>JAJMEZ010000010.1:0-321829 GCA_030574455.1 Priceomyces fermenticarens | reverse complement strand
CTTTGACCAAACCGTATTAAAAAAAGAAGGGAGTAGCTCATATTCTGGGCAGCAACGCGATATATAACTTTTGCAGCAAAATTTAAGGAGGAAAAAAAGTTGAAAAAAGAAAATGCAGCAACCGGAAGCATAAAACAAATAGAAGGTAGAGCCCGGTTAGTTGAAGAAAGTTTAAGTCATGCTCCAATTCATATGGTTTTAAAAAAGCTCACAGTGAACACCTGCTATTATGCTTATAGCATACATTTTGTAAGAAGCCCAGAATCATCTGAATTTTCTTTACATCTTAGAAATACATAATACCTGATTTGATTCATTGCCATAACCATTCTAGCATTTATAACATAAATTTATTGTTACTTACAAGTTTTATCACCGGTTGATTTGCATCACCAAAAAGAATAAAACGCGACAGATTTAGCTGCTAAAAGATAGCTCTCCAAAAACATCTTCGAATGATGAAGGTTACCCGAATGCCTTGAAATTGAAAGTAAAGAAACTCAATGCCCAATTGTGGACATCGATTGTGTTTTTCAAGTACAAATGATCTGACTCCATGTTATCATGGCCAGTATAATGAAATTCAAGGATATACCTTCGTATCCAAACCTTAGAGCATATTTCGCTTTGCAATATAAACCGAAGGTTATAAATTCCTACTACTGTTGGTCTTTTGTATGTCTCAAGGTATTAGCATGTCCTCTTGTTCAATATATATGCATTAACTTTTCTCGGATTGCCGTGCGACATCAATGTCTCGCTTAGAAGTATAACAATGTCTTTTTCGCAGTCAGGTGTAAGCAAATCGATGTGTATACGCTATTTCAAGGGTACTCTTGGTTCGCGTGAAACTATCAGCAATGTCAACCTAATAGAAAATTTGCAACCCCTAATCAAGGGGTCAAAGAAGAACGTGAAACAATACACATAAAGAGAGATGTTACAAAGAATTGGCAATGATCTTTACGTAGCTCTTGAACAAGAAGGTTTTTTTAACTCATGTGTTTCAGATTAGGATGTGCTCCGTCTAGCATACCCGAAAGGGTAGAAAATTTATTCTTCTGGCTCTACCATCAGCTGAAAGAATTTTTACCTTAGCTTTGCCTCGTTAATCTATCAACCAATTGACAACTAGCTCCATATTCCTCTCCATGTTCCTTTCTATGAATTGCTATACGTGGGTGTGTGGATGCTGAGGGTTGGATTTTCTCAGGCGATTTTTTATGCCTGTCTTTAATTTATCCCGATTAGGAAAAGTAATATAATACGCGTTAACATAAATACTCTTGAAAAAATTCAAACTATCTTTACAACACCATGTCTAGTCCATCACATAATTCGAGAAAGAGAGTGGCAGATGACGAGACGCCAACGCGTCCTTCGTCGCCATCAATAGCATCTAGTCCACAGTTGCCTCCGTCTTCACCAGCGATTCCGTTTGACGAAGATGAGCAAGAGATTCACGATGACGTGCAAGACTTGAACCCATCTGATGAAGAGGAAGGGGAAGATTTGATGGATAATATGGAAAACGATTATAAAACCAACGATCTTCAGGATCGTTATGATTTAGGCGATGGCAACATCGATGATGAAGGTTACGAAGAGATGGATCTTGCAACGAGAAGAAGAATCGACGAACAATTGGATAGACGTGATGCTCTTTTCGGAGATTCAAGCAATAGATCAAGAAGCCAGGCGTTTTTGGACGATCAGGACGATGAAGGGCTCGAAGAAGTCGATAGGTACGGGTTGCCTATCCAGAGAAGAAGAAGAAGACAATATAATGAAGACGCGGAAGATTTTATTGGAGATGCTGAAATCGATCCTTTCAGAGAGGAAATATCCCTAGAGGGGCTCTCTGATGTTAAGGCACCGTCCACAACAGAATGGATCCTTCAGCCAGCAGTGTCAAGGTCGATCGCTAGAGAACTTAAATCTTTCCTCTTGGAGTACACTGATGAAAAGGGTAGATCTGTGTACGGGGCCAGAATCAGAACTTTGGGTGAGGTAAATGCCGAGTCGTTAGAGGTGAACTATGACCATTTAGCCGAATCGAAGGCGATCTTGGCTCTTTTCTTGGCCACTTCACCCATTGAAATGCTCAAGATCTTTGATATCGTGGCCATGGAAGCTACAGAATTGCACTATCCTAATTACTCACAAATCCACCAGGAGATCCATGTTCGTATTGCCAATTTCCCCAATAATGTCAGCTTGAGAGATTTGAGAGAAAGCAACTTAAACCAAATGATCAAGACAGGAGGAGTGGTGACGAGAAGAACAGGAGTGTTCCCACAATTGAAATACGTTAAATTTGATTGTCTTAAATGTGGTGTAGTGTTGGGGCCCTATATGCAAGATGCCAATGAAGAAGTAAAGATTTCCTTTTGCACCAATTGTCAATCCAAAGGTCCGTTCAGGATCAATTCTGAGAAAACTTTGTACCGTAATTATCAAAGAATCACCATCCAAGAATCTCCCGGTACGGTACCTGCAGGAAGACTTCCTCGTCATAGGGAAGTGATCTTATTATGGGATTTGGTTGATGTAGCAAAACCAGGTGAAGAGATTGAACTCACGGGGGTATACAGAAATAACTATGACGGGAGTTTGAATGCTAAAAATGGGTTCCCTGTGTTTGCCACCATTATTGAGGCCAATTCCATTAAAAGAAAGGAAGCTTCCTCTGTGGGAGAAGATAGTTATAATGCATGGACCGAGGAAGAAGAAAGAGGGTTCAGGAAACTTGCTTACGAAAAGGGGATCATTGACAAGATCATTTCTTCGATGGCACCCTCGATTTTCGGCCATAAGGACATCAAGACCGCGTTGGCATGTTCGTTATTTGGAGGAGTGTCAAAGAATGTCAATGGGAAGCATTCGATTAGAGGTGATGTCAATGTGCTATTACTAGGTGATCCAGGTACTGCGAAATCCCAATTCTTGAAATATGCTGAAAAGACGGCTCATAGGGCAGTATTTGCCACGGGACAAGGTGCCTCTGCCGTGGGGTTGACGGCTTCGGTGAGAAAAGACCCCATTACAAGAGAATGGACTTTGGAAGGTGGTGCCTTAGTGTTGGCCGATAAAGGGACTTGTTTAATTGATGAGTTTGATAAGATGAATGATCAAGATAGAACGTCAATCCACGAAGCGATGGAACAGCAATCGATTTCTCTCTCGAAAGCCGGGATTGTCACCAGTTTACAGGCAAGGTGTGCCATTATAGCTGCAGCCAATCCTAATGGAGGTAGATACAATTCTACCCTCCCGCTTTCCCAAAACGTCGATTTGACCGAACCGATTTTGTCTAGATTCGATATTCTCTGTGTGGTAAGAGATATGGTGGACCCTGAGCTGGATGAAAGGTTGGCTAGTTTTGTGGTGGACTCTCATATGAGATCACACCCTACTAATGAAGAAGATATAGAAGAAGACGATATGGATCCTGAAGATACCCCGGTGAGGAGATCGCATCGTGATCGACTCGAACAGATCAATAAACAAAAGGAAAGCGAGATCTCTCCTATCCCACAGGACTTACTTGTGAAATATATCAATTACGCAAGACAGAAGGTGCAACCGAGACTTCATCAAATGGATATGGATAAAGTGTCGAAGGTGTATGCTGATCTCAGAAGAGAGTCAATCACCACGGGCTCCTTCCCCATCACCGTGCGTCATTTAGAGAGTATCTTGAGAATAGCAGAGGCATTTGCCAAGATGAGATTAAGTGATTTTGTCAGCCAAAGTGATTTGAACAGGGCAATCAAGGTGAGTATTGATAGTTTTGTGGGCGCACAAAAGATCTCGGTCAAGAGACAGCTCCAGAGAGCGTTCCAAAAGTATACCTTGCCAAGTAGAAGAGTGTAATATATGGTAATTTTAATGTAATGAAGTATTGTTAGTGTAGTTTTCCACTTTGGAACATCTTTGGATGATTAGTGAATATCACGTGATATAGCACGTGATGTTTATGATTTATTTTGATGAATTTCAAATCAAACTTGAAGCAAGATATCATGAGAATTGCCATAGCTCTCGTTCTAGCGAGTGTTGTTTGTGGTCTCTTAGACAGCAGCGTGTTTGCGGAGCCCACTACGCCTGCGAAGAGCGAAGAAATCAACGACCAGCATGAGAAATCGAACACAATAACTGCTAGTACTGATGTTGGTGGAGGTGTGGAGGCCGATGATCCCATTGACGGTGTCAGTGAAGCTAGCGAAGCAGCCACTGAAGAGAGCGTAGGGGCCAATGACGATGCCAGCGATGAGACCAGCGAAGAGGCTAAAATTAATGCTAATTTCACCAGTAATAATACCGAATCTAATGTCACTGAGGAGTGCCACTTTCTCTCGTTTGAGGAGTGGAAGAGGCAGATGCAGACAGAGCAGAAAAGGAATGTTTCGTCGAAAAAGAATAGTTCAAGGATAGACACTCGAGAGCTCGTGAATGCCTCCAAGAAGGCAGAGATTGAGTTGAAGCCCTTGGACCAAGGACGGGTTTATAAGGATAAATTCAACTATGCCTCCGTGGGGTGTGCAGCCACAATTATGGAGACCAATAAAAACGCTAAGGGAGCCTCGTCGGTCTTGAAAGAAAACAAGGACTCGTACTTGTTGAACGAGTGTAGGTCACAAAAAAAGTTTGTTGTCATTGAGCTTTGTCAAGATATTCTTGTCGACAGTGTTGTAGTGGGGAACTTCGAATTTTTCAGCTCCATGTTTAAAGATGTGAAGGTTTCTGTTAGTGATCGATTCCCGGGGAATTGGAAAGTATTGGGGGAGTTCAAGGCGGAGAATTTACGAGACGTGCAGACATTCAAGATTGATAACCCTTTGATTTGGGCGAGGTACTTGAAGATCGAGATCTTGAGTCATTATGGGAATGAGTTCTATTGTCCCATCTCCATTATTCGTGTGCATGGGAAGACGATGATTCAGGAGTATAAAGAGGAAGAAGAAGTCGTAGAACAAGAGCTTGAGAAGCCCTTGGTGGATATGGAAAAGTTTCCTAATTTCACTTACAATATACTCTCAGGGAACTTGACCGAGGAGTGCAAGATAGAATTGCCTCATTTAAAGCTAAATGAGTTTCTTAAGGACCATAATTCCACTGACGAGTTTTGCGAAGTGGAAAGCGTGGAGACAGAAACCATTCAAACTCGCGAGACTAGGACCACTCAAGAGTCGATCTACAAGAATATCATGAAACGACTTTCACTTTTAGAGTCAAATGCTAGTTTATCGTTGCTTTATATAGAGGAACAGAGCAAATTGATGTCGACAGCATTTACCAATTTGGAGAGAAGACAAACAAATAGGTTCGATGCCTTGCTTCATTCTTTCAACACCACCATCAACGAGCAACTAATTCGGTTCAAGATTTCTTTTTCCAAGCTACAAAACGATTACCATGGTCTATACAAGGCCCAGGAGTCTCACCATAAGAATGTGTTGAGCGAGTCCAACAAAAGACTCGTGTACCTTGCGAGTGAGCTCAAGTTCCAAAAAAGAGTCTCTATCATCAACACTATAGTGGTGGTGTGTTTATTACTATTTGTCATGGTGAGTCGGGATGTCTACATTGACACCCCAAGAAGACAATATCCTGTAGGGTTCACCCGGTCTCCACGCTACACCGAAACAATGATGAAGTGGAAAAGGTCGAGAAAGAGAAAAGATAGACATGATATGAAACATGACACATAAGACATGACTTGACACATGAAACATGACACATGAGACATGACACATGAGACATGATTTGACACATGAAACATGAACAGGAACAGCATTTATCTATATTTAATCTATGTACATTATCTGAAACGTTTACCTTTTGGTTTGTCATAAAAGGTCTTCTTTGATTGTCTGTTGTTTGTGGGGTTGTACTTGAACCCAGAGGCATTAAAGTACCGTCTAACGTCTTGACTCGAAAATCCCGACATTTGCAAGAACTTTGCCGACGCCTTTAACTTAGCATGCTGGTCTTGCACCAAGTTTCTATAGAATCCAATCACCTGCGGGAGAAATTTATCCCTAGGGAATCGGTAAATCGATAACAACTGTTTGTGGTAGTTCAAGAACCCATCCATGAAATCCACTACACTCAACTCATCAACACCAATGCGGTTAAAATAATCACTATCATTGAAATCATCATAGTCGAAAGTCTCAGAGAACTTGACGTCCCTCTCGCTTTCAAGCTGTCTAATAAATTTACGTTCATAATCCGAAACAAAAATCGTAGCCTTACCCTTCTTACCTGCTCTAGCTGTTCTTCCAATCTTGTGGATGTAATCAGCAATAGAAACACTGGGGCCCATTTGTATAACATCACTAACATCTTTCAAATCCAACCCTCTGGCTGCAACATCAGTACATACCAACACCCCGTTAGGTGCTCTACGGAATTCGCGTAAAGTTCGGTCTCTACCATTCTGAGTCATGCCTCCATGGAGCTTAAACACTTGTGCTTTGGTATGGCTGCTGTCGGTATCATCATTTTCAAAGTTTTTATATTTCGCAGCCATTATCAATTCATAATACCAATCGGTAATTTTGATTGTAGGAAGGAAAACTATGGCCTTAAAGTCACTTCTCTTCATATTCTTGGCTATATACCCTAGAGCACCGTTGAAAGACTCATAAATGCTGTTGGTAGACACAAGCACTTGATGTATATTTTCATGGGCCTCGGGCTCATTCTCATTGACGCAATTGATAAACTTATAATCATTTCCCAAAGTTTCGTGGGCAAACAGAGAAACAGAATTATCCACAGTGGCACTGAATAAAACAGACCTTAAGGGCTTGTCTGTGGTTCTAGCATCCATAAGGCTTTGGTTAATGTTGGATAAAGATTCTTCAAATCCTTGATCAAGAATCCGATCGGCTTCATCATAGATTCTATATTGCAAATCACTGAAAAGAGCTGCCACAGGGGGTTTTCTTAAGTTGTCTTCCAACTTCCCTGGCGTAGCAATCACAATAGCTGGCGGATTTGCTCGGTTTAAATGAGTCTTTTTACCTCCAATGAGAATCTCCATAGGAACATGTTTCCCCTTAAATGCCCGAGGGAAAGATTTGCTCACTTTATAAAACTCGTCTTTGATTTGCATAGCCAAGTCTCTCGTAGGGGCTATGACCAAGGACGATACTTTTTTCCTTCCAAATCCTGCCTTGGGGGTACTTTCTATTGCTGCTTGCAATAAAGGCAACACAAACGCTAACGTCTTTCCTGTGCCTGTCTTGGCCCTAACAACCAAACCCTTCTCTTCGTCCATGATAGGAAGAAGAGATTCTTGTTGCACCTGGGTCAAATCTTTGAAATTTGCTCCTCTAATACCCGCAATGACATTTCTATGGAAGCGGCGACTCTTTTCAAGGTCATCGACCGTGGCGGGGTTTTCGGTGGAAAGAAGTCGAAACTGCAAAGGAAATGGAGCCCTAAGAGCGGACCTCTGAACATTTCGCACGGCAGCATGCCAGACAGGCCATACGGGCCTTGCGATTCTGATCATACTGGTTAAGTAGTTTATCAATAAGTGAAAAAATTCGATGAGATGTATTTAGGGCGCACGTGATACTCCGGGGTTCAGTGTTGAATTTAGTAAAGACAAGAATTAAGAGATAGACTATAGTGGTGAGGTGTATTAACGGCAATGTGAGATTAGCCACGCTATGCTTAAAGGTCTTATGTCCAAAAGTGTTCTGTTTAAGTATGTCTAGCATAGCATATTTCGCGGATAGCGAGAAACGAACCGGTTTCTTCGCAATTATTGGGCTAGTATTCTCCATTATTTGGCGAGCACTCGCATTGGCTCGCTAACTCTGGCGGTATATCGGTAACGTTAGCGAGCAGGGTTTTTGTGTGACATTGAGAATCTATATAAAGTAATTGATATACAATCGTTTCAACTCAACCATCATGAGTCAGTCTACCGGATTTTTCTCCAAGATCAGGGAGAACTACAATAACAAGTTCTCCAATCTTTCTTTGACGGCCACGCATCCAGAAAAGGATGGAAGCACTGAAGATGATACCTTAATTCATAATGCCTTTGTAAGGTATTTCGATAATGTGGGCCAACCATACCCTGAGTGGCTTGGAGTCAAGCCAGGACAGCAACCCACCTACAAACAAACCCAGGCCCAACCAAGCGGAAGGTACGTTGAGGCCACCACAAATGAGTTCCAGGATTCACAATTCCAGCCCATACGTCATAATAACGAGTTCAACAATAGTTACTCTCAGAAGCAAATGAGACATTCTTATCCTGATCAAGAAAGGGCGCCAGCTCAAGAAGCAGAACGCGAAGCCGTACCTACCAGAAACACTGCGAGGTACCAGCCAAGATCGTCAAGTCGCTTGGATCATTTGCACAGCAAATCGAGACAGCAATCGATCCCAGGAGGAGGCTACAACACCTACCAGCACACACCAGGACGCAGCAACTCGTACTCCACTACAGGCTCAAGATTAAGAGAAAGACTTCTCAATGGAGATCCCAAGGCCACTTGGGGAAAGGGTTAATAGGGGGGACATTTCGGGTTTAGAGGAACTATCGGAAATTGCGGAATTACGTTACCCAATCCTTTGTTAATATCGAATATCTATCATGCATTCAATTTCTTAAACGTGTCTTCCCAAAAGTCTCTGCCGTTGATGAACCAGCCCGGCAACTTGTGCGATGGAGGTAGCTTCAATTTTAACGTATGCACATTCTCAAAACTGAGGGGATTTTTGTTTAAATTTTTATAGTAATTATAGTCGTATTCTTCTTTGGCAGCTTCAAGTTCCAATTGTAGACGGTTTACATCTCTTGAATCCTTACGTTGTCTTCGCATGGCACTTTCGTGAGATCGAGAAAGCGGAGTTTGGAAGTTGGAAGATGGAGAATTCCAGAATTTGACGTTTGAGGGCTTATAATATTTGGCCTCTAACGATGGACGTCTTTTCTCTATCATGATCTTATTGGGGTATTGCAGCGCATCGCCAATGCTATTTCTATACATGCGATTAGGAGGAGTGCCCTGGACGACGTCGGAGTCGGAGCCACTAGACTCATCTCGAGACTTTTCGAGTTTTTTTTCCTCGACGAGTTTCAAGAGATTGGCAGGGATTTGCGGCGAAGCAGAGAGCTTATCGTCGTCCATATCGTCATCGTCTATATTGATACTGTCATTGTCGTTATCGTCAACGCTGCTGGCGTTTCCCCGAAACTCCTTTTGCGGCAACGGGTCGGTGGATTCGAATTTCATCTCCGACAGTTTTTCCAACGCCTTGATCTGATGGTAAATTTCGTCGACTTCATGAGGGATCAATTCCGCTTGAATTAGCTCCAAAAAGTTTTCGGCATAGTAGTTGCTCTTGCTGGAAGACCCACTGTAGATTCTGTACTCATTAAGGATTGAACTAAAGTTCCACTTCTGAATTTTCCGAAGAATCCCCACCAAAGTCGAAGTAGAATCGATCAATAAAATATTATACTTGGACTTATTAAGAAGCAATTCAAATGCACTCACCACAATGTTCCCCTCGATCAACATCCACTCTTCACTCTTTTTCTTTTTCCCATTTAAATTCAAATTAATCACATCTATAGTTCCCTTGCTTTCTAACGATTCCTTATTCGACAATGACCCCACGTCCGACTCTTCTTCTCTGCTCCTTGAAGAAAACCCCGCGGCATTATGGTTTGACACCTTAAGCTCTCCTAAATTGTAGAGTTCTATATTATTGGCCTGGAGAAAGCTGTTAAGGGTCCTTGTGGGCTTTTCCGCATCCAACACGATAATTGACTTGAGCTTCAACGTCTCCAAAAATGGGAAGTTGTCCGACTCCAACTTGGAACATCGGTAGATGCCCAGCTCCACCAACCCAAAGTTATCTGGCGTCACCAACATGTTGAAATATGGTGTAAGTTTAGATGTGAAGTAATGAAATGGATAATGAGAATGGAAAGGTCACGTGTGCGTTCACGTGATGCAAAGAATATTGAGGTGTCAAGGATGTTTATGGTCGCCCCCGGAAGTAAGGTGCTACATCACGCGCTATATCACGTGCAAATCTCTACGACATTTATCTTCTATTAACCTCTGATCACTAAATCATCAGGAACGCCCTCGTATTCACCGTAGCCCAAGGCCAAGTTGATGTTCTGGAGACACTGCGTGGCAGCGCCCTTCAACAAGTTGTCGATGGTGGCCACGACAACCACTCTGTCTTCGGCAGAGTTCACGGCAAACGCACCAATGACAATGCCATGTTTCCCACTAATGTCCTTAACCACTGGGGCCTCGCCGCTAACGGTGACCAATTGCTCTCCCTGGTATCTATCTTGATAAATATTTCTAATTTCTCTCGAAGTAAGCGAGCCTTTCTTGATGGGGATCGAAATGGTGTGAGAGATTCCTTGGAACCATTGAGCGACATGGGGCATGAACGCTACTTCCAAGCCTAATTGGCTGCTAATTTCACGTTCATGGACATGGTCAGTCAAAGAATAAGGTACCAAGTTATTTGACAAATATTTGATGTCGTTCTTGGGCGAAGGTTTGGTTCCGGCACCGGAATAACCCGAAACACCAAAGACATGAGGTTTCCCGTCCAAATATTCCTTCAAAGGAGCAATGGCAGCTTGAGCTGCGGTAGCGTAACAACCAGGATTGGAGATTTTCTTTGCCTCGGCGATGTTGGCACGATCATTTAACTCGG
This sequence comes from Priceomyces fermenticarens, assembly GCA_030574455.1. Classification (NCBI taxonomy): domain Eukaryota; kingdom Fungi; phylum Ascomycota; class Pichiomycetes; order Serinales; family Debaryomycetaceae; genus Priceomyces; species Priceomyces fermenticarens. The sequence goes on along the minus strand of JAJMEZ010000010.1, from coordinate 311,104 downwards.
GCAACCCATAGATCCACTCGCCAGTAGTGTCGAATCTGTAGTCTGCCGACAAGTCAATGATCTTTGAGTTGGAGTTTTGCACCGATTCTATAGCATTGACAAAGGGTTGGCACACGCCATTGGGGAGCGCCATCACCCAAATATCGACGTCACCATCTTGCTCCAATTTCTTGATGTCTTCGACCTGTAAGTTTGAGTAGACGATATTATCCTTGTTGTAGCCCTTGAGCTTTTGGCCCTCCAATTCACGCGAGGAAACGTGCGAGAGCTCGAGGTAAGGGTGGTTATCGATGAGCGAGATCAAGTTTTGGCCCGTGAATCCTCTGGCACCGATAAGGGCCACTCTGGCGGGGGTCGTGTTTGTACCTTCACGTTTAGGCGGATTAGGGTTCGAGTAGAATCTCGTAGCGAGGGACGGAGCGAGGGACCGTGCGCGAAGGGCGCGAGGCGCGCTAAACATACCGAGCCCGCTGGCGACCGCGGTGCCCGCGGTGTGAAGACCTCTCTTTTGCACCGGAGTGCTAAACACTCCCGAGTCTGTTTCTGACGACAATGGCGAGCCAATGCTGGACGAGTCAAAGTCCTGAATAAGCTCAGATACCTCGTTAGTGTTTAAGCCGTACCAGAACAAGATCTGGCCGTTTTTCGCAAACGAACCGTCGGACTTGGAAAAGTACCACGCCAAGTTAGGGTCGTTGTCGCTCACAATCCAGCACAACGAGGAAAAGTCCTCCTTAAGCGCATGGAAGATGTTATCGGTAACGTTGTTGAGCCAGCCGGTCTTTGACGACAAGAACTTGTCCAATTTAGGCACTCTGCTATCATTTTCCACCACAATGGCCAAAACTTCCAACGGCTCATCGCAGTAGCTCTTGAAGCTGTTCAACTCCAAATACTTCAAATATGACGCCACGCTCAACTTCCCTGCCTTGATCTCGGGATCTCTCAAGAGAGCATCTCTCAACAAGTCCAGGTTCCCAAATTCCAGTAACGAATTACGGTAAAGAAGCTTGTAGCCTCTTCTGATCAACGTTCCTGCACCCGAATCGGTGAACAATTCCTTCTGTAAATCGTTAACGTCAATGATGGCCACCGACGACGATCTGGGCAAGTGTTGCAACAAGTCGTGGATCTCCTTGATCTTGAGCTTGGTGCCGTACTTTACCCAGCTTTCTTTCATCAACGAGTCGTATTCTTCATCTAAATTTATGACGCTGATCTTTTCTCCGGTATTTCCGTTGAGAATGCCTCCCTTTTCATTCAAGTAGACAATCTTCAATGGCTCGAATTCTCTTGCCAATTCGCCCGCGGCGACATCGGCGTTCACGTTAAGGAGCTGTCCTGAGGGAGTCTCCGCCAACGAGGTCAAGATTGGCAAGTAGCCCGCCTGGATAGAGGCCTCGACCGCCAGCTTATTCACGGAGTTGATCTTCCCCACCAACTGGTACTTGTCCTTGTTCAAGTATTCAGCACCAAATACTCCCGCAGTGATGGGACGAGCGTGTACGCCCATCTTCTCCAACGCGGTCACAAGTAAAAGGTTTTGTTGCAAGAACGATTTCCTCACCACTTCCATGGTCTTGGGGTTGGTGACACGGATCCCGTCAATATACTCTGGCTCCACGCCCTCATTCTCCAACAATTCGTTGATCTGGGGCCCGGTACCGTGCAACACAATAGGGTACAATCCTACGTGGTAAAGGAACGCCAATGTCGATGCCAATTCGGGCAATTGGTGGGTGATGATGGCCCCCCCAACCTTGATCACGGCAAACTGCTGCTGTGATACCGACGTAAAGTACTTGAGATACTGCTCGACTTCTCTTTTGGAGCCGATATTGTTGAGTAATTGCACCACGGTGGATCTGGTGGAATAATTGCGGCCACTGGAGGAGACAGAGCTCTTGGAGTCGCTTAAAAACCTGGCACTGCACGGATTCGCCAACACCGTCAGTGACACTGCCAGTGGCATCGCCAGGGAAACCATCCTTGACACCGCCAGTGACAGCACCGGTACTGACAGCTGAGTCAGCACCTTTGACCTTAATACCCTACACAACATGATGGATCAGTTATGGTTGTGACTATGACTAACTATATATATAAGAAAAATTTTTTTCATTATCATCCGTTCGAAAAAAGTAATTCTGTGTGCAAGCGCGGTTCAAGATCGCCCTACAGCTCGCGCTACAGTGCGCTACAGCTTGCAGCTCTTATCAGCAGCAGGCTCGCCCAAGTCGCGGTAGATCCAGTGGAGGAGCGGGGCGTAAGTCGTGGTAACGTAGCGGACGCTGTGGTGAATGTCGACAATGAGGTTGGTGACGGGGTCGGCAGCAAAGGCAAAGTTTCCCTGGAGGATGGTGTTGAATGCTGGTGATTCGGGGTCCATGCTCACTAGTGATGCTAGTTTAGAGACAAGGATGCCGGTGATGGTTGGCTGCGCTGCTCTGAGGTACGCTTCAAGCGACCGGTCGCTAACGACTGCTGAAATCGATTCGCCATTAAGGAGCCGGTGGAAGACGGCGCCCGGATTCACCCGGGCACGAGATGGTGACCGGGATTGCGATAAAGATGGTGACCGAGATGGTGACCTCGATGTCAGGTCCATCATGTCGGTAGCGTCGGTGTCTGGCGTGCTCCTGGCATAGGCGGTGGCCAAGTACGTCGCCAGGGCGCTGGTCACCACGGCATCCACACGCCGGTGCAAGGCGCGGAAATCGTCGTGGTAGCTGCCGCTAAGCTCGTGGTCGTAAAACCGTCCCTCGATAATCGACCTGATAAAGAGCGAAGTAAAGTACTCGTCGCCCCGTTTCCCGCTGTCGCTGGCGCCGCCCAAGATCGCAGGGAGGCTTGCCGACGCGTCAAACATGCTCGCGACCTTGGTGGCGCTAAACTGGTACCCCATATGGCCCAAATACTCGTAGAATAGCGGGAACCGAAGATATGGCGAGTACGTGTAGACAGGGAACCTCAACGTGGCATGGTTCTTGATGAATAAGTAGCTGTTTTCAAATGTCCGGAACGAATTGTAGCTCCCGAATGAGCATGCTCGTGTCCATAGATTCATCACTAGCGTCTTGAACTCGCAAAAGTTGGCGACAACCCCGTGCATCTCGCTAGCAGACGTAAAGCGAGAGGAACGAGCATGGCGAGAAGAATGAGCGCGAGCATCCCTAAAATCCTCCCGAGCGCAGCGAGCATCCCCAAACCTGAGTTCGCCGAGGGCCGCCTCTAGCGGCTGCGCTAATATGGCATGGCTCGTGCTACGGGCAAATGCCGCCCCCGCACGTAGACACTCGCCAAGGTGGTCCTCAAATGACACTTCCTTCTGTGCCCACTTCCTCGCTAGCGACTCCATCACCAGGATAAACTCGCAAGCCTGGGGCTTATCCTGCTTAAACACCACGCAGAAGCGCGCCAAAACCACCAAGTCATTACTGACCAACCTCACTAGCTCATTCTGGAAGTTTGCAAACGGTGTTTTCAGTAACGTGTCAAATGTTTCATACACCGATGGGATTTGAAGTGTCGAACAAACTTCATCAATCCCGACAACTGTCTCGCGAGCATCACAAACCCCCGCACCTAAATTACTGACCCCTGACCGCATGGCCCTAGGAGCGGCCCTAGAGGCGCCGACCAGCGCCCACGAAGGTGCCCCCGCCAGCACCGCGGACCCAGCATCCGTCTCGCTAAACTTTATAAACCAAAACCGCCGCCAATTCTCGTTCGTTAATATCGGGGGAACATACCATCGATTGTCTTCAAAGGTCATCATATTAGTTAAAAGCCGATAGTGAAACATCTCCGGGACATGCACCACCGACGCCGCTACCGTGATCTGCTCTAACCACTCGTCAGTAACATTAATGTCTTGCTGGGCCAGCAGCCGACCATAATACCCCATCAACCGTCGCTCGCTAACGAGATTGTCCCTAATGTCACTGATCTTGACATCATCACTGATAATCTCAACATGCCTCTCGGCAACTTCCACCGACCGGTTCAAAATCTCCTCAAGATTATGGTAATGCAATGATCGATACAATACAAAGAGCGTATTATAATTCTTCCATGCGTCGGTAAATTTAGCGACGTTCTCGCTATCGCGCAATTGGCAAACATAACTAACTTCGTTATCAGTATTGGCGACCAATGTCGCAAAATGTCGTATCATCTCATGACTTTGCTTATACAACAAGAGCCAAATAAAATTGTTGGCGATATTAATTCTGGAATCATTCACATTGGCGTTACATCCCGGATGCGTTTCCAGCCGTATGGAATCGTTGGTATCTGCGGTCATGATAAAGGCATAAAGAAAAGCCTTGATGTGAGACATTTCGCACCCAGGAACCAACCCTCGTAAAAGCGTCGTGAGAGCTAACTTCTCTTTACTTTCAGTTTGAAGAATACGTACACATTGGTTCATCGACATTGTATTGAACTCCTTGAGAAAATTGGTTTGTTGCAACATGTGACTACGACAACGAAACAAGTATCGTAAGATATGACGTTGTAGCACGATGATTTTATCTAATGGATACAAAATTTCAACCTCCGAGAGAAATGTCTGGTGGGGGGTTTCAAGTTCCGGTTCAATGTCTGATTCTGTATCATCCATGTCAGGTTCAAGATGTTGAACAATATCTAGATCAGGATCTTGGTCAGGACCGATATTTTGATCGGGCACCATCGGATCCATGATCTTTGCTTGTAATGTTCTTGCCCTTTGTCGAATCTCTTGTAGTCGTTTTTCTCTTCGTTGGCCTGCACTTTGCAAACATTGGTTAAGCCTTCGCATCCGTTTCCTCTGCTTTTGCTTTTGAAGGTTTTTGGTCAGCAACACTTTTTCAGACATTTGTTCCAAGCTATGTCTGATTTTATTAGTTTTCGCTTGTAAATGCCATTGTCTTCTTTGTTGATGCTTATCGTTAGGACTCGTAGGACTGATGGGTAATGATACATGGGATCGAGGTTTAGTAGGAGTGAGATTCTTTAAGATGTTATCAGGGAGATGGAAATTTGATCCAAACCCAGTGTCGGAATCGCTCACCATGGGAGTCATGGGAGTCTGACGGTCAATTTCGTCGACCCGATCATGGTTTTCTTCTGCCATTCGTTCCGTCGCTATACAAGAAGAATAACGATAGTAGGTTAATCAGAAGGTGAATAAGGGATCTTCATGTTTCCTTAAACAGAGGTGTTATTAGTGCGCATGGCTTGCAATAACTCAAATGGGAGCCACAAAAATTTCTGATTTTTTATGCATGGGAGTCGCATAACCGAGCGAAAATTACAGGTTAGCACTTCCGGGGTAAAACCATAAACTTGGTCAAAGTTAAAGCTCGGCCAAAGCTGAAGCGAAATAACCAAAGCTTAGCAGCTTCTGATCTTATTTGCCAACATTCAATCAATTCGCTGAATTCTGTGATATTTGATCTTTCTATTCGCTTCCTGGGTATTCTATAATCTATATGCTCTGCTCTATAATGCTACTTCTGGCCTCGTCTTGGCCTATCCTTCGCCTAGCTACGATCGCTACTCTGCCTTCTCCTGGTTCTTTCTCTTGAAAAGCCGGAACCGGTGGCCCTTATCTTCGTGATGCAGTAGGCTTGAGTTGGTGGAGCTCGACGCGGTGCTAGTGGGCGAGTTGCCGAGCTTCAAGTGGCCAAATAATGTGGAAAATGACGACGGAGACAAGTTTGTGGGAGACGGCGACTGGGCATGAAAGTCATTGCCCTGAAGTCCCACGACTTTTGGATGCTTAATGATGCTTGGATGCTGGTGCTGCGGTTGCGGATGCTGTGTGGGCGGATGAGATTGGGGAGATTGGGGATACGACTGGGGGGTGTGACGGGCATTCCTTAATGACACAAATGATATGTCTCTTGGTTCCAAGCCTCGAGACTCGTTTCTCGAATCGTTTCGTGATTCACTGCGTGACTCCGCTCGTGACTCCGCTTGCGATTCGTTGCGTGACTCGGCTCTTAACTCACATCTTGACTCGCCCCTCGACTCGTTTCTCGACTCGTTTCTCGACTCGTTTCTCGACTCGTTCCTTGACTCATCCACGAGTGGTGGCAACGACGGTATCTCACAGATACAGTTGGTCTTCCGAAAGAAGTTGTGGACATTCTCCTTCACCAATTGCATGATCTCGTTCTTAGCTTTCAACAAGATCACCGGGTCGTGCATCTTGTTCGTCTCCTCGTTCTCCTTCAACAAACTCGTGCACACTCTGCCCGAAAGGTTGATCTGGTCCGGGGCATTCGTCTTCACGTAGTTGTTGATGATATGGTTCCATTGGTCTATCAAGTTCTTTTCATCATAAGGCTGCGGCGCCTCGCACGAATCGATGTCGGATTCTTCACTGTCTAAATTGGCATCCCGAAGACCTCTCCATCCATTTGAGGTCATGGTATCGAGGGTATCGGGGCCCATGTCATCGATGCTAGCAACAAACGCCCGTGTGGTATCGTGGTCTTCCAGGGTCACCGATGGCGAATGAAGACTCTCTGTCCTTGACTTGTAGCTTCTTCTTTCGTCGTGGGGCAATAATCGTGGCGATGACATCAACGATTCGTACTGAAGCCCGTCTCTATATAGCAAATCATAAATGTACTCGTATTTGAAGATTGCAATCAAAAAGTTCACCGATTCTTCACAATGAATGTTTCGTACATAATGTTCAAACTTATCGATTTTCTCCAATCTAACGGGGTCAGAGATCCTTGATATCGATTTCCAAAAGCAATCGGCAATCATTTCCTCTAAAGATTTGCCGGTTTTGACACTCGACACCTTCAGATCCATGCCACTCATGCCATAATAGCACCAGTTATTAGAGCAATCCCTATCTGGGGGTGTGAATGAATCCACTCCATGAGGAATCATGGCTGCTAAGCACTGCAGCTTTTAGGCCCCAGAAAAGTCGGTGACTGGATGGTAAAACAGCCTTCTTCTTTTCTTTCTCCACTAGTGGTAGCTGTGTCCTCTAGCTCTGGCTTAGGTCAGCTGGTGGTGGTTTTTAAATCCCTGAAAATGAAACAGGGTAGTCTTTTGAATAAGATATGCCGATGATGATTCTAAGAGAGACTGATGGTCTTATAACCAAAAAATTCTTCACCCCAAACTTTTATTAAGAATCGATTGTCAATTTTATGAGAAAGGAAATTAACAGTCTTAAAAAGAAATTTTCGCAGCGATGATTTTTTTCTATTCTTGGATTTATTCTCGCAGCGATGGAGGGGCCCCACAGCATGTGAGAAGCTAGAAATTGAGAGAGAGAGATAGTGATGAGTGTAGAGGTCATAAAGGTTATAAGAAGATATGGATTTTTTTTTGCCACTGACATGGATATCAAGGTTTAGTTCATGTCATCGCTATCTTCGATGACGTGACTAAGGGTCCGGTCGGGAGTTATGCTTGGGCGCGGCCACTACTCGCGACGAATTAGTCAAGGCGCGCATCAGGCCGCATGGCATACGGTTTGTGATGGCAAAGTTAAGCGAATAAAGGCACACAAACGAGAAGTTTTCGGGCACCATGCAGGGGTTGGAGAGAGAGGCAAGATCGTTTCTAGTCATTTAGCCTCACTTGCTACATAGGCAAAATGTTGACCGATACCCGCCTCAAGAGGGGGCGCGAGGAGGGTTAATGGGCACAATAGAGGGTCTAGCTAATACTTGATTATCGGAGATCCATTGGTTCTGCGCGGTAGATCATTGCGCTAAGCTGTCGTTGAGTTAGCAAGGCGCATGCTCGGTAAATTTGTAGCCGCACCGTAGCGCACCTTACACCTTAGCGCACCTTACACCGTATCGCACCGTATCGCACCGTATCGCACCGTATCGCACCGTAAGTTCTCGGTATTCGTCGCCCGTACGAGGCTGGAGTTGTAGCTCAGTCGTAGCCGTGGTCGTAGCCGTGGTTGTACGCGTATCGAAGCGTTGAAGTGGAGAAAGTAATCACAGCAAAGAATACAAACCAGAAAGGACCCAGGTGACAAAGATAAAGGCGATTGAATACGGGACCAAGCACAATGACGACTATCGATCTAGCAATCTTATAGGTCGATTGCTTGGCGGGCCACGGTATACGACGGGTTTATCCGAGGCCCGTGCTGAACTCGTGGTGGAATGGGGAGGTGTGGCTCGCGGCGCGTGAGGGTTCGTGAGGCTGCTCAGGCTCAGGCGTTTGCGAAAGGGCTCCTGAGCTGATGTACCTCGTGTCGCCTCTCGTGATGCATCTCGTGATGTTGCTGGGATGTGGCTCGTGATGTTGCTGGGATGTGGCTCGTGATGTGGCTCGTGACGTACCTCGTAATGCTCCTCGTGATGCACAGCGTGAAGGAGCACGTGATGCACCGCGTGATGCTACCTCGTGACGTACCGCGTGATGCAATCGGTAATGCAACTCGTAGATAATGCTGCCCCTTAAACCATGTTGCAGTTGCACCATCATTATAACCCTGCCACCACTTCTCCACCATCTCTCTCTCTACCTCTCACCATCCGTCTTCCTCTCTCCCTTCGCAACCCTCGATCTCTTCACCTCCCTCTCCATCCCTAGCAGTTCTGGTACCCTGTCTACACTCCTCCTGCACGGATCCCTCCCCTTATTTTGCCGCAATACACCCCAGGTACTCCCTATTACCTTTATTCTTAGTCAGAATAACAAAACCATACAAATAGCTATCGGAAAAAGATCAAGAAATAATCCTCGAATCTACTCGATCTTACTGTATCATTTCAATCAATCATATCAAATCATTCAAATCACGTCATCATAGATAAGAAGATACTACACGTTAAATTGTTTTCTACATTGTTTCCTAACTAAATCACCTTCACCTCCATGTTGTACAGATTGTTCAGACACAATCGGTTGGTGGCTAAAAGACTAAACCTTCGGTTCGCCACGTTCTCCAAGTTTGATTCGGGGTATGAAATCGATTTGGTGTCATTGAAAAAGACTCCAAAGAAGAAACCTACTCCCGAAATCGACCAGTTGAAACAAAAGGTCCGTGCCAATGACCCTTTAAATCCTCAAGAGAATATCGATTATTTGGAATTCACGGAAAAGTACCTCAATGAACTCAATGTATTTTTCCATTTTGTCGTTGATTCATATTCGGGAAAGATCAAATCCTTTGATCAATTGACAACTACTGAGGTTACAAACTCCTTATACATCTTTAAAAACTTTTACAGCAATGGCAAGATCCCGTCGGTGAACAAGTATAACCTTGCTTCGTATAATTTGATGTTTGGAACTCTCTCCAAGTTACTCCTGAAAGATCGGAACTTCCCTTCGGTATTGGCCCAAACATTAATTCCCATGGCCGAGTATAAGCTGGTGTCGTCGAAATTATATGAAGATGGGTTTGGCAACTTTAAAAAGGAATTGAAATCCTTATCAAAGGAATTCGACTTCAATAAAGTCTCCACCGCCGATATCTCCGACCAAATCAACCATACCTTATCCAAAATTAATCGGTTCTTGAGTACAAATTCGCTGTACAATAGTGATTTCTTCAAGATCTTGATCCAGATTAACCGGTACAAAACCTTGGACCTGTTGCTAACCAAGAATAAGGATGTCACTATGAAACAACTCTTGATGTTCTTGAACACCCCCGACCATATCGATGCTCATTTGAAAAAGAAGCAATACGACTTCAACAATGCCAGATTGAACGATACCCTCGAGAAGCACTCCCATGAGTTGTATCTCTTCAACTTTGTCGAGAACAAGAAGTTCCATGACTTCTCCGAGGTCGCTGCCTCGCTCTATGCGTTGAATGTGTATCCGGGAGAATTGAATGAAGTGTCGTTGACTTTACTCCGTGCCTTGCTCCCATTTTATGGCGAAGGAGTGTTTGGGATGGACGATATCGACGCCATCTTGAGCAAATCCTTCAAAATAAGAGTCTCTGTGTCTGATTCTCTCACGGAGAACTTTGAGGCCTCGGCAGTGTACCACTGTGATCTCCACGAATACATCGAGGGAATCAGAGCATTAAAAGCTTACTACGGGATCAAAAGCTTGAAAGAATGGCAGGGCAAAGAGTTGGTGGCCAAATTACGTGAATTGGCGGTGGATTTCGAAGGTAACGCAAGAATAAAGAGTCTTTTGGTTCATTCGGCTGCAAATTTGAACCACTACAGTCATATTGTCAATTCGTTTGACTTCTTGGATAAACTCACCACCTCTGGCTCCTTGCAGCTGGCCTTGATCAATGTGCCTGCTGTTGATGGGATTCTCGACATAAAGGACATCCCCGAAATAAGACCCTCCAAGACCTTTCACTTGGAGAATAAATACGGTATCAGATTAAAGACTTTCAAGCAGGAATTTGGCGGGTTGAATTTTGGTTCTTTCTTCCCTGAAACCATCTGCGAAGTGTTCACCGACTATAGACTCGGAAAGCCCACTACTGGGTTTGATGCCGAGTTGTTGCTGTTCCTCAAGACCTGCAACGGCGAGACGTTCCGTTTGGACGAGATTCTTAACGATGTCACCGAGTATAAGCAGATTCCTAACGATTTGGGAGTTCATGATTTCATTGAAGAATTGGGTCTTTTAAGGACATTTTTGCTGAAACCTTTCAGTGAAGCGACTCCAGAAGAGATCTTGGCAGTTTTGGATAGAAGCACAAAGGAAGTCTTGAATGGCTCCTTTGCTTCCATCGACAAGGAAAAAGGTTTTGAGTTTATGAGATTGAGCAAAAGACTCAATAAGTTATTCGACTTGAATGGTGGCCATGTAGAAGTGTTGGATACCATGCTCAGAAACCAAAAAGTGTTTGAAGAGACAGAAAAAAAGATCAGCAGCAAACCAAAAAACGATGAGTATGTTCAAATCCCTGACAACTTGGAAATCCACAGATTTGCTACCGAACTTGAAGCCTTGAGATCAGAAGACATTAAAGGCTCCTTTGCCAATGTCACCTCCGATGAGATCTTGAGTCTTTTGGAATCGAGAATCGAGATGCTCGAGGCCAGTGGTGGTGATGCGAAGGAGATCGACAACTTGTATGTTCTTGGAAATAATTTGAAGAAGCTCTTCCAAGTCAACAATGGCTGTACCAGTGTCTTGGACACGGTTTTGCATGTTCAAGAAGTGTTTGAAAAGTTTGAGAGCACAAAGCTCAAGAAACCTTACAAGCAGGTGCCTAATGGGTTCAACTTGGAAGAGTATGTTTTAGAACTTGTGCAATTGAGAGATACCTTGCAAAAGAACTTTAGTGAAGTGCTGATCCCCACGATTTTTCTGGCTCTTGATACCTTAGTTGCTGCTCAAGTGAGCTTAGATAGGAAAATCACCTTCCAGAAGTTGCTGAGAAACCTCCACAACTTGTTCAAGTCAAATAACAACTACACGTTTATCTTGGACAACATCATTCTCAGTTGCCAGCAGTTTATCAAGACAGAGTCTGATTTGGCGTTCAAGAAAATGACCTCTTATGACGTTGCCGAGACTCTCATTGGTGAAAACCTGAAACTTCTCAAGACTTCCAAAGACCAGTCGAAGCTGTTGTTTAACTATGCCTCGCAAAACAATGTCGCCATAAGTGCCTTGTCTTCTACAGAGTTTAACGACTTCTTGGACGAGTACAAGAGCAAGCTTGATAAATCGTACAAGTACCCTCAAGACTTGTACTTTCTCAACTCGTTAAGGCATTACAACCACAGTATTACCAACTATCCTCGTTTCTTGCAGGGATTGTACCTGGAGAACAAAGACTTATCTCCTGGAGACGTGGAGCAGATATATTCAAATCTCGTGGCCGAGTTAAAGGCAAAGGACAGTGAAGCAAAAGAACCAAAGGAATCGTCCAAGTTTAGTGATTCTGTGGATGGGTTTAAGCAGAGACTCACGATTCCCTTTGATAAGTTCCAGACAAACAAATTTGACATGAATGAGTTTAGAGAAGCTTCTGGTGTTCAAAGCGATGCTCGTGATGTCAAGGACCCTGTCAAAGACTCTGTCAAAGACACTGTCAAGGACTCTGTCAAGGACTCTGTCAAACCTCTTGACTACCAAAGCAAGGACCCAGAGGACAGGAAACTCGACGCTTACGCTGCTGAGAGAAGCGGCGACTCATATGAACGTCCTAGCGACCCGTGGGACCTCAACAAATCCTCGTTGGAGGAATTGTTGAAATGCAGCAAAGAGCACAGAAAACTGGCCAAGGAGAGTAAGTTCCGTGAATCTGTAGCTTACGATTGGAGTAAAAGCATGAACAACTCGCATAGATCACTCGAGTCTCGTAACTTCTTCCTGCCCATGCACCAGAGTTGCAAGGTTGACAAATCAAAGGAATACTTGATTTTGACCTTGGACGATCAGACCATTGTGGCAGAAAGAAACCCCCTTGGATCCAAGTCTCCCGAGGATGTATTTGATGTCTTGAACAAGTTCCACAAGCACGAATTGGCCAGAGTTCGCAAATCCATGAAAAGATTACAGAAAAAGAACTGGAGACTCATTGGGGCCATCAACAAGGATGGCCGCAAGCATTTGATCTGGTCCAGAAGCACCAAACGGGGTTTCTTTGGTAAGATCAAGAACATCTTTGCCACGGCTGGCCTTGTGTTTTTGAGTTTGATGGGACTTAACTGGGTGCTGGAGGATATTCCACAACAGAACCATAGACAAGGTCAAAGACAGGGTCAGATACCAGATCAAGGACAAGAAAAACCCTTATTGCCGGAACCAAAACAGCCATTGCTTGAAATGCCCAATCCAACTCTGTCAATCGAAAAGCCTCAAAAAAAGTCAGGTTGGTTCTGGAGCAATAAGTAGAACCCTTGTATAATGATATATTTCAAACCTATATGCTTTATCTAAACTAAATCTCATCCGTATCTCGAGTCAAATAAAGTACCTTCATTGACGTGGCACCTCCCGTAGACTCATTCCATGTTCTCAATATCGTCACCGTGGCATCATCCCTGAGATCAGGAACCTTGTACCCTGATTTATACTTTTGCTGCTCGGACTTTGCTCTTTCCACTATTAATTGGGCCTTACTGGTTAATGACCTCCCGGGTCTTTTCTCCTTCAAAACATCATCCTTTTCCTGTTCAAACTGGTCCAAATACTCCTCGACAAACCTCTTCATGTCCTCAATGCTGTACACCAGCTGAGCCTCGCGCTGTATATGCTGTTTGAATGCCTTATATATCGCCAACGATGAATCCCTTTGCTCCTTGGACCGAGCCTTCTGCGCCGTCAACTTGCGGTCTCTGGCGATTGCGCTCTCGATCTTCTGGAACTTACGTCCCTTCACATGCAAGACTCTCGAGCTCTTGCCCTTGTTCAAGCTTTTGGTAACCTTCTTAAGCGTCGAGGGCATGATACGTAGCTAGCTATGAAAGAGATCTTTATCTCATCGCTATATTTGGTTTCCTGCACATATAAAATTTATTTTTTATCCCTTTTTTTTTTTTTTCTCTTTTTTTTTGAGAAAATGGTTTTCGGTCGTGTGCGCGCGAGGGTCTTTTTTCCTCCAAAAATCGTTCAAGAACAATTTTATTAACCATTATCCACCATGTCAAAGTATAGTGAAGACAGATTGTTCGAGCTTAGGGAAACGGCATACGTGTCGCAGCCTTCCGTGATGGAGGCCTTCAACAAGATGATTGATCAGGTCAAGGTCCACACAGCAGACTTGGAAAAAAGAAAAATAGGCAAGACCAATGGTGATACATATATCGATGAGAATGGGAATGAAAGACCTTATTTCCATATGAACAGAAGAAGATTATCGAGGGGAACAAATAAGGCCAACGTCAGGAAAAAGGTGGGCGAAAATGTCACTGTGGATGAAGATGGCTGGGCTACAATGACCAAGCCCAGAAAATCTTTTGGGGCTGAAGATGCTCAAGAGGAAGGAATCAAATTCAGAGAATCGTTTAAGGAGACTCCTTCTGCTGCTCCCACTGCCATAAGGGCCAAACCAAACAATAAAAATTTAGGATCCTCCAAGGCAGTCGATTCAAGAGATGCCATTGCTGATAAGCAGACCATCTCTTTCAATGCATTTGAAGCTTTAGGAGATGACGACGACGAGTAGAAGATGAGTGTATGACAATACAAATTGTATAATTATTACATATATGTAGATTATTCCGAGACATCGCTCTCATAGTCACTATCGAGTTGCGAAATGATATCATTCATGTCGCCAGTGATGATTTGCTTTTGAATAATAGAGCCGTTGCGAAGTTTACCTTGCAGGAGGATGCTCTTTAGTTCTCTAACTTTTGGTACGGATTTGTTTGTGCCATTGGCACGGCCATTGGTGCCATTAATTGCAGAATAACCGGAATTTCCGCTATTTCCGGAAACCCCGCTGTCTCCGGTGTATCCGCGAGAAATACCATTCACCTTACCATTAGGTCCATTAACTTTGGTGAATTCATAGGCCATTGAACCTCTTCTATCAATGCCAATGCCTCCGTTGGCATCGGGCGACATGTAGTCAGAGTTGTTATCGAGGAACCCCTCCGTAGGATCCACATGGTGGTGAATGGTGTCACCGTTGGCGAGGATGTCCTTATTAGGGTCAATCCATAGGTGAAGGAACGAGCTCCCCGAGACGAATTCGTTCAAGCTTTCCCTGGTGGGGTTGAAATGTATCCCGCCATTCTTTTCTTGATGTCCGTTGGGGTTTCTATCCTTCAAGATGACTTCATCAGAGGGTTCCTTACCAATGAAGTCGATCCACAATTTGTTCATCTTTCGATATTCGATATCTACCATCATGTTGGCATAGAACAACGAATGAGTGGCATAGCCCTCAGCGTCAGGGTAAGAGGCGTCGATGTTTTTAAGACATTTGAAAAGTGTGGTGTAGCCCAAAGTGTCCTTGGCCTTTTCATTATTGGCATAAGTGCTTTGGTTTAAGGGTAATGCCCAGTGGTAGAAGTAGGGCAACAAGTTTGCGGTGAAGTTGATGCCAAAAGTGTCGATAAATACATCGAATACCTTCCCTATTAACACCACGGTTTCCACATGCGGGCTTTCACGACAGCTGAGATAACTATTGATATACTCCAAGAATTCGTTAAAGAAATTGTCCAGAGAAGAAATGTATTGGTGGTAGTCTGGTTCCAAGTACGGTTCACTGGTATTTTTCACTTCGTTGTTCAAGTATTGAAGGAAAATGGTCAAGAACTTGATGTGGATGATGTCGACTTCTTCCTTGGATAACGAAAGCTTTTGTTCATCTCCACTAAGTTCTTGCGAGAAAATTTCGAGACCCAAATCCCATATCTCTAAGCTGACATGGTTTCTGTTGATGGAGCTTGGTTTCCTGTTGATATCGCCAAAGATCATGGAGATATCGTCGAATAAGTTAATAATTAGACGCG
The DNA here is from genome assembly GCA_030574455.1 of Priceomyces fermenticarens. NCBI lineage: Eukaryota > Fungi > Ascomycota > Pichiomycetes > Serinales > Debaryomycetaceae > Priceomyces > Priceomyces fermenticarens. Next base: position 295,718 of record JAJMEZ010000010.1, on the reverse strand, counting down.
ACACCTTTTGGTGAGCATTATCGCTATTGATGATGGCATGGTCCAAGATGGAGTTGATTTTGATCAAGATATTTTGCACGGAGTCGGGGATTTGGTCGTAGTAGTAGATATGGGTGGAAAGTTTCGAGATACACTTGGAATACAACGTAGAGAGCTCGGCAAACTGCGAGTCGCTGAAATTGTTCTGGGTCAAGTAAAGATCGGCCTTCAATCTTAAAAGCTGCTGGATGATATCGGAGATCGACAATCCAATCATATTAACCTCTGATGACACCAAAGTGACAAAATACCCACCATACAACTTCTGGATGTCAAAAGAACTGGATTTTTTCGAATCCGACTCTGCTGCCTTCACCAAACTCCCCAAGAGCCTCATAAGAGCAACGAATCGCAATTGGATGGGCACCCAGCTGGTACACAACTCTAGAAGCGACGCCGAGTATCCGTGGTCCTCCTTGGTGTTTAACGACAACACTGCGTTTGTTGCGTCGCTGATTTGGCTGGAGGATGAAGTGTTGAACACGCTTTTAAGCGCCGCCAACGCCTCGTCGGTGACATCATCCTGGCTTATCGAGTCGGTTTCCACTTCCTTGTGATGCTTATGGGAGTCAGACTCGACTACAACGTTACTTTTCAATTGGGCAGCCAAGGTTTCCCTATTGGTGTTTTCCCTTACTGTAGACACCAAGAAGGGAAACACTTTGGTGAAAAATGCCTTTCTTAAGGAGTCACTGTACCCAATGCAATCAGAGACGTGTCTGCATGCGGTGATGGCGATGATTTTCCATTCTGACTGGTTAACTTTCTGCGATTTAGCGTTGGAGTCGCCCGTTTTAATCAAATTAGAAGTTAAACTGGAAAACATATCGACAAAAGACTTGTCGCCCAGGAACAAGTCTGCGTCCAATTTCGAGCAGAAGGTGCTATAAGTTTGCAAGGCACATTTACAGAGACTCAAATCTTGAATTTTCAACAGCGATTGTAGGATAGAACACACATAAGTGGCAAATACATTCAAATTATCGGCACATTTTATAATCAACTGGTCCAATATCTGTAATGTTACACTGACGTTGCCGACACGAGAATGGCTAACGTCGGCGGCAGCCTTTTTCTCCAAAAAAACCGCCACTTTTTCAAGTTTCACCCTTCTTGTCAGGGCATAATATAATAAATAGCTTAGTTCGGACGAATTCGCCTTTTTATCGGTGGCCTTTCCGGGGGGATAACATTGCAAGATTAATTTCTGATGCTTTGACTTAAGGACCCTCATTTTAAGGGTATTCTGGTTTCTGACTGCCTTTGGATTTCCGGTTTATTTCGTATTCTGTACTTTTGTACTTTTATTTGTCCCTTTGACTTCTTTATGTTGTATTCGTTGTATTACGTTCGTTATTACTACCTTGCCCACCTTGTTTCCTTGTTTCTTCGACTCGAGCTTATTATATTCGCGAGCAGTGGAGAACGCGATCAAGCTCGGATGCGAAAATTAACATATGAAAGATTGCAGTTTGAGGGGTCGAAAATCAGCACAACCCGTTGTGGAAACGGGGAAGTGATGAGATGAGATGGTGGCAGGTGAAGATGAAGAGAAAGGAAAGAGAGGCAGGTGAAGACTAGGCTGCGTGTGATGACAGGAAAGGAGCATGAGGAGAAGATGGACGTTGAATTGAATGTGGAAGAGTTGAGGTGGAAGAGTTGAGATGAGATGCTGAGATGAGATGCTGAGATGAGATGCTGAGATGAGATGCATGAGCTGAGGTGCTAGTAAGGTAATGCAGTGGCAGAGATGGTTTAGATAGTTCTACGTATGTTCCAGCACATCGCATCTCACATGGTTCATCGACAGATCACATGACCCAGACATATGGAACCATGAGGAGAGAACAAGAGTAAAGAGTGGATAAGAGGTGAGGATGAATGTGTATGAGGTTTGCTATGAGGAACACGAGAATATAGTGTATAGTGAATCCAAGTAGTGAGATAAGTTACAAGGTATACTACAAGGTATACTACAAGGTATACTACAAGGTATACTACAAGGTAACTTACAAGGTATTCTACAACGTATACTACAAGGTGTACTACAAGGTATGCTACAAGGTAACTTAAAAGATATACAAAACAAACATAGTATACGCATACCAGTACGATAAATCCATTGGCCTGTTAACTCAACTTTTCCTATCTTCTCTTCCTGTTTTTCACGTGACTATGCATGCACATGACCCTCATAATGATTTCAAGATGACTTTATCAACACTATGGCACCCATCTACGTCAAAGGAGGTGTTTGGACGAATGTCGAGGACCAGATCCTCAAGGCGGCAGTGTCCAAGTACGGGCTCAACCAGTGGGATCGAGTGGCGTCGCTTTTGACCAAAAAAAACGCCAAACAAGCAAAAGCAAGATGGAACGAATGGGTGAGTCCTAATATCGACAAGTCTGAATGGACAAGAGATGAAGATGAAAAATTGTTGCGCTATTCTCGTCTTATACCCAATCAATGGCGCAGTATAGCGTCGATCTTGGGGAGAACAGCCACGCTGACGGTGGAAAGATACCATCTTTTATTGGAAGATGCCGCCGATGAAGAATTGAGTGTATCTGGTCCTGGGATAGAGACTTTACCAGCTTCTGGACAAGAAGGTGATGTCAATTTGAACCCCGAATCAAAGGCTGCAAGGCCAGATGAAGAAATGGATGATGATGAGCGTGAAATGTTATCTGAGGCAAAGGCAAGATTGGCCAATACAAAGGGTAAAAAGGCCAAGAGGAAAGAAAGAGAAAGAATGTTGCAAGAAAGCAAAAGAATTGCCATGTTGCAAAAACGGAGAGAACTCAAGGCCGCAGGAATCAAGGTCAATTTAACCTCGAAAAACAAAAAGAAACGTAAAGAGTTTGATTATAATGCCGATATCCCGCATGAACGTGATCTTCCTCAGGGTCCATTTGACGTCTCTGATGAAGCTGATCGAAACTTCAACGAAAGAGCAAAGTTTGATCGTGATGTCAACAAGCAAGGAGTCAGTTTAAAAGAGATTGACGACAAGATTAAACGAGATAAAAAGAAGGAAGCCAAGGAGAAGGCAAGACAAAAGCGAGGTCCTGAACCGACGGACGATGACTCGTTACTTAAAAGAAGGAAACTCGAGTTGCCCAAGCCAGTGAATACCGATGATGTCTTTTCCATATTCAATAACCAGCATTCAGAGGATAGAGATGAAAGAATTAAACTGGCGGCACGTGACCTCATCCATCGACAATCATTAAAATCCAGTTTAATAGAAAAGGTTCAAGAAGATGAAGAACAAGAGGTTAAGGAAGAGCCAGAAGTCAAGACTGAGAAGCTCACCAAGAAAGAAATATTGACGTTGTTTAAGGCAGCGATTGAACGGCTTCCTGCACCTCAATCGCACCATATCATTCCCTTTCTTGAGCCTGTGAATGAAGAGACAGTTGAGGAACCTATACGATATCGCGAGTCTCTGGCAATAGAGAAAGGGCTTTCTGTGCCTAATCCAGCGCTTTTAGTCACTCTCGATCTAGAGGGCGTGGATAAACAGGTTTATGATGAGCTTCAAGCGTTGGTGAAATCGGATTATAAAAAGCATGTTGACCCCGCATACAAGGCGAAGATCGTTGACGATATAGATCTAGACTCGTATAATAGAGTAATGAGCGAGATCCAGGGCGGAAAGAAGGAGGTGAAGGAGAATAATGTTCTCCCAGAGACATTTGAGGTGGCAGAAAAGATCATTAATTTGTTGCATGAGTTCCATTCACGAGCAGTACAGATGGAGGATGAGTTGGCAGAGGCCATTGATTTCGACGAGTATAACGAAAAACGACAGCAGCTAATTGCTGAGATCCACCAAGAGGCCCAAGAGGTTAAGGAGTTGGACATAGAGTACAAGACGTTATTGCTCATCAGCAAGGAGGAGGAAGCAGCAATGGAAGCTCGGTCCCAACGATTGAATGCAATGGTGAACTATGTACGGGAGGCCTTGGATGTTGCAGAAGAACGATTGAGATAAAAAGAGGAGAGTTGTATGCAGTACACGGGCCCCAGTAGAAATGGCACTGTTAAAGAAGAATGAAAACAGGAAAGAAGCGACGGGAAGTTATTCAAGGTCAATTTAATTAGAGCTAAAAGGGGTTCCAGAGTAGAATATGGTGTTTGGAATTTCACAGAAGACGAAAATTTGGTCTAAGGCTTTTGCAGGAGAAGGAAGCAAGAATCTTTTTTTTTCAATCGTCATTTCAATCGTCCTTTCTATCGTCCTTTCTATCGTCCTTTCTATCGTCCTTTCAAATGTCTTCAATGCCTTTTGAAGCCTCGGGCCTTAATCGTAAGCACAAAGACTAAAATCGTTGATTCTGTGATTAAACGGTTTTTAGAAAAGGGTCCCATTCATTATATACAGTATCACGAATATATCAACACGAAGACCAGAACAATTGTAAGCTGTAAGCAGAGACCGATACGGAGACAAAGACGGATTGAAGGGCCAATCTTTAGAACTAAGTCGTTCAGTTGTTTACGTGAATCGTTTAGCCGTTTACGGGGATTGTATAATCTTGGATAGCTTCACGTTTAACCTTAAGTCGTTTGGTAATATCGTTTAGTCCATGAACACAAACCTTCTTTTTATACCGCTTCGCGAGACTCGCGAGGTGGATTTGGCCACGGCGTTGCGGGAGGAGATCAAGAGGCACTTTGTGCAGCCTCCATCGTTGTTTGAGGCCGATTTGCGGGTGATTGACTCGGTGAGAAGATCCGTGGCTAGGTTAAAGGTTTCCGACACCAGTTTGGCCGTGGTTAAACGGTATATTTATCAATTGGGGATCTTGGACAAGAATTTTAGTCAAGAGTTTCTTGATTTTGAGTGGGTCGGAACCCTTGGATATAAGCCTTTGCTACAAAGAGTGACTTCATTCAAGATGGAGATGTTGAATGTGGCGTACCAAATGGGGGCTCTTTACTCCCAATTGGCATCGAGGGAGCTGAGAGACACTGAGAAGGGGCTAAAGAAGTCGTGCTTATACTTTCAGATAGCTTGCGGGTGCTTTGAGTACATGGTGGACAGAATGAATGAATGGCAGGTGGCTAGTGGAGATTTGGAGAAAAATACCATCGAATGTTTAAAGATGCTCATGTTGGCCCAAGCTCAGGAGACGGCATGGCAGGTGGCACTAATGAGTTTAAAGAACTCGGCGATAGCGAAAGTCTCGATTAAAGTTAGCGAGTATTACTCGCAAGCGCTTGAATTCGCCAGTGCGCTGCCCTATTTTAAATTGGAATGGGTGAACCATATGGCTGTGAAAAAGTACCATTTCTCTGCTGCAGCAAATTACAGAATGTCCACCGTGAGCTTGGATAACTTTAAGTACGGGCAGCAGGTGGCATACTTGCGAAGAGCAAACGAAGATTGTACGATGGCCTTGAGATATAAAAGCTACGTGACAGATACCTTGATTCATGATTTACAAGGGCTTGTAGATACGGTGCAAGATACACTAAGAGTTGCGGAGAAAGAGAATGATTTAGTGTATTTAAATGCGGTTCCTGGCCCGGGAGAATTGGGCCCCATCCAAGGTACTTCCATAGTAAAAGTGATTATTCTGGATGATCTTGTTTCGCCGTCAGGAACGCCCGTATTCAAGGATCTAGTGCCGTTTTTCGTGACCCAAATAGCGCAAGCTTATCGAGAACGAAGAGACGAATTTGTTCGAGAGAAAATCTCTACCCCCATCAGTGTCCTCAACAAGACTCTTTCAAACTTTTTATCGAGTAGAGACCTCCCAGCAGCGATAGACACGATCCAGAAACCAGAAAACATTCCGGACTCCATTGTATCGCACTCGCAAGAAATTGTTAATCAAGGAGGTATCGAATGGATCGAACATGCCCAAAGAGATATAGGCGACTTTGCTATCCAGTGCAAAAACCTCGTTGACGGACTACAGGAGAGGCTACTGATCGAAGCGGATGAGGACGACATTTTGCGGAGCAAAATCGATGTTGGCGTTGAAAGACTTCGGTCTGAAGTTGCAGGAGCAGAATTATACACCCGGGTGCAAAAAATGAGAGAATACTTACACACTGCTTACCAGGGAGACAAAGTGGTATTGCAGCAGTATCTTGACATCAAACGGTTTCTTGAGCTTTATGTGGGGGGTTACGACAAGCTTATAGAGGTGATCCCCAATGCGACGCTCATGGATCTTGATCCCACGACGAAAAAATTGATTCAAGAGCTTCGGGCGTCGGTGCAGGCCACGAAAACCATCAAGGAGCAAAGAAAAAGGACTCTTCGTGATGTCAATGTCAAGATCAAGAACACTAATGTGTTGGAAAAGTTAGTGGCAGAGCATAAAAAGATCGATGTGGTCAAGGAAAATTCCTTTGAGCATGTCTATGAGGCCATAATTGCTGATTTCGATGAGGATTTGGCAAATGTAGAGTCGCTGAGACAGAAACAGAGCTCCCTCGAGAGCGAAATCGACAACCTCAACACCCAATTTGTTGCTGCCATCACGGGCAAATACAACGAATCACAGAGTGAGCACAAACAGGCACTCCAAGTACTTGAGGAGGCCTACCTGAGGTATTTGGAACTAGTGTCGAATATCGAAGAAGGGACTCGTTTCTATAATGAATTTCTCCAGAAAGCCTGTCTCATAATGAAAGAGTATGATGATTTCCTCTACCAACGTCGTCTTGAAGCTCGCGAGATCGAGCAATGGCATCTTAGGAAAGCTCAAAGACCAATATCTCCGATGCCAGTAAGACTGTCAATGAGACTGCCAGCAAAACTGCCAGCGAAACTGCCGGTGAAGCTGCCCGCGGTGTGGAGACCAGACCAAGGAATAAAGTTTGGCTGATGTAATTTTCAACGTGATGTAATTTTGGTGATGTAATTTTTAACATGAATTTAATTTTGTAGCACTAAATTTATTCGCATGCTTCGCTGTCTTCGTAATCTCTTTCAGCCTAGAATGAATGTGATTGCCATCGTGGGAACCACCGGCGTGGGAAAGTCACAGGTAAGTAGAATCTTTGCATAAGAGGAACTTTACTGACATTTTAGTTCAGTATAGACTTGGCCAGGGCTGTCAATGGGGAGATCGTCAATGCCGATTCGATGCAAGTGTACAAGGGCCTAGAGATCATCACTAATAAGCATCCTATGGACGAGAGAGAAGGGATCCCACATCACGTCATGGACAATATAGATTGGAAGGAGAACTACTTTATTCATCGATTTTCTCAGGATGCAAAGGCCATCATCAGTGATATCCATCGCAGAGGTAAGGTGCCTATTATCATTGGAGGCACCCATTACTATCTTCTGAATCTTTTATTCAAGAACAAGACCATTGGTGAGAGAGAGGAGATCCAAAAACGGGAATTGACCCAAGATGAAGTGGATATTTTAGATGGTCCCGTCGAGGGCATCTTAGAGAGGTTGCTAAAAATTGATCCCATTATAGCAGAAAAATTCCATCCTCGAGATAAAAGAAAGCTTAGAAGAGCTTTGGAAGTATACTATACCACGGGCCAGAAACCTTCAGGTATTTACCATCAGCAAAAAGTAGATGAGTTCGAAGATTCGTCCTTGGTGTACAATACATTACTCTTTTGGGTGTATTCTGATCCTGAAGTCTTGAAGCCGAGGTTGGACGAACGAGTGGACAAGATGATGGCTGCGGGAGGCACCGACGAAGTGAAAGACCTTTATAAGGTGTATAAATCGTCTGATCCTGCTCCTGATTTAACTAGTGGTATTTGGCAGGTCATTGGGTTTAAGGAGTTTCTTCCCTGGCTTAACAGTGGGTGTAAGGATGTAACGTTTTATAATGAAGGAATTGAACGTATGAAGATACGAACTCGTCAATATGCGAAATATCAAGTGAAATGGATCAAGAAGTTGTTGGCGGTGGAGCTACAGAAAGAAGCCCGGTTCAACTTCAAATACGGAGGCAAGCTTTATCTTTTAGATGCCAGTGACTTGACAAATTGGAAACACCAAGTGAAAGATAGAGGAATCTCAATTGCCACGCCGTTCCTCAATGAAGGACCATTGTCAGTGCTACAAGACCAAGTTCCTTCGAGACTCCAAGATGTTTTCCCAACAGAAGAGTATCTTCGTGGTTTCAATAGCAACAAGCGCATTGATTCAGCCACAAACTGGCGACACTATGAGTGTTCAGTTTGCACGGACAAGAGGGGAAACGCCTTGGTTGCTGTGGGACTAGACAACTGGAATGTTCACCTCAATAGCAAGAGGCATAAACGACAATTCAAGAGACAAAAGATCGACCAAAATGTTGAATATCCAGCATCGAATGAGAAAAAGAAGAAGCCACTCAATCATAACTCCCTTAAATGAGTGTTATTCCCAATTAGTATTCCACGGCAACAGGTATCACAGAGCCGATTGCGCTTGCTTGACAGGGACAAAGTTGACCACAGTAAAGATAAGCGACAAGGGGAGCATTTGCATAATAAGGGATCACGTGTACATACAATGAAAAGCAATTATCCTTTTGACTTGGAACAACCCCTTAAAGAGTTGGGTGCAAGTCTAGATGGTGATGAACATGCCATCATTAAAGCCTAATCGTATCGTGGGTCTGCCCGTAATATCGAAGCCTTTCTGCATGCGGCGACGTATTAGCGATAAGTTTTGGGTGGAGACGGCTTGTGATTCTGGAAAGGCTGAAGGCAGTGTATAGTGAATAGAAAGAAGCATAAGACCAGAGCAAGAAACTAATTGACGCACGGCTTAGTAATTTAGCAGTCAAAAGAAACATTGCAGAAATAATTTAAACATTAAGAGTTACTCTAAACAGCAGGATAAGATATGAAACACAGACTGTAGTGTTAGTTAGCGAAGTAGAAGGATGATGATAGGTGGTCAATTCAAGGAGTGAATGTGTAATGTGTAAAGTCTAGAATGTAGCTTTCTACAGTTGATCAGACAGCACTGCTCTAGGGCGGTCACTATGTTCTCTTGAGCGTCCTCGAACGGCCACGCTACTTTGAGACAGCTTTTGTTTCGTTTCGTTAAGCTAAGTGGGTTTCCGTTTTGGTTTCCTGTGAACTTCCCGTTTGGGGCAAGCAAAAAAAAAAAAAATTTATCGCGGATATCAAGAAAATTTTCTCGGGCGAGAAATTTTTAATTCTCTTTTTTCTTTGATACGAATGCTTCCTATTCACTGCACCATCCAAGCAATGGATGATTGGAGGGGAAAAGGATAGCTAGATCAAGTCCGCAATACGTCCTCATACTGGGTTTGCTTGTGCACTCTTGGATTCTGCGTTTTCGGAACATTTCAGTCATTGTAGCATTTTTTAGGAGTAATGGTCTTGCGCCAACCAATTTTTGCAAAGCCCAAAAAAAAAAATAAATAAATAAAAATAAAATTGGTTTCTTAAGATCTACAACTTTCGCTCAAAACCCCTATTATAGTTAAAATGTTTAGGCGGAGGTGAAATTCCTAAGACTGTAATAATGTTGCGGTGAATTTGTTTAACATTATTCGTAATTTGTCTACAATTTTATTCGTTCATGTTATCCATTCCTTACCCTCTAAATAACCCAAAAAACTAGCTGAACTTTTTGTGCAGCAATTAGAAATTAAACATGGTGAACAAACACCTCTATAAACCCTATCATTAATCATTAAATTCGGCAATTGAAGATGCCTTGGACTCTAATACTTTAAGATTTGCACTAGAGACCGAATGTCTTGACATTGAAGTGGACGAAGTTCTTGAATTTGTCATACTTCTGTCATCGACAAACGATTCCCGTAAACTTTTCTTTAACTTTTCATCTAACTGAGCCAACTTTGTATCGATTTCATTACGAGTTGCATCCTGTTGCAACTGAATATTTTGTAAATCATTATCTGAACACCAACCAGAATCTAAAAGTCTACTCTTTGTTAATTCAAATGAATCAGACAAAGATTTCTGTTGCACTTCAAGAAACATCGAGTATTTGATCAAGTCTGCTTGATCTTTTAAATCATCCACGCTATTGATTTTCCTATTATCGGATTTTTCATCGAAATTGAAAAATCTTTCAATGGTTAAGTCACTGAGAAATCTTTGTTCAATATCCTTCATATGTTTTTTGGTGTTAATAGCAACATCCCCAACACTCATAGCTGGTGAAGGATAAGTCGATGTGACTGATGTTGGTGTGGATTGAGTTCTTGAACGATTACTCCTGGTGAGATAACTATCAAATGTTGAAGAAGAATCATGGCTTGATTCTTTAGAATGGAAAGTTTGTAAGGGATTTAATGGTGGACGCGTAGTAGACTTTGGTTGGGAATTATTAATGGATAACTTCCCTACCAAATTCTTGAGAGACTTAAGTCTTCTCATAGGCGATTCTTTCTTTTCATTTGAAGTAGTCGATGATGATGTTGGGAAAGTTTGAATGTTTGTTGGCATAGTTGGAGAACTTAATTCATAATCAGCAAAACCTGATTTTTCACTGATTAAATTAGAGAAATCTGACCCAATCATCGATTCTTCATAATCAAAGGAAGGATCCAAAATTAAACTATTTTCTTGCGGTTGAGAATCTTGTAAACCATGTTCACCAGGTAAAGGAGGCAAAAGAACCTCCGAATCAGTCAAACTTCCCGGTCTTATACTTAAGTCATCTTCTTTTTCCTCTTGGACTATCCCAAGACCAGTGAACTCCGACATTTACAATATAGTCGTAGAGTTTGTCAACAAAGGTTAAACACTTTTGCAAAACTAATGATAAAGGGGACACAGTGAAAACTTATACAACTTAATGATAGTTCCCACTAATAAAAATTTTAATTACACCTTAACTATGAAAAATTGGGAATTATTTGTCCAATACTCTTTTTATATATAATCATAGCAGTTTACATGTATGTAAATAGATCGATAGCCTGTTTTCGTGGACATAGGTTCTGGCCCCAAATCTGGTTTTAGAGTAGGCTTCACTGTTACTTTGCCAATGCGTCGCCTAGGCTCGCAACCTTTCTTATTAAACAAGTAACATATCACTTTTTTATGCATAGACACACGGACACGGTTCGGTATATACTCCTGGAGGCGTACTGCATATCTGGGGTTATCCAATCATATACTATATTTAGGATCTCACGCATGAAAACATCATGCTATGCACCTGTATGTAATCTTAATAACAGTTTAGGAGATGGCGATATAGAAGTCCAGAAAGTACATGGTTGTGATAGACGTATCCTGCAAGTTTTCATGCATAGTCAGATACTGTCGTCCAGTGAGAGCTAATGTGATAGATCGTGCATTTATCGAGGTGTTGCTTTGGTCCCCCTTAGCACAATCTCGACACAATTTTGTCGTGGAAGGTGCTCGTCACTTGGTTGAGAAAATTTTCAGTGCCCCCTAAAAAAATTTTCCTAGTGAGTCGCTGACTGAAGGTAATAATGAAAAATTATCTATATCACGTGTCAACCATCAATAGCCAATAATTTTACGATTATGAGACGATGCTGCGTATGTAGATTTACGAAAATCATCAGTAAAGTCCGGCGCTTGGCGTCTACGGGTTTTGGTGAAAATTCTACTGGCTCACAGTGCTACACATTCTCTATGTATTAGGTAGCTGATTAGATTTCGCTTAAGTACTCGGTTGTCAACACATTTCTCGTTCCTCCTCTTTACCCCCTCACGCGCAACAGTATGTGGTACTTAGACTACGATAATAAGTCAGCGATGCGATCAAGATGACGTTTCCCCATAAATGCTTTTGGACTGCACTAACACGTCGTACTGAGAGCGTGAGAGCCAAGGAAATTATGTCGATCATGAAGGCATCGAGCCCTTGGCATGAAGTCAACGACGTTAAATTTGTAACCTTGTCGTGTGTAACAAGTACGATTGCCAACATCATCCTTGCAGGATACACTTTACACATTAATACAGCTAGTGTAGCCTTCAATGTATGCCCGATGCAAGGAGAGGGAAACTTACGTGGTGCAACAACTGAAGAAAAACTAGACCTAGACTTTTTTTTCGACTTTTGAAAAAGGTTCTCTGCCTGCAGACAGGCGTTGTCAAAAACAGATAAAAAGCCGTGCATCTTAAACTGGACTGTATGTCGTCACCGGGCTTCCACCAACGCCAGTTAGTGTAGACTAAAACAGTCATTGCTATTCAATAGTAAACAAATATTAGTAAGATGGCACTAAATATTATAAATGTTATTTCTAGCTTCATGCCCCAGATTTCGACGTATTGCTTAATGCAATTAATTAAGATGAAGTGGCCAATAATGACGCAATGTTTGTTGTGTAGGTTGGTTAGCTCTGTAATGTAGTTCACCTAGCATACTCCGTTCTAACTCCTGTAGATGCCTTTAGCCATCGCTTATGCGGTAGAACATTCCCACACAATGTCGATGTCGGGGAAACGACGTTCGAGACGACGCGCTCGTTCCCGTGGCTATGGTCCACATATAACAATATAATTTAGATCTTGCTTGTTTTGTGCTCAAACCATGAATCATTGTCTCACTCTTTGTTTTCGTTTCCCAGTGGTGATCGTCTGCTATCTGAATAGGAAAAATGATAGCCTCGTGAAGTCAAATTGAGGTAAAACAACACGATCACCAGAAGCACGACATGAAAACACTACCAGAAAAACAATTCAGGAAACATTACCAGAAACCATTACTAGAAACCACCACCAGAAACCACGAGCATCCTCTTGTCCCCTATAAACGCTAGCAAAAACTCTTTTTCCACAAGCGGTTCCTTGGCCTAGTTGGTTAGGGCGTGGTGCTAATAACACCAAGATCAGCAGTTCGATCCTGCTAGGAACCATTTTTTTTCTCACTTTTTCTCATTTTCTACATTACTATATTTGCATTCTTGTTTCACTCTCGATTCACTTTACACATTCTCACGCTTGTATTATACTATACTCTTTCTATAGTTCCAGTAGTTGGCCCTGATAGGGTCGTAGGTGGTGGCCAAAAGCCCATAAAGCTGTTTGGACTTTTCGGTATCGCTTGATTCGTAGATTCTTGCCAACATCTCCAAGGCATACGACGATTTGATCACCACGGTGACATCAGACGATATATCGGCGAATTGCAAGCAAAATAGCTCAAGTTCATTGATGTTCCTGTCGAATTTCTTGTAGATACCAAAGAGGTAGTTCCACAGCGATGGGTTCTGAGGTGAAACGTGGATCTGGGCTTTTACGTACTCAATTTCTTGGGCAACATGGTCATTATTCTTGGAAAACTTGATAAAGAATCGATGGGTCCACGCAGAATTGTTTCTTATATCATCGGCCAACATCAAATCCACAAATGCTACTTCCTTAGGATCTTCTTGTAAATTGAATTTATCCACCAACCATTTTCGATGTGACCACACATGATGGTTCTTGCTATCTGCATCCAACATCGCAGCTATTATAGGGTACTCTCTATGCGGATCGAACTCCGGAAGTTGGCTAATCAATAATTGTCGATAATTCCATATTTGATAATTTTTTTCATGTTCCAATGCTATATCTTCACACCAATCGAGTTCCTCAATGATATCTTTGTGCAAATGCTGTAAGATCTTGTAGCGGTAGTTCCATATAGTGTAATGCGATGCCATCAACTTGATTCCTTCTTCAGTGATCTTGAAGGCCCTCTCCGAATACTCCTTCTGCTTCATCAATGCCAACATGATCCCCATAACCCGTTTATACTCGTCATCGTACAAGATTTGGCACAACTGCGGTTCCTCTTCATTGAGCTTGACCGGCTCGACATCATCATAAGAAAACATAATAATGTTCTTATTTTATTAATGTTGTTAATTTATTAATGATAAGATTATATGACTGAAAATTATTCTCATTCTTCATGAACGACATTACCGACAGCCAATTGTTGGTAATTGTTTTGGTGGTGTGCTCGCTGACTTACGTGGCACTTTCGCTAGTGTTAACCCGATCACAGGTGCCTATATTAGTGTCGATGTTCTTGGGCACCAACATCTTTACCAGATCACGGTTGTTTAAACGGTTGGTGGGGGAAATTCAGCAGCTTTCAAAAAATAATGAAGTCGTCACCTACGTTAAGGAGTCATCGAAGGAACACTACGATAGGTTCTTGTCGTTGGGTCATAATGAAAAAATCGAGTTGCTCTCTGCCATCAAGTCGATGGAGGATTACCAGTACAATTGCAAGAAAACCACCGATAGACAAAGACTGTTGTTTAAAAGAATGAGTGGGAAGCAACAAAAGTTGGCAGAGAACGTGGGGTATTTGAAAAGAATCAAAGCGGTGGATGATTCCAACGCCCAAAATCAAAAACTCTTGAATGACATTGCCATGCACACCATAAGCAATTATGGCGTTGGACTCAAGGATTTCAGTCTTTTACGGGGCAAGAGATCAGTTTCATCCGATAGGTATAGGGTCACAGAGGCCTTGGGACATATTGTACGTGACTGGGTGCCTAACAAGGAAAATAAGCCCATCATGGACTTTATCAAGAAGGAAGTGGATAAAATCCCCAATAGACACGAATGGGAGGTGGTGGTGCCTGGGTCTGGTTTAGGAGGTGTAGCTCATGAATTGGCACAAATGGGGTTTAAGGCGGTTCATGCCGTAGAGTATAGTGGGCTTATGTACAATTTGAATCGGTTCATGTACTCTGGCATCGAAAAGACGTATAAGTTGCACCCATTCAATCATACGAGTTCAAATTATTATACTATGGAATCACAGCTCCGTAGTTTCGAAGTTAGACCCAATTTCAAACAGCCAGCTACGCTACATTTGCATCAGGGGGATTTTCTTAAATTTGAAGCCCCTAAATCTAAAACACTAGTGGTGTCGGTATTCTTTATTGATACCGCCGAAAATTTATTGGATTACATGGATAAAATAGCCCAGCTAACTAATCAAGGGTTATGGATCAATATTGGGCCCTTAAAGTATGGCACTGCTGCTCAAGTGGAGTTTACGGCCCAAGAATTGGAAAAAGTCCGCCGCAAGATGGGATGGGTCGATATCACCAAGAAAAACAGCCTAGATCATAATCAGCTTGTTGGGTACCTCACCAATACCGAAAGTATGTGGCAGGGCTTCTATGGGTTAGCAATGTGGACGTCAAAGAGAAAGTGAACATTTTACTTTGAGATGTCGGAACCTTTATTGATTTGAATCTTTTTATCTCTTCCTCCACTCACGATTCCGATATCCCTGTCCCAATCGACACCAAAAACCGCCAATTTGTCTTTTCTGGTGATGGTGTACATGGGTTTTTCTGATCTTACGTCCCATACTTTGACGGTACCATCATGAGAAGCAGAAGATAACATATGAGGATTATTTGGAGATTGGGCCAATGATACCACAAAGTTTGTGTGGCCCACTAATTTAGAATTTGTTTGAGTGGAATTGGTGACTCTTGGGTCATGCAAATTAATGTGACGGGCTGACGATCCCGTGGCAATCAAATTGACTTTAGGTAATTGTAATATAGACAATAATGAATATCCTGTAGTTCTTGTATCTACACAACGCCCCGTGACCAAATCCCACGTTTTGATACTATGATCTTGTGACGCGGAATATCCCACTGTTGAATCTTTGACATCGAATATCACTCCTTCCACAGGAGAAGAATGGGATTCTAAGACCGCCAATGGGGCACGACGTCTTATAGAAACATCTCTGGTAGCCATCTTTCTTCTTTTATTTGATGCAGTCGATGTGATGTTATTATCAGACGATTCCACAGAAGTCATTTCCTTATGATTAGTTGACCAAAACCCTACTACGTTATCATGACCTCCAGATAAAATTCTATTTGTAGCGTATTCCACATCCAATGAAGATACTGCCGCCTTATGGCCCTCTAAAATGGCCAACGTCTTGCCCTCCTCTGTTTCTTCATCTTTAGAATCCTCATTCGAAGTCTTCCAAAGCCTCACTTGTCTATCATTACCTCCCGTGACGATTCTCGTGGGGGAAATCCATTTCACGGCTTTTATTGGTCCCGAATGGCCCACATACTGTTTTTCGACTTCTCCCGACATATTATAAGTTCTTACAATCCCATCGTACGATCCAGATAAGATCTTTGGTTGATAAAGCGTCAAATTAGATGCAACAACACTTTTCGAACTAGGATTTATCGTGTTCACCGATGAGATCCAATCATCATTATCAAAAGATGCCAAAAATGATGGAGGAAGTACGGCCCTAGTGTACTCCAACGTCAAGAACGCTTCGCTAGAGAGACCTTTCTTGGTCAAATAGTCTTGCAAGGAACCTCTGATCAATTCTCCATCAATCAAAAATTCAAAGGGGATTGCCTTGGTGTCATCAGTTTCACCATCTCTACTCAATAAATGGTTCACAACCTCCGACAACCCGAATCTTTTCAATGAAACAGGAACATACAACGGAGTGTCCCCCACCTGAAGCTCTTGCTCCTCATTAGTGACGAACTTTACCTTGATTTGGCTCTTGTCTTCCATGATGAGATGATGAAAAAAAATCTCATCGCACAATTTAAAATAGACATAAAATAGACAGAGACATAAAATAGATATATAAAGACATAAAATAGTTTTATATAAAATAGACATAAAATAGATATATAGGAATCACTGATATAGACGTAAAACATAAAAGACACCAGACATATAGAATACTAGAAAGAAACGGTGAAGTTCACCAGGTTGGATCTGCTCACGGGTCTCATGAGGGGGACTGACGCTCGTGAAGCTAGTCTGCCAAACACCCCCACGGTCTTGATGCCCATGTTGGCTCCTTCTCTCAATCCCATGCCATCGGAAAAGTTTCTTCGCCGTAGACGAGAAGTGAACCTCGATTTGCGCATAGTCGACACCGAGGACTTGTTTCTGGTATTGGCATGAGGCACAAAGGCCCCCGGATCACTCACGTACCCCTTCTTGAAGAAGTTTTTCAAAGCTCTCTTGATTCGCTTCCATCTTCTCTTTCTAGTGATTCTTGGTGGTGGTAACGATCTCATGGTGTTCTTTTTGCACCCGTGAGATTGTGGATTTATGAAAAAATGTTTACAGGTGAAAAATTACAAAATATTAAAAAGTCTTTGAACTACAATCATTCTATATCTCCATCACCATCCTCATGTTTATTTTATCTCTACGATCCAACTGTACATGTCTATCCATGACTAGTCTCTAACTTCTCCCTTCTTGCGGCCTCCGAGGCATTCCACGGAACTGGAGGCATCGCCCTGTGTGCACTCCAGGAAAAAAGTGACTCGCGCAGTAATAAATGAAAAAAAATCACCAGGGCATCTCTAATTCTTGGGGTTATACTTCCCCTAAAGTTAATTCCTTAATCAAGTATTCCACGCTATGTCAAAAGAGGACGTCCCAGTAGAGGTTTCAAAAGTTTTCGACACCATTTTGGTGTTGGATTTTGGTTCTCAATACTCCCACTTAATCACCAGAAGATTAAGAGAGTTTAATGTCTATGCAGAAATGCTTCCATGTACGCAAAAGATCGCCGAGTTGGATTGGAAACCAAAAGGTATCATATTATCCGGAGGCCCTTACTCGGTGTATGCTGAAGATGCTCCTCATGTGGATCATGATATTTTTAAATTGAATGTTCCAATCTTGGGTATCTGTTATGGGATGCAAGAATTGGCTTGGATTAATGGTAAGGGAGTCGCTCGTGGTGATAAAAGAGAATACGGTCCTGCCACCTTGAAAGTCCAAGACCATACTTCGAAATTGTTCCAAGACTTTGTTGATTCTCAAGTTTGGATGTCTCATGGTGATAAATTACATGCTTTACCCACGGGATTTAAAGTGATAGCCACTTCTGAAAACTCTCCTTATGCTGCCATTGCTCATGAAAAGGAGTCGATTTTTGGTATCCAATTCCATCCAGAAGTCACTCACTCCACTCACGGTAAAACTTTGTTGAAGAACTTTGCCATTGATATTTGTGAAGCCAAAAATAATTGGTCAATGGAAAATTTCGTTGATACTGAGATTTCAAGAATCAGAAAATTGGTTGGGCCTACTGCCGAAGTGATTGGTGCCGTTTCTGGTGGGGTTGATTCCACTGTGGGCGCCAAGATCATGAAAGAGGCCATTGGTGATCGTTTCCATGCTATCTATGTCGATAATGGGGTCATGAGAAAAAATGAAAGTGAAACCGTTTATAAGACCTTGACTGCCGGATTGGGAATCAATTTGACTGTGGTTGATGCCTCTGATTTGTTTTTGGATAGATTAAAAGGTGTCACTGATCCAGAAAAGAAAAGAAAGATCATTGGTAACACATTCATCCATGTGTTTGAAGAAGAAGCAGCAAAGATAAAACCAGCTTCCGGTAAAGAAATCGAATACTTGTTGCAAGGTACTTTGTACCCTGATGTCATTGAATCGATTTCTTTCAAGGGACCATCCCAAACCATCAAGACTCATCACAATGTCGGGGGTTTATTGGAAGACATGAAGTTGAAATTGATTGAACCATTAAGAGAATTATTCAAAGATGAAGTCCGTCATTTGGGTGAACTTTTGGGAGTTCCAGAAGATTTGGTATGGAGACATCCATTCCCTGGTCCCGGGTTGGCCATTAGAGTTTTAGGTGAAGTCACTAAAGAACAAGTCAAGATTGCTCGTGATGCAGATGCTATCTTTATTGAAGAGATCAAGAAGGCTGGATTATACAGAAAGATCTCTCAGGCATTTGCTGCTCTTTTACCGGTTAAATCTGTGGGTGTCATGGGTGATCAAAGAACTTATGAACAAGTGATTGCATTGAGAGCCATTGAAACGGTCGATTTCATGACTGCCGATTGGTTTATTTTCGAGGCTGCCTTCCTTAAGAAAGTTGCTTCCAGAATCGTCAATGAAGTCAATGGTGTTGCCCGTGTAACATACGACATTACCTCTAAACCTCCTGCCACCGTTGAATGGGAGTAGAAGAATAAATATTAGAATACAGTTAAAATCGTGTAGGATAACATGATTTTTTTAAAAATTCCTCTATATACCGTAGAAAATCAAGAAATAGTCAATGGTCATATAGCTATCAACGTATACTTGGTTGCGAATTTAAATGTTGACTCTTTTAGCTGCAAATTTCACTACACCTGAAAGGAATGGGATTGGAGTGTAGATACCACCGGTGATATTTACACTCAGACTTCCAATGCTCTTTTTGGCTTCATCTGTGGAAGGACCGAAATCAACAAAGCTTATACCTTCATCCATTGCGATCTTGATAACAGCCTCCATCATTACGAAATATGCTTTATATTGTCTGCTTTTCTCGTAGTCGAGACCTTGAAGGTCTGAAGTGATTGTTTCTCCCAATCTAAAGAGCACACACGACCCGATGACGGTGTCTTCCACTTTGAGAAAAAGCAAGGATCGCATACCATTATTGTCATAAGTTAACAAAGTCTCCAAGAAATTGACATCTGGATTCGCAAAATACCCATTGAACCCACCTTTCTTTCTATTGAGGGCAATGTTTGACCATAAATCTGCAGCCTTTATACAATCGGTCTCTGAAGACTCTTTCACTTCATAAACCTTACCGCCAGCGGCATGGAACGACTCAGATTGAGTGCGATATTTAATGGCCCTGAAAAAAGTCGATAGCTTTCTACTGTAGGGTCGCAAATCAATGATGTTTGTTGCAGGAAGACTTATTCCTGTCCATTTGCTTAAATATATCGAATGGTCAGTGGTTGAATTCGAGTACATGGGATCGATTATTATGGTGCACCTCTTTTTCTGTTTTCGATTATATTTTGCAATCGATTTCAAAATCAACGCATTTCTCAATCCAGGATTCTTGGGCGAACAGCAGTAAAAAATAGAGTTTCTGAATGGCCAATGGAACGCCAAAAGGCCCACTTTAATGCATAAGAGTTTGTTGAGCGATCCGGACCCAAAGAGCTTTGATAATATTGACCCAAACTTCCCTGGAGTCGCAGAAGTGACATCGTATTCTTCTACGAGGGAAAAAAGTGCTAGTGCCTCCGTAGATTTGAGATCGGAGTAAAAATTCACTTCTTCCTCGAAATCCTTTTCAGCAGAGTCTTCATTTACCGGGAAATCGATAATATTGTTCTTTTTCTTCTTTTTCATGGCTCTTTTTCTCTGGTTCTTGGACATCGGCTTCAATGTTTCCAATACTTCCTTTGAATGGTCTTGTCTTTTTTCGTCGGAAAAAAAGTTGTCGTCATCACTAAAGACTTTTGCTCCTAACTTCTCCCTGTCATCGATGGAGAAGTTATCGGTTTTCCTAGGATTATAGATCCGCAACACTGTGCACGATAAATTCTCAAGATTAGATTCGGCATAGGTCTCCATGAGCGACATTGCTTGTTCACCGCTGATTCCTGGGTTAATCTTTGGGTTAGAAGATATGAGTTTGGCGTATGCGGATTTCTGATATGGTTTTAGCTGCTTGAGGTCAATCACCTCACAAACTAGTTCTTGAGGGATAGTTAAAGAGAGTTTTGTTGAACTCCATAATAACAAGATATCCATAAACATACAAACACCAAACATCACCGGAACCGACTTATTTAGCTGCACTTTTTTGTTGTTTTCTAAGTAAACCGAAGTACCAAACGCAGATGAGGTGAGAACTAATAAAACGGTAAGATACGCCTGCAAATACCAAACTAAGCTTCGAAACAGCGGACTGAACCTATTTGAAGCAGTCATGGTCAACACTATACTCAATCCTAGAACAGCACTGGCAAAGGTGAATGTAGCCACAAACATATAGAACGTTTCCAACCGAAGACTCAAATGGTTGCTAAATCTTATTAACGAAGAGGTGATAAGTGGGATTTCCAGTACTCCAAGAACAAAGTTCACAAGAAGGGAGAAGATGAAGAGCAGAGGAGCAAAGCTGAAATTAAACGACCAGAATACCACCAATGTTCCACAGTCACCAAATAATGATATTACATTGATTCCCATATATGCCAGTTTCTGTTGAGATGTAAGTTGATGATGTTTGTGTGGCCGATCGTCACCTATATTAAGAGGATCGCTAGCTGTTCCACTGCCTACATCAATCACCTTTCTAATGATCAACAACAAAAATAATACCCAGATCACTCTCCTTGTGTGCAAAAGTAGCCTTGCTCTCTTCCCGTTAGTGATTCTTTCCATTAAAATCACTGCAAATAGAACAACATCGCCACAACACATTAGCATAGTTGCCGGGCTAGGTGAAAGATCATACGGTCTAATCAAAAAATATGTGAGGACATATTGAGCTGTATTCACTATTATTTGTAACGTCAAACATAGTAATCTCGTCAAGATTGACGTGCGAACCCGTTCCGGGTTAACATGCTTCACTTTCGAGACCCATCTCCATATTCCATTTAGTGTAAGTTTGCCACAGCTTCTTGTATGATCCTCCATGTATAAACTGAAACTTTGGAGACCGCTAAGGAGAGCAATATTTACTATCATTTTATAGTTTTGGCTGCTGACGGTATAGCCCTCTCTTATATAAGCGTCCTCGAAATATTATGTAAACATGAGCAGGGGATCAGCCGCATATGCATGTCGTGCGGTACGTCCAATCTAAGTGATGCGGGCGAAAAAGGCTCGTGAAAGAGGGAATGGAGGTCCATGAGTAAGGTTGCGAATATGAGAACAATGCCAGGACATAGATCATGATTAGAGCAATGATTAGAATGGTCATTGATACTGGAGTAGGGAACGGTATTCCAGAGGAAGCAGGAATCATGCGGATTTTGCAGCAATACGAAACTAATCTCTGTCTTTGATGCGTTCCGACTCTCAATGATTTCTTCTACAAGTTCTCGATAGATATATCATAATATTGCAAGGACCAAGGTGGATATTTTATTTATGAATCCACCGTTCTTTAAATATTTACCTTTTTGGCTGCGAAATTCACTACTCCAGAGAGGAATGGGATTGGAGTGTAGATACCACCGGTGATATTTACACTCAGACTTCCAATGCTCTTTTTGGCTTCATCTGTGGAAGGACCGAAATCAACAAAGCTTATACCTTCATCCATTGCGATCTTGATAACAGCCTCCATCATTACGAAATATGCTTTATATTGTCTGCTTTTCTCGTAGTCGAGACCTTGAAGGTCTGAAGTGATTGTTTCTCCCAATCTAAAGAGCACACACGACCCGATGACGGTGTCTTCCACTTTGAGAAAAAGCAAGGATCGCATACCATTATTGTCATAAGTTAACAAAGTCTCAAAGAAATTGACATCTGGATTCGCAAAATACCCATTGAACCCACCTTCCTTTCTATTGAGGGCAATGTTTGACCATAAATTTGCAGCCTTTATACAATCGGTCTCTGAAGACTCCTTTACTTCATATATCTCGCCTCCAGCGGCTTGGAACGACTCAGATTGAGTGCGATATTTAATGGTCTTGAAAAATTCCAGAGGCTTCTTTTTCTTGTAGGGCCGCAAGTCGATAATGTTGGTGGGTGGTAACTTTATGCCAATCC
Source organism: Priceomyces fermenticarens (assembly GCA_030574455.1). Classification (NCBI taxonomy): domain Eukaryota; kingdom Fungi; phylum Ascomycota; class Pichiomycetes; order Serinales; family Debaryomycetaceae; genus Priceomyces; species Priceomyces fermenticarens. Next base: position 273,157 of record JAJMEZ010000010.1, on the reverse strand, counting down.
ACTTGCTGATATATATCACGCGATCTGTAGTAGCACTAGAATACATGGGGTCAATTATAACGGTGCACTTTTCCTTCTGCTGCCGATTATACTTTGAAATTGAATTCATAATCAGGGCATTCCGTAAACCAAGGTTCTTGGGCGAGCAGCAGTAGAAAATCGAATGACGAAACGGCCAATGGAACGCCAAAAGACCAACTTTGATACATAAAAGTTTCGACCATGATTCTGAACCAAAGTACTTGTACAAGATGGAACCCAACTTCCCTGGAATCGCAGAAGTGACATCGTATTCTTCTACGAGGGAAAAAAGTGCTAGTGCCTCCGTAGACCTGAGATCGGAGTAAAAATTCACTTCTTCCTCGAAATCGTTTTCAGCAGAATCATCATTAACAGGGAACTCAACGTTATTGTTCTTTTTCTTTTTTTTCATGGCTCTTTTCCTTTGATTCTTGGACATTGGCTTCAATGCTTCCAAAATTTCACTCGAATGATCCTCCTTCCTTTCGTAGAAATTATCTCCATCCGAGAACAATTGTTCTCCCAATTTCTCCTTGTCATCGATTGAAAAATTTTCAGATTTCCTAGGATTATAAATCCGCAACACTGTACATCTTAGGTTATTGATATTGGATTCAGCATAAGTTTCCATGAGCGATATTGCCCGTTCACCACTAATACCAGGGTTATTCTTTGGGTTAGAGGAGATGAGTTTGGCGTAGGCGGATTTCTGATATGACTTTAGTTGCTTAAGGTCAATCACTTCACAGACTAGTTCGTGAGAGATCTTTAAAGAAAGCTTTGTCGAGCTCCATAATGTCAAGATATCCATGAATATGGATACTCCCAACAAGATGGGGGTTATTTGTTTGATCTCTATTCCCTTTTTCACCAGTAAATGGACCGAGAACCCAAATCCAACCGTGGTAAAGACTAATAAAACGGCAAAGTAAATCTGCAAGTACCAGACCAAGCTTCTAAATAGCGGGCTAAATCGGTTAGAAGCCGTCATTGTAATGACTAAGCTTAACCCCAAGATAGCACTGGCAAAAGTAAGGGCACCGATAAACAAAATAAATACATCCAAGCTAAAACCAATGGTTTTGATCGCTAGTCTGGTGGGTGTGAAAAGGGGGATCTCCAGTACTCCAAGCACAAAATTCACTAACAAGGAGAAGATGAATAGCAATGGAGCAAGACTGAACTTAAGAGACCAAATCACAACCAACACCACACAGTCAACGAGCAATGACACTATTCCAATGGCCAAGGTCGCCAGTTTCTCGGAATTGGTCAATGGCCTTCCCAAAGATTTTTTGCCAACATTGAACGGATCGTTTATGGTTCCCGCACCTAAATCAATTACTTTTCTTATTAACAAGATAAAAAAGCCAATCCACACCATTCTTTTCAAGGCCAAAAGGATTCTAGCTCTTCTATCCGAGATCTTTTTTCTCTCCAAAAATACTATAATGAACATGACCGCATCGATGAGACATATGACCAAAGGTGCTGGGCTTGGTGGTTCATGATATCGAGATATGAATTGGTTTGTGATGATATACTGGGTCAAATTGATAGCTAATTGCAACCCTAGGAACAAGATTCTCGTCACCACCATTGTTCTGACATTCTCAAAGTCAATTTTTTGCATCTTATGCAGAATTTCCCACTTTTGCCATAATGTCTCGAGGTCATATCCTCTTGTGGCTTCTTTATCTTCAGATTCCATGGTTTTTTCAACATGATGGCTATTGATGATTTTTATATCCGAGCTAAAAATAGCGACAGTTGACCGCATCCAAATCCGCTGCCGCAGCCGCAACATCTTCTAATAGTATCTTGATCTTTCCTGCATATACTGTGCTGGAGATGGTTGTGAAAAAATAATGGTTCAATATGGGGAGACATTTATTGATGAGTCAGATACGTGTCTTTGGCAATAGGGAAGTCAGGGTATAGCTGAGAAATGTGGATGAAGTCGCCAGAGGTCAATTACTTTTCTACTCTGTCTATCTTTGTCTACTTTTGTCTACTCTTCTACTCTCCTACTCTTCTGCTCTCCTACTCTTCTACTCTTCTACTCTTCTACTCTTCTACTCTACTCTTTGTCCACTCTTTCTCTATGTCAGTTCTCTGTCTTCTCCCCTTCTTCGCCTCTGCTTAAGCCACCTTTGAGCCACTGCTCTGCTCTTCTCATCTCGCTGTGCTCGCATTTACGCATGCGTAATCCACGGCACTCAATTTGTTTCTCCTCACACGACTCTCAAATTTTTCATTTAACTTCAAAAATTTTTCAAACAGCGAACTAAATTTTTTATCATTAATTACAAGATGGCTCGTTTACACTCAAAAGTATGTGAATAATGATCGGCGTGCAAGTGCAATTGGGTCTTGTCAAAAGCGAATCTCAGTAGTAAGAGGTTCATCAGCTTTTGCCTTGATGCCAATTGTATACGCCAGAGCACTAGCACCAACATGGAAGAATGCAGCAAAGTTGATGAACTTGTGTTTAGTGAACTTTGAATGAACTTATGTTGAACTGCTTACTGTTGGACTAACTGTTCAACTAACTGTTCAACTGTTAAACTAATTTCAACTAACTGTTGATGAACTGTCACCTTGACTTGACTGCTGACTGAAATGCTGTTGCTTTGCCTGCTTAATCGTCCGCTACTAACACATTTAGGGAAAAGGTATCTCTCAATCCGCCACCCCTTACTCCAGAAACTCCCCAGCATGGTTCAAGTTGTCTTCTGATGACGTTGTTGAACAAATTGTCAAGTACGCCAGAAAGGGTATGACTCCATCCCAAATCAGTGTTATCTTGAGAGATGCTCACGGTGTTTCCCAAGCTAAGGTCATCACTGGTAACAAGATCTTGAGAATCTTGAAGTCCAACGGTTTGGCTCCAGAGATCCCAGAAGATTTGTACTTTATGATCAAGAAGGCTGTCAACGTTAGAAAGCACTTGGAAAGAAACAGAAAGGACAAGGACTCAAAATTCAGATTGATTTTGATCGAATCTAGAATCCACAGATTGGCTAGATACTACAGAACTGTCGCTGTTCTTCCTCCAAACTGGAAATACGAATCTGCCACTGCTTCTGCTTTGGTTAACTAAGTATATTAATATATATTGCGACTGTACACTACTCACGGAAAAAAAAAATATAATCATTTATCTTTATTACTTGTCTGTTTTTAATCTCTCATGGGCGGAAGCTTGTCATTGATGGCGCCGTCGTCGCCTACGGTGGCAATTCTGTCATATATCGATGTCATCCAGAACTTAAAGTACGTGGAGCTCATCAATAATTCGAGATTTCTCAAGACGATAAAGGCAACCAATACCGCTACTGGAGAGTTATTGATCGTCAAGGTGTTGATAAAGCCCACAGAGGGCCCACAGGACCTGGTCTTGGTGCTCAATGACGTCGAGGAGTTGATCGCAAAGGAGCTGCTGCTCTTGACGCAATTGAGTGCCTTGCCCTGGCACAAGATTATCGAGACCGATAGAGCAGGGTATTTGATAAGACAATTGGTCAAAACAAACTTGTATGATAGGCTCTCGTTGCGGCCATTCTTGGAGCCCATAGAAAAATCATTTTTCGTGTTTCAAATGCTCAAAGTCATTGAAACCATCCATAATCTACATATCCATCACGGCGACTTGAAGTTGGAGAACTTTCTTGTGACGTCGTGGAACTGGTTGATGTTGACTGATTTCGCCACCTACACCAAGCCGACATATATCCCCGAGGATAACCCGAGTCAATTCTATTTTTACTTTGACACCTCGGGCAGAAGAGTGTGTTATATAGCGCCCGAACGATTTTACAGCTCGAAAAAACTGGTCAAGATTGGACAGAATGTCAATGATGACGGCACCTCCGACGGCCACGACAAGTTAACGGACGCTGCTGACTTGTTCGGTCTTGGATGTGTGATCACAGAGTTGTACTCCGACGGCGTGCCCACCTTTACGTTATCGCAGCTGTTCCGGTACATGAAGGACGATTTCCACCCTGACTTGTCGTCGATAGACAACAGTGACATCAGACACATTGTCACGTTGCTATTGAGCAAAAACCCCAATGATAGACCCAGTGCCAGCACCATTCTTGACCAATACAGGGGGAAATGCTTCCCCACGACCTTTTATGACTTTATATACGACTTTATGGCCGAATTGAGCGACAACGACTCGTTCATTCTGCACGACGAAAACGTTTCCTCGAGCGACTTGAGAATCGAGAAAATCCACTCGAGTTTTGACGTCATTGTTCATGAACTTCATTTTGAGTATACCACATCACATAATGACGATATCTTCCCCTTGGCCCTTAATTTGCCCGGGGTTCCTAAAGGGTACAGACTCGAGTCCAAACCGTACGACGAGTCAGCATTAATCATCTTGAACTACGTATTTGCCATGATGAAGTCATTGAAACGACCTTTATCCAAACTCAAGGCTTGTGAGTTGATTGCGGCCTTATCGGAGAGAGTCAGCGACGAATGTAAGTTGGACCGGTGCTTGCCATACCTCTTCACCATTATTGACGAGATCGAACAAGTCAATGACGGCGTGATTGCGTCTTCTAATTTCGCAGCCAACGTTGTCAGCTACGCATTAATGTCCATCACCACCATCTTGTCGTTGTGCACCCACACCACGCCCGTGAATGCGTTGCTCTTTACCGAGTATATCTTGCCCAAGCTCTCGCGACTCATGCACTCCAGCATCCACGATAGCCACTTGGTATTGATCAAGATCGCCTTGGCCTCGTGTTTGCCCAAGTTGGCCCAGATCGCCAACAAGTTCTATATGATGTCCAAGACAGACACAGAAAACAATTCAAAGGAGACCTTGCATTTGGAGTTTGAAAATTTGACCCTACAGCTCTTGACCGACACCAACGTGCTGGTGAAGATCAGTTTGGTGAATGATATCTTGCCCTTGTGCCAGTTTTTCGGCGTCGACAAGACAAACGACATCATTCTCCCACATCTCATCACCTATCTCAACGATCCGAGTTTTGAACTCAAACTTGCATTTTTGTCGTCGGTGCTAGATATCGGGCCATTTGTAGGGGTTTTGGCCTTTGAGCAGTATTTACTTCCACTTTTTGTGCAGACCCTCAAGGATCTGGAGCAGTTTGTCATCTTGAAAGTGCTCGAGATCTTTGCCAATTTCGTGGAGAGAAAGTTGATCAACCCCAGCATCGAATTCAATGCGTTGGAGTTCTACCGCGAGCTCTTGGTTAGCAGCTTGAAGCTTCTTCTTCACCCGAACGAATGGATCAGACAGTCGGTGTTGCGGTTGATCTTGAACATCAGCGACAACTTGACGGATGCCGACAAGTTTTGTTTTCTTTATTCGCATCTCAAGGCATACTTGATGTACGACGTGGCTGTAATCGACTGGAACACACTTTACCCGTGTCTCACGAAGCCATTGAGCAAAGTCGTGTTTGACTTGGCCATTACGTGGTCGCTCAATGCCACCAAGAAATCATTGTTTTGGCACCAGAAAAACCTCACCACGTTTGACGTCAACAGCGTCAAGAAAAAAAAGGTGGTTCCCTACTCCAAGAACTTTGGCAAGTCGGTGTACTTGCCGCCTTCCACGAGCCAGCAGTTTAACGGCAACGTCATGTCGTCCGAGGATAAGCAATGGTTGAGCAAGCTCCGGGCCGTGGGGCTTGAGGAAAGAGATATTTGGAAGGTGTTTGTGCTTAGAGAGTTCATCTACAACGTGAGCCGATCAGGGGCCTACGACCAGCAGGAATATGACACCGAGTTCCGGGTGCAATCGAATGGAGTGAGCATTTCCCCAAGGAATGTGTTTTTCGAGACTTACTACAAATCAGAGCCTATAGCGCCTTCGTTCCGCAACAAGATCGATTTCTTTGTACCGGGAGAGTCTGTCGAGTATAATGGGTCGTTACTCTCAAACATAAGTAAGGTGAAGGCATCGTTACAGACGGTACAGGCAAACGTACTTGGAGAGTTGGAGACGAGCTCGGGGTCATACCAGATGCCCAAGCACGCCAAATCAGAAACCACGATTCAACGGGTTTTCAGCGTGAGCAACACCGAGATCATTACCTCGCATACAAACCATAACTACAAGGGCCACAATCGGTTTATCATCAACTACTTGTCGCAGGTGGAATTGGACCCAAACTTGGACAGTTTCACCGAGTTTGGTCCGCCAATCAGAGAGACTCACACCAAAAATGACTGGCACCCTGAGCAAGCCCACGCGGCCACCATTGACGCTAGTATAGATAGCGATATGGACTCTGTGAATTGTATTTGCGTGTCTGCCACGGCAGAATTCTTTTTGACAGGGTCAGAATCAGGATATCTTCGGCTCTGGGACACGGTAAAGCTCGACAAGATCGCCAACCTGCGGAGCTCGAATGTCTCGGTGAATCTCAACTCCCCCATCACGTCGATCGAGAGCTTTGACAACCGGTTTGTGTTTAGTGTCACCACCAAGAATTCGATGATCTACCTCTTGAGATTTGATGTTGCCCGGGCCAAAAACAACAAGATTGTTCGTTACATGAAGCCGAGCTTCATCCGGACACTACAATTGTCCTTAGAAGATGGCCATGCCACCAGGGCCAAGATTGTCGATAGTCTAGAGCTGCCCACACTTTACATCACCACGTCAACGTCGAAGATCTTGGGGGTCGATTTGATTCGGATGCAAAAAGTGTTTGAGGTGCAAAATCCCTTGCAATTTGGGTTCCCCACGTCGCTTCTCTGTGACCATAACAAGTGCTGGCTATTGGTGGGCTCGAGCAATGGGGTGTTGTGTCTTTGGGATATGAGGTTTAAGATCTTGCTCAAAAGCTTCAAGCTCGCTTCGGGGCAGCACGCCGAGATCAGCGAATTGGTTCTTTTGCCCAACAACGTAGAAGTTGGCAGCTCCAAGAAGGAAGTGATTTACTTTGCCATGGTGGGGGCCACCACCGAAGCCGATATCACCATTTGGGAGATCCCTACGTTCCAGTGCAAACACATTTTGCGGGCCAAACCGCATACAATCGACAGCCCCGTAGAATACAAGTTGGCGCAAGTGTCTAGTGACACCAACAACCTTGATGTTTCCGAGCTTACAGACACCCTCAAGATTGAAGAGGACGAGCAGAGACAATTTACGGCAATCAAGTGCGTCACCATGGGCGCCAACGTGTACTTGGCGGCCGCTACGTTTGACACCACCATCACCTTGTGGAACTTGACCATCCCTGAGGACTCCATCGTGCTCTGTGGTGATCTCCAGGCACGGTTCATCACCACGCAACAAAAGTCGAAGCAGCTCATCTCGTTCCCCATGTCCGCCAAGTGCCGGGCCGTACACCACGATATCATCAACGCCTTTGGATTCACGAGGTCCCTAGTCATTTCCGTCGACCGTAGCGGACTAATAAATATATTTAAGTAGCAAAGATGGTGATTTTGACCGACCTTGCCCTGCCTGTATATACCACGAATGATCATGACCTGTATATACCACGAACGATTTTGAACTGGCCTGTATATGCCACTCTATATATCAATCATCAATAGCTCTTATGGACGCCATTTCAGACTCTGTGTTCACGAGCTTGGGAGACGACCCGCCTACCACGGACCCGTCATTGTTGACGGTGATTCTTGATGTGCTGGCGGGCGGCTGGTACGAAATCCGACAGAGCATCACCATCCAGGAAGTGATGAGGTTTTTATTGGTGTTTCTCAATGCCCATTTATCGCTTAATAATTCGAATAAGGTGGCTTTTATAGTGAGTGGCTCTAGTCGTTCCAAGTTTCTTTATCCGAATCCCGTCAAAGATTATGATGCTCTTGTGGTGGCCAAGGACAAAACCCCATCACCCGCGGGGGAAGATAACAGTGGTAGATTAGTGGGCAAGGAGATGTATCGACAATTTAGGATTGTGGACGAGGCGGTTTTGGATGAATTGAACGATTTTCTTCAAGAAATGGGCAATAGCGTTGATGTCAACAAATCGTCGTTATCAGGAGCTTTAAGTTTGGCATTATCGTACACCAATAGAATGTTGACTGTCGATCAATCAGTCACTACTACTAAAGGATCCGCATTCAGTTCCACGACAAGCATGGCCGCACGGGGTGGTAGGGATTCCACGCAGGCCAACACGCTAGCATCAATGCAATCGAGAGTCTTGATTGTGACTACACGAGATGATGAGAATTTGCGGTACATCCCCATCATGAATTCTATATTTGCTGCGCAAAAGATGAAGTTGGCCATCGACGTGGCCAATTTGGGGAAACGCAACTCGTCGTACCTCCAGCAAGCATCAGACGCCACCAACGGGGTGTATTTGACCATAGACAACCCGCAGGGACTCATCCAAACGTTGACCACGGCGTACTTTATTGAGCCGGCAATCCGTCCCTTGGTTGTTCTTCCCACCAATTCCAATGTAAATTATAGAGCAAGTTGTTTTATCACGGGCAAATCAGTGGACCTTGGGTACGTATGTTCTGTGTGTCTTTGTATAATGAGCAAGGTCCCTGATTCTGGCACCTGTCCCATCTGTGGCCTTAAATTCGATGCAAAGGTGTTGTCCCAACTAAGGGCCGGGCCCCCAATACTAAAGAGAAGGAAAAAGGAGTAGCCAAGTAGATATATAACGATAGAATATTTGCATTATTTTACATTCTTATTATATCATCGCATCTATTATCATTACTATTTTATTATTTTATCGTATTTTATCCTTTCAATGGATTATGGTGTGTGTCGATGTGAATGTCCAAGAGATGGGAGGAGGAAAATACTTTATTGCACTCCAAGCATTGATAGTTGTGCACAGTGAGGACGTGAATTTCCAAGTCGGCATAATTATCGAACTGGCTCGGGCATAAGAGACAGTCATAGGTTTCCCGTTTCCTCTTCATGGGTCCGTTGGATGAAGAGTTTCTTCAGCGTGCTGCGTTTCCCTTGCACGGCGATGAAGAGTCTGCGGAGATGTACGAATATTTGGCCAGCGTAAGAAAGGAGGCAACGTCGATAGCTTACGTAGAGCCAGGGCAGACGAAGCAGAATGAGAATGAGCGGAAACAGAAGGAGAATGAAAAGAAGCAGATTGAGAATGAATTGTATGACAAAGGGAATCAACAGAATCAGAATGTGATTTTGGATCCCATTTGGCGAAAAGATGTCGTCGATACCCATTTACAATTAAAGACTAAAATACCCATTACCGTGCGCCATGATATTCCCGACAACGCCACTGCATGGAGAAACTTTGTTCTTAAGGAGCCGGTGCCTCTGATCGAGTATTTCCACCAATTGGACCATTTGACCGTGATCAAGCTTGTGATCTACTACACCAAGTGGCTAAGTCTTTCTTTGAATGCCAACTTGTCTCGATGGGTCTGGATGACGTTTCTTCGCCTCGACGCCCCGTTAGATGTCAACGAAGCGTCGATAGTACGCGACCTAGCAAAGAAGGCAGTAAAACTCTACCACCACCCTCGATACCCAGAATCCCCCACAGTAGTGCAGCAGACAATCAAGTCCATAATCGTCCTCGTAGCTGACATCTACGGCCAAAAAGATTTGATAGAATAGAATATCATGTAGCCTACGAATAATAACATTATTATCACATTCTTCAGAGTATTCTGATTTTTCAGATTATAACATCAGTAATTTTCATTCCGTATTCGTATTTTGTTCAATTTTATTTTCATTCTCATTATTCTCACTCATTATTATCATGAGTCCAAAGATTAGACAAGATTTGGTGGTGCCGTAAGTATCAACTGTCTCCGTTTCTATGTCTCCATTTCCATGTCCCTTCGTACTAACCAGCAGCTACCGCCATGTGCCAGCAAAACCTAGAAACGAAGTATCGGGGACCGTGACCCAAACGTTGCCCATGGCCGCCATGTTTATGAGAAACAAGCTTCTTTCGTGGACATCGTTGTTTCTTGCCATTCAGGCTTTCTTGAATGAACCTACAAACAAGCCCCAGAGCGAAGAAGGTAGCCAGCCTCCTCTTTTAAAGATCGTGTTTGCCTTAGTGGCCTTGGGTATGTGCTACCTCGAATTGTTTTTCCCTCAAATGGGTAGTGCTGGTCAAAGAGCAAAGATGACTTCGGCTTCATCAACACTCGCCTCTGCCGCTACTTCTGCTACAGCTTCTCCTACTGGTAAATAAATTACAATCTAATATACAATTATCGGTTCCAATTAATGACAACACTGTCGGTTCCCTTGTAGTTGGCACAAACCTTTCGCGATTGTGCATCCCAACTTAAATCACATATACCTACTTGAGGTGAAGCAGCATCTATATCGTAGATCCCAAGACATTGAATTTGGGCTATATCCCATATCGACACTCGCGCATAGTCGTCGCCCACAGCGAGATACTTGAAGTCGGGTGACACCTTGGCACTAAACACCAACGGATCCCTTAGCTGCAACTTGGTATCGTCTTCTACTTTATAGCAATTCATATTTTTAAAGATGTTGGTGCTGGCTATCGAACGCGAGTCATGTGACGCATCATGTGACAGACTCGTTCCCCTCGAGTCACGTGACGCGCTCCAAATATTAACCGCTCCATCCATTGATACACTCAATAACCTTGACTGATCAAGCCATTGTAGCGTCAAGATTGGTGTTGTGTGTTTTGTGAGCTTGGGGTCATTATTGAATTCGTGGATCTCGGTGCTGGAAGTGTTGGTCCATAGTCTCACGACGTAATCGTAGTCGGAGCACGAGGCTAATAGTTTTGTGATGGGGTCAAAAGTTAAGCAAGTGATGTGGTTTTCATGACCATTCAATACTCCAATCAGTTGTACTTCTCCCGAGCCAAACGTTTTGGTGATGGCAAAGATCTGAATGGTGTTTGTGACGGTGGAAATGGCGAATTTAAAGTCGTCAATCCAGCAGGCCGCAGCAAGGTATTTATCATTTTCGAGATTAAATTGTTGCACCAAGTTTAAACTGGTTCCATTCCAAAGATTGACGACTCCAGTGACCTCTAATGAAAGAAGAAATGTCCCACTAGAGTTCCATATTAAACTACTTATTGGGGTATCTCTTTCACTAGCGATATTTCGCAACTTTCCGTCCGGGGACCATGCCCGTAATTCTCCATTAAGTCCCGCGGTCACAATGACATTTCCCTGTGGTGACCACGATACGATATTTATATCATTCGGCACGCCAGCGATACTCGGGTGCACCAACGTCACCGACTCGGTCATTTTATCATCCACTATAGCACTGATCACAGCAGTCGAGTCACTCTTCCCATACGCATACACATCGGCGGCGCCTATCCAATCAGAAACGATACTTTCCTCGAACGTAATCAGAGGCACCAATTTCTCCGTGACAAAGCTGGGAACTTCCTCTTTTGGTTCTATCTCTTTTGAGTCTATCTCTTTTGGCTGTTTCTCTTCTTTCACCACAAATCGATCTTTCTCCACCGGCTCCTCCCGCAAAATCGCTTTAAACAAGGAAAACTTTTCCTCACCGCCAGCCTCGTCCTCAGACAACGTATACATGATGCCTTTTTGCACCAAATTAACAAGGCACCCAGGCTCTATCTTGTTCACGGGCAAGTGCTTATTGTCTTCGTACGCCAGACATCGCGAGTGTTTCTCCAACGCGTACGCCGCTAGCTCGAACCCCGACTCCTGAAGGTACCGCCATATCAAATAGTTGAGTTCAGTACTCGTTAGCGACATAGTTGGCTTTAAAGACTTTAAAGGTAAATTTTGGCTTTTTGTTTTCGAGGTCTTTTCTTATGTGCACACCAGTTCATAAACTGAAATCTCATTTACAACACATAAACCAAAAGTTATTATGAGTCGAGAACACCGCAAGAGCCGTGCTCCATGGCAGGCGGCCAAGGTAAGCAACCCGTACTCGCGGGCCAACGTCAATGACACCAGCGATGTGGCATCGATCACGATGGCGAATGGGGCGTCCCGCAAGACTACGAGAAGAATGAGTATCCATGCTTCAGCAACCGCCCAGGCACACGGGAGATCGTTCTCGCTGGCGACACCGTTTGATGCCACCACATTGCCACCGGTGCCCAAGCTTCCTGGCGGGATCCCTGGTGGGTTCGGCAGCAGCGAATCGTTGATGGAGAGAGAGCCCGAACCAGAAGATGAATTCCAGGGCATTGAGCTCAAGATCCTAAAGGAATTGTCCAATGGGTCTGCCACAGAGATCGACGACTACTACAAGGTGCTTATCAAGCAGAAGGGCTTGATCAACAAGGACATCATGAGCAACATCAACCAGAACCAGCGCAATATCCTCGAGTTGACCAACGAGCTCAAGGACACGCAGAGTGAGTTGTTGCAATTGCGAGTATCAACAAGGCAGTTGTACGAGGTGTTGGACGAGTTTAAGGAGAGCGCAGAGAGCGTACTCGAGTCGCGAGAGGAGTCGCGGGACGGTGAGGGGACTCGAGGTCCCAGGGGCAGTAAACGTCGCGACCGGTCCTCGGTGATGGTACTCAAGAAGATGTGGGCTACCGAGTTGCAGTCGCTATTTAAACATGTGGAAGGAGCTTCGAAATTCGTGCAACCGTTACCGGGGAGACATGTCTTGGCCGAAAGCGGTCGGTGGTACGAAGTCAATGTAGGAACATGGAAACCAGTGAAGGCAGCGCATTTATTCATTCTTAACGATATCTTTCTCTTTGCGGTCAAGAAATCGTCGCAGGAGGGCGGCAGCGAGAGTAGGCTTCAGGCGGTACAGGCAATCCCGCTTAGCGATGCGAAATTATCCGATATCTCGTCGCATGTGGGTAAGAGAGATGAGAAACGGTTTTTCATCAGCGTAAAATCAAAGTTGTTGAGTTATGTGTTCCAGACCGACCGGTCAGACCATTTCCTTAAGATCTTTGAGGCCTACAACAAGGGCATCAGTGAGCTTTTTAACCAGAGGAAACTCATTGATTCCACGCCAGGCGACGACCCCAATGACGAAAAACGTCAACTCAGAGAGTCGCTACGCAACTCGGGCATCAGCGAGTCCACCGACGAGAAACGCAAGAGTGGATCGCAAAGACAGAGTGCCGAAGTCATTTTGCAAGATATCTCTGCCCGGGTACACTCGCGGAACCGGTCGCATGACTTTGCCAGTTACAATCTCAAACACGGCGAGAGCGGCGCTGTTTTCGAAGACTTACGTACCTTGGAAGACGGGTTGGATGAAGTGGATGTTGAAGTGGCCCATAGCAGGTACACGGAGTCCGTGGGGAGAGTACGGTACATCGAGAGCAAGTTGTACGGGATTGAGTCGTCGATCCACAGTGGGGCCCGTTCTGAAGAGTTGAAGTTGCTTATCGATGTCGTGAAGCTTAAGGTTAATTCACGCAAGCAGAAAATCCAGCAGATCCTTGGGTTTGAACTTCAAAACAAGATTGACAGGCTCACTAACCATGAAGTCTCGGAGATCATGGAATTTTTCTACAGTTTTGGGCAGCTCGATAAGGGCATTACATTATATTTAAAAGGTACCTCTCAGTATTTACGCTCAATCATTGCCAAATTGGCCATTGGCGTGCAGGGGTCCACCATCATTGATGTTCTGAATTACCTCTCGAATTTAGTGATTGTGAGTGTATCCATCATCAAAAAGACGATTTTATTATATGGCAAACACATTGTGCCCGCATTAAAGAGAGACCAACGCAGCGAAGTGGATTCCAGTGGCATCATCAACTGGTGCATTGATGAGATCTCGCAGGTGGCCAAATCAGTGAAGAAACATTTGTACGGGACGCTTTTGGTTTCCGCAGGTACGGATCTCGAGACGGATGCGCCCATTTACAAAGTCAAGGACAAGAAGCTCTACCGAGAGTTTGTCGAGAATATCACACCATATCTCGACGACCTAAAAAATGTTGGGGTAAATGTGAGTTTTGTATTTGAAGATATATTTGCACAGGAGTAACTATAGCTTCGAGTAGTATGAGGCCAAATTGTAATGGTCTCTCCAGTAAGGGCTTCTCCATTTGGCCACGTATAATGTGACGGAGGAAACGAGAAGAACACCATAAATGATGGAGAAAAGTATACCGGGCCCAATGCCTTTGAGTGCCGGGTCTACGGCAAACGAAATGGACCCGGCAACAATCTGACGCGCCAAGTTGTTGAGGGCCACGCCCGTGGCACCCTTCCCCGGTAACGATTGCACGAGAAACGTCACGGTAGATCCAATGATCAACATTGAGGCGAACCCAAAACACGCAGTGCCCACGAGTGGAGCGACCCAAATCTTGCCATAGTCCAAAGTCCAGCCAAAGATGAAGCATGCGGGGGCAAACAACACCACGGCGAGCACGACGTTCCACGAGAACCTGGCCTCGGGCACCAACTTGCCGTTGTGGGTATCGGCATATCTTTTCAATAGCACATCGGTCCATCTACCTCCAAACACAGAGGCGAGAATGTAGGTTACCGAGTTGGGGATGTACATAAGCCCAAGAATCACCGACGAGAAGTTGTAAGGCTTGACACTGAATTCGTTGGAAATGGCCAAGTTGAAGAAGTACACTGCACCAAAGGTGACCGCAGAATATGTCACCACCCACGCTATGGGAGGGTACCCCAAGAGAATCACCGCGTGCGTAGGGCGGATGATCATGTCATACAGCCCTGCTCTAAACTTTTGCCATTTGGTGAAACTATGAGTACTCTCGTACTCGATTCTGTTGTTGTACGACGCCTGGCGAGATATGTGTTCTTCGGCGATGTTTTGAATAAGCGATGCGGAGAATTGGGAGCGTGCGGTGGGAAATCTCGAGAGAGGCAGCGCTAGCGACGGAGCTGAGTTGGTGGGGTGTAACTGCTGTTTTTGTTTAGACGCATCTTGTTCACTTTCAAGGTCATGTTGATGCTGATGTTCCTGTTCATGTTCGGCGAGTGGATCATGTCCTGGCTCCTGGCCAGGCTTTTCATCTTCCGAACTGTCGTCGGAGAAAAAGTCTGGGTCCAATGCCCTTAACGTCTCGGGCAACAAAAACACGATGGTAATCACACTGATGCCCGAAGCTATCACCAACACCCATTGTGTTGCTCTCCACCCCCACGCCTCCCCCACGGCCCCACCGATGATGGGAGCAGCAAAGGGGCCAATTAAGGGACCCAAATAATAGATCCCCATCAGTCTTCCCATTTCCTCGGGGATAAACAAGTCGCTAACGGTACCGGCTCCTACAGCCTGCACTGAAGCTGAACACCCTCCCTGTAACACTCTAAGCACGAGTAATGAACCAATACTTGGAGCCAACGCAGCCCCCACGGAAAATGCAAGAAATAGAGTAAATGATACAAGATAAATGTTTCTTCGGCCGTAAGTCTCGGAGAATTTCGACCACCAAATGGGAAAAATTCCTAATGAATATAGATAAAGACCCACGGTTATATTGACCATTGACGGTGTAGTATGTAGATCGGTCACCATGTCATTAATGGCAGGTAACATGATGGAAGTCCCCATGGGACCGCATATAGCTGCAAACGCAATGATTGAAACAATGGCATATTTATAATGCTTAGGATAAGTTCTCGCATCCTTATATTCGGGAATAAGCGTTAATCGTCCTAGTAACCCTCTTCTTTTACGTAACAGTACTCTATTAGTATTTGAACTCAGGGAGGTGGACTTATGAGATAATTTCGATAGTGAGTCATTTGTTTTGTATTTTCTAGTGTCGGACCCAGCTTTATGAAGGGATTGTGGTGCATTGATAGATACTTGACTATCGAGCGAGTCGATAGATGTTAGATCGTCAGGTTGATGTTCAGGATGCTGAGATAGTACACCCTGTGGCTGCTCAGGGGGCTGGGTCCCCTGTTTTCCTTGATTCTCCATGGTAAGCAAGGTAATAAATCCTTGAAGTGTGGATTAAAACTTTTCTGATATCGTGATCTTGGGTATCGTGATGGTCGCGCGAGATATGGCTTAAAAGGTGAGGGAGAGATTTGAGAAAGTGGGAAGACAAAAGAATCGGATATTAACTGTGCTGTAGAAAGTCTCCGATGATGGCGAATTGTTTTTATGTACATCGGAGAGTTTTAATTCTCCGTGAGGTTAATTCTCAGTGAGGTTAATTCTCAGTGAGGTTAATTCTCAGTGAGGTTAGTTCTCAGGGAGTTAGTTCTCAAAGTCTCCGATGTTAATTGGTTATGGCACTGTCGTATTTAGATGTAGACAGGTTGTTAGTTAGGGCAAGATGTAAGTGAATTGTATCATAGAGGCATATGAAGAAAATGGATAAAGATGAGACAGATAGAAGCGAAATATGCTGTAGACAGTCGAAATCCAACGCTTTAGACAGATTATTCAATTTCGAAGATGCTAGATTTAGGAAAACGGCAATCAAGATCGATTAGTTCATTTTAACCTACGTCTGCTTGAGGTATTTTGTGAAGAATTTGGACCAGATGAACGTGAAAAATGCCTACGTTAGTGGGATGGAAAGAGACCTTGATTTCAAAGGTAAGCAGTACAATTACGTCCAGACTTGGTGGCTAGTTGGATACATCCTAGGTGTTATTCCCGCACAAGTGGCTCTTTGTAGGGCCCGAGCATCGGTGCTATTACCCCTGTTGGAACTTTGCTGGTCCATTGTTACTATTGGCATTTGTGGTGTTTCTGATGTTAAAACGCTTTATGGCCTCCGGTTTTTGGTGGGGTTTTTCGAAGCTGCTGCTTAACCAGCTTTTATAATAATATTAGGTAACTGGTATACCTCTTCACTCGGGTTCAAGATCAAATTAATCCAAGTTAGTTCATCAGTGGCCCAAATGTTTCTGGGGTATTTGCAGGCAGCTCTCCTAAAGACCATGAATGGAAGAGGCGGACTAGCTTCTTGGAAATGGCTTTTCGTCTTTGACGGTATAATTGGAATCCCAGTTTGTATCTTTGGATATCTTTGTATACCAGATACACCAAATAACTCCAGGGCCTGGTGGTTGACTTCTCGAGGAAAGCCCTATAAAAAATTATCTTGTAAGGTGATAAAAGATGTCTTTGCCTCATGGCCCTTATACTTGTTCACGTCAATAGTCACTCTTCATGAGAATAGTATCAATTTGTCAACATTCATGAATTTTATGGATCAGGTCTCTTCCTGAGTACCTGAAGAATGCTTTTTTGATAAACATCATCCCCACTGCTCCCTATGCCTTACAAATAGTAGTAATGATCATTTTTTCAATCATGTCGGATATCACAAAGAAAAGAATTCCATTCTTATGTGGTTATGCCTTTCTAGGTGCCCTAGGAAGCTTGATTTTATTGATATGTGAAATGCAAAATTCTGCAAATACAAATGCAAAATTCGCTGGATGGTTCATATTATCGGCTGAAATGGGATTCGTTACTTTACTTCTAACTTAGTTCAGCCGAACAAAGAACCATAACAATCGGAATCACCCAGGCCGTAGGGTTTGCCTTCCAGGCATGGGTCCCCGTCTTGATTTATCCCGCTAATTAAGCACCACATTATAAAGTAGGGTATCAGTTTGCGTTTGGGTTTTTTTGTGCTCAAATAGCGATGTCTTGTCTTGTGGGGTGGGCACGTGATCTAGATCTTAATGGGAAACTTACATTTTTCAACATTAGAGATTCACTTGATGATGATCTTGAGGTAACTAGCAGTCAATAGGATATAGTGTCTCAATTCAGTCGTAGCGCACATCATACGTGCTACCCTTTTGTAACGAATATGTAAGGGTCACCATGCGCCTAACCACTAAGGTTGCTATTTGATTTGCTACAAATTTGACTATAGTAGGAAACTATGAAAACACGAAGCCTGATGAGACAGACAAAAGCTTGCGATAGATGCTATCGAATGAAGCTAAAATGCGGTAGCGGGAATCCCTGCGATCGGTGTATGGGCCTCGGGACCCCCTGCGTTAATCAAAGAAGTGTCAAAAAAATTGGTCGTCCTCGGTCAAAGAAAGAATTGGCTATCGATAAAACAAGAAAGATCGCTTCAATTGCTTCAGAGACAAAATATGAACTACCTAAGATTATCGAGTCCAATCCACAGACACCAGCGGGAGACAGCAATAACCCTCATAATGAGCAAGTTTCTCCTGTGCATCTTGAATCCTTAGAGAATCTATTCGACCCTGGCCATATGCATTTTGAAACCTTTCCAGATTTTGAAACAATACCTCCATGTGAGTCACTATTTGAAACAGAATACGTAGGTGACGGTGGTTCAAGTGTGTTGCCCATGGGTTCCGAAAACAAGTTGGCTTTCTGCCAGCTTTGTGACGAAAATAGGTTGTTGACGAGATACATCAAAATCAACCACCAGGAAAATTTCTTGATAAACTATTTTGCCAACGAAGTTTGTTGCTTGTTGTTTGCAGAACCAACAAGAACAGAAGTCCAAGACCTTATCATTCCCTTATGTTTAAGGTTTGACCAGGTCAAATTTCCAGTACTTGCCATGTAGCCGAATATATTTTGCTCAACTTGAACAAGAAACTCATTCAGGATTGAAACCATTTATAAGAGATAGAATAAATTACAAGTCGCTAGCTGAAACAAGTGTCTTGCAAGATAAAACGTTTTTTGAAAATAATTCTAGAGAATGTTACGTGGCCTTCATTTGTTTGATCCTTTTGGATATTCTAGAGGGAGATTCTATGAGATGGAAGGCTTATTTGAAAAAGGTGTTTTCGTTACTTGAAAAGGAAGGGGGTCTCTCAGCATATTTAGAAAAGGATAATGTTGTTGGGAAAATCATTCTTTACTTGGATATTATCACCACCTTCACTGATTCAGCTCGATCGTATGTTCGTGGGAGATCCAGTTTCGAGGATGAAGTACGCTCCCATTCACTGACGACGTTGGGTATAATCAATCGGTTAAAGTTGCAATCGGATTTAAGCCAATGTGACATAATGTATTTTGAAAGTGTAGCGAACTTATCCAGCTTATCACATTTACAGAGTACGACTTATCAATTGAGAAAAGATATTCAAGACAAATCGGTTTATGTCGTTAAGGAGGAAAAGGATATGTTGACCAATGAGCAGGAAATGTTGAAAGAAAAATTTAGCCTTCTTGCCAGTTTAGTAGAGGAGGCGATTCAGGAGCGTGATTCTGATGTTTTGCAAGAGCAGCAACAGAAATATATTAAAGATGCAATACGGTGGTCTTCTTACATAAGATTGCACCAAATAATGTTTGGATCAGGACAGAAGCACTGTTGGCGAGTCAGACATAGCTTGAAGTGTCTAATGCTGTCTCTAAAGCACATTGAAATGAAAAAGAGAGAAACCAAGCGAATTTTTTTCCCCTTGATAATGGCTGCCTCTGTTGCCACCGATATAGAGGATAAAAAAATCATTATGGAGGTCATAAGACAGTCAATCGAATTATTTAAATTTGGATATTTAAGCCATATCAGAGATATGATTGAAAGAATGTGGCAAGAGGATAGAAGCCATGATAAAGACCATAATTTTGACCGAATCCACTATTTCGAATATCCTGGTTTGGTGATACTATAAGTATATATTATGAAAATATACCTTGTCGAAAAGGTTCCGTGGTAGTCGTAGTTGAGCCGGTCGCGGGCCGATCGTCCCGGCACCAGCCGGGGAGAGAAGCACTAAAACACTGAATGGCGATGGATTTCGCGTGGGTTGTGGACGGCACCGGCAAAAAATGTTGGCTTTGTCGCAAATAATTTGGTTTAAGTAACATAGTGCGCCCAATCCCGCGGTCATTTGCAGTAGCCCGGTAGGTTTTAGCTCCTTCTGTCGCACCGTTAATAAATAAGGGACTAGTAATATCCACCATGACCTTGAGACATCTGTGGCCCGTTGCCATCGTCAGAGTCACGGTGTTGGGACTCATATTTGCCATTGGATCAGTCACCATTGCTTCGTTCCAATGGGCGTGCAATCAAGTGTTTAAAAAAGATCCATATAAGCGGTACCTGTTGATGGAAGCCACCAAAATACAATTTGTGGTGTTATTATCCACCATTTCCGCCTGGATCAGTCCCTGCAAAATACAAGTGACCTACGACACCACAACGCTCCCCTTGGGCAACAAGTTTAGTCTTGACGGCAATGGGATGTTGTCTAGTATCTTGAGTCCCAATTCTGTCATCATCGCTAATCATCAAATATACACCGATTGGCTTTACCTTTGGTATATAATGTATACCGCCAGATTGGGTCACACAGTGCATATCATCTTGAAGGACTTGTCTCGGATCCCAGTATTGGGGTACGGAATGAGAAACTTTAACTTTCTCTTTTTATCGAGGAAATGGGATACGGATAAACCGGTACTCACGAGACAATTAAGAGGTATTGATGGCAATGCCAAGGGAAAGGGCCCGGCAAATGGCGTGCAGTTTGAGTTGAATGAACCCATTGATGAGTCTAAACGTACTTCAAAAGATATCTTTCCCTACCTGATAATTTTGTTCCCAGAGGGCACCGTGGTGGCTCGTAATACCAGAAAGAGATCAGACGACTACTGTGCAAAGAAGGGGATCGTACCCATGAAACATGTGTTGGTGCCGAGAATTAGAGGATTGCTTTTGATCCTTAAGAACTTGAAAGATACTGTTGAAGTGGTTTATGACTTTACCACGGGGTATTCAGGAATGAAGGCGGGCGATTACGGTGAGGACCAATACTCTTTGAAACGGTTTTATATCCTCGGTAAGGGCCCTCAGAAAATCAATTACCATGTAAGAGCGTTCTCTCTTAAGGATATACCTCTTGGTGAAGATGTAGATGATATCGACGATATTAGTGACCACGATATGCAGAAGTTCGAAGATTGGGTGTTTAATGTATGGTACGAGAAAAGTGCCCTCATGGATAATTTCTACAAATATGGCCATTTCCACGATCCTAATGATCCAGTGGCAGCTTCATTAGCTCATCAAAACACCGTGGTGGCCCAATTTAAAACAAGAAGCATTTTTGAGTTCTTGATAACCTTTACGCCTCTTTTTACCACATTATTAATTTTAAGACTCATATGGGTTTCAGTGAGGGTGTTTGTTAATAATTTTGCTTAGGCATGCCTCAGGCTGAAACGTATCACATTTGTTTCAGATAATAATATATAATAGAAGAGTTGATGTAGATTTTAACTTTATGCTCTCTAAAATAGCCAACTTGGCGGTTCTTGTTTCTGTGTTTGTTTCTACGTTTCTTATGAGCTTCTTGCTCATGGGGTGCTTGGACTCTTCGAGTACTTACTCGAATGTATATATCACGGAATTGAGTTTCGACAAGAAATCACCAGCATACCTGAAAGTTAAGGCTGCCTACAAGAATCATATGGAAAAGATGTCGGTGAGAGTAGGTTACTTGTCCACATGTGTCATTTTGGACAAAAAAATCTCGTGTGAGCCATACAATTCGTTAAAGAAATTGTCAAAGTATTCGGGAGTGGCGCTTTTGGGTAAAGACAAGATGGATCTTATCGATCTCTCCAAACACATCAACAGCATATGTCATCCACGGATCTTGATGGCTGCCATCATCATGAATTTGTTGATGTTGATAATTCTGTGTTATCAGGGGATCCCCCTCTTACCAGGAAAGGCCGCATGTGTCAAAATCATTAGTTTCTTGTCATCGATAAATGTCATTTTATGGGGATTGGGGGCCATGCTCCAGAGTGAAGCTGCTAATGTGGCCGCAAGCATCGTGGGCCCATCATCAATGAAGGTCGCTACGGCCATCGTGGGGAAAAGGGCCCAAGCCATGTCGTGGACTGCGTTTGCGTTCTTGCTTCTCGTGTGCATCTGTAGCTTCACGTCGCTTTTCTTGTCAATCCGCCAAAAGTCCCTCAACATGCACCCAAAGGTGTAAAGTTATAGGTATATAAAGATATATAATGATTTTTAGTTTCCGTCCCTGCACTTAAACGTTAAACCCAATGCACCAGCACGCGTCGCTCACGTGACAAACGAAAATTTAGTTGAGAACGATTCCCATTTTTTTACGGCCATTATCAGTTTACCGCTAAATCTGTAAACAACTCTTTCATCATGTCTTACACAGAGCAACTAGACACATTTGTGTCGAGGCTCAAGGAGAGTAATGATTACAAGACCGCGCACAGCGTGCTCTTGGAGCTTTTGGATATGATTGAGACGTTTAATGGGGCGACAGAGTACAAGTATTTCCTCTCGAATTTGATCCCCATATTCATTGAGAAGCTCAATGATGTTCCTATATCGTTCAATAGTCAATCGCCTGAACATAAGCTTCGAAATACCGTGTTGGAGATTCTCCATCGGTCAATCATGAACGAGACATTCCAGCCATACTCGGACCAAGTATTGGATACGTTAATGAAGATTCAAGCAGAGGAAGATGAAGATAATGGCGTTTTATGTATGAAAATCATCACTAGTTTACACAAGGCATATAAAAACAACCTTATAGACAAGGTGGGACCGTTTGTGGACATTATTAATCAGATTTATGATAATATGCCCCAGACGCTCAATGAAGTGATCAGCTCGAGTAGTTCTGTGTCACTACAAGCCTCGGGCCAGGGCGAGGATATGTCACCGTCGGCTTCATTCGACGAAGGATCCAAGACTCTAAACAGGGCGATGTTCTCGTTCAAGACGTTGGCTGAGTGTCCCATCACCATGGTGTCGCTTTATTCGTCGTACAAGAACTTGGTACAGACGTCGTTAGCGATGTTTCTCCCCAAGATCATTGATCTTTTGACCTTGCAAGTGGAGGAGCAGAGAGCTTACCGCGAGGAGGCAGAAAAGGAAAACAAGATTGTGACGTCGATCTCCCCCAGCATAAAGAACCGACAGGAATTCAGTGATTTTATCTTGGGCCAGGTCAAGGCGGCATCGTTCTTGGCGTATGTATTTATCAGAGGGTACTCGAACCAGCACTTGACCGAGGACCAGGCCAAGGTGGTGCCCGATGTGATATTACGGCTCCTTCAAGATTGTCCTGCGGAGTTGTCGGTAGCCAGGAAAGAGCTTTTGCATGCTACAAGACACATATTGTCGACGCCGTTCCGCACCAACTTCATTCCCAAAATCGAGTTGCTTTTTGATGAAAAGATCTTGATTGGTGACGGGTTGACGTCGTGGGAGATGTTACGGCCCTTGGCATACTCAACGGTGGCAGATTTTATTCATAATGTAAGAAACAAGCTTACGCCAAAGCAAATATGGTCGACGGTGCAGATTTACTGTCGATTGCTCGAGGATGACACTTTGGCCCTCACAGTGCAAATAATGAGTGCCAAGTTGTTGTTGAACCTTGTAGAGAGAATCATGCGTCTTCCAAATAAGGCTGAGGGCCGGCAATTGTTTTTGATAATAACGGCGTCGTACGCAAAGAGGTTTAGGAGCTTAGATAGAAAGTACGACAACATCATCTTGAAGCACAAGGAGTACGAGAATAAGCGCAAGCTCAAGGAAATAGAGACAACAAAAGCCATAGAACGGTACACGAAAAAGACTCAGGAGTCTGTGGAGATGGCCGATGATGAGATGG
Organism: Priceomyces fermenticarens; assembly: GCA_030574455.1. Taxonomy (NCBI): domain Eukaryota; kingdom Fungi; phylum Ascomycota; class Pichiomycetes; order Serinales; family Debaryomycetaceae; genus Priceomyces; species Priceomyces fermenticarens. The sequence goes on along the minus strand of JAJMEZ010000010.1, from coordinate 249,583 downwards.
AAGATGAAAAAGAAGAGGATAAAGTTGATGAGAAAGACGAATTGAACAATTTCGACTTGGAAACGTCGTTCATATCTCCTTCGTCCACCCCTAATAACACCGACTTGTTAAAGGATGCTAGGTACTTGTTCCGCACGCTAATGACATTCCTCAAGTCGGTGATTTTCGGGTTGAAAAACTGTAATACTCCCTCGCTCCCCCCCACGACGCCTTCTGACCCCAAGAACCTAGCCCCATCGTCTGCGGAGTCGGAAAAATTTAGCGAGTTTGCCAAAATCAACTCGTACGAAGAAGTCAATATCTTTAGAATGCTCTTCCGCGGCGGAATCAGCTGCTTGCGGTTCTTTTCCGTCGCCAAACCGAAACAACCTCCACATCAAAAGGCATTTGATTTTTCTACTGGGGGTCCCAATCTCCCTATAACATCGTCGAAAGAGGAAAAAGATCTTATGGAGATTCTTGCCACGATATTTATCCACATAGAACCCGCGTCGTTCAATGAAATCGTCAGCACGGAGTTGCCGTTCTTGTTTGATGCCATGCTCAAGAACGCGGCATTGTTGCACTTGCCGCAATTCTTTTTGGCGAGCGAAGTGACCTCGGCCAACTTCTTGGGGATCTTGATTAGTTTCTTAAAGTCGAAGCTCGACCAGTTGGGCAAGGTTGAGCTCATGAAGTCGAACATCTTGATTAGATTATTCAAGTTATGTTTTATGTCGGTGAACCTTTTCCCCACGGCCAACGAAGGAGTGATTCTCCCGCATCTCAACTACTTGATTCTCGAGTCGTTAAAGCTCGCTACCGAGGCTGAAGAGCCCATAGTGTACTCGTACTTGGTGAGGATTCTTTTCCGCAGCATCAGCGGCGGCAGGTTCGAGAACTTGTACAAAGAGATCCTTCCGATCTTGCCCGTACTCTTGGAGTCGCTCAACAAGATGATTGCCAACTCCAGACGCCCTTATGAAAGAGACATTTACGTGGAGCTTTGCTTGACCGTGCCGGTACGATTGTCGGTGTTAGTGCCGCACTTGACATACTTGACGCGCCCGTTGGTGTATGCGTTGAACGGATCGCAGGAGCTCGTGAGCCAGGGTTTGAGGACGTTTGAGCTCTGTGTAGACAACTTAACGGCAGAGTATTTCGATCCTATGATCGAGCCCGTGATTGATGAGATCATGGCGGCACTATGGAAGCATTTAGAGCCGGTGCCGTACCATCACCAGCACTCGCATACGGCCATCAGAATCTTGGGGAAGCTAGGGGGCCGAAACCACAAGCATTTCAAGCCCTGTAATGATTTACAGACGCAGTCGATGACGGACCAAGAAATCAAGGCCCTCTTTGACATTAATGGACTAGAAGGTCCTGTGGAAGTATCGATAACGTCGGGCATCGAATCGGCCATAAAATTGCTTGAGGACCCGCGATTGAAAGTGCATTACCGTATCAGTGCGTTCAAGTACTTGACGAGTATCTTGAAGCTCTTTATCAACACCAGCGGCATCCCCGACGACTACGCAAAGTACGTCACCGACTGTACTTCAGAACTTAAAGCAGAAAGCATAGAGATTGCCAAATTGGAGCCCTCAGGTGTCAGCGATGTAATGAAACTCGATAACCAGCAGCAACTAGCACAGAAACTCTTGGAGATCCTATTCTTTTCGGTATCGATCCCGGGGATCGCCGACGAGGCCAGTGCATTGATTGATGGGCTTACGGTGCATTTCCTTCTTATCTACTTGGGATCGTCTGTGATTGAGAAGATCAAGAAGGAACGGCCGTTCTCCGTTGATGACAACGAGGGCCGGGCCTACATCAGTGAGTCGGCGTTCCTTGAAGCGTTGATGTACGCGTTGAGTTTCTGGGACAAATCCGTCAAGGCCAAGGCTGTTTATACGATTAAAAAGTTGTACAAGACCACCGTGACGCTATTCGGGGCCGAGGACGTCGAGCTGTTTCCCCTCTTCCGCACGATGTTTTACAAGTTTACCCACTGTTGTTATGACGAGTATTACCACACAAAGTTGGGAGGAATCATTGGTTTAAAGACGATGTCGGAAGACTTGGCTATCCCCTCTTCATGGTTCTTCAAACGCCAATTTGAGTTGGTGAGAGCGATTTTTTCCATCTTGCGTGATACCCCCGAGACGGCGCCTCTGGAGGTGCGAGAGAACGCAAAGACGTTGGTGCTCAAGCTGCTTAAACGGTGCAACGAAGGGCTTCCAAAGGAAACGATTTTGGAGAAACCGTTCCAGACACTTGTGGGGGCTCTCGTGTACGACTTGGCGAGTGCCAACCCCGTAGTACGAGAGGTGGCACAGGAGTCGCTCAAGATCTTGTCAGAAACCACAGGGGTGTCTGTAGCGACGATTATCGGCCCGTGCAAGCATTTGCTCCTTACGCCCATCTTTGGCAAGCCATTACGAGCGCTCCCGTTCTCAATGCAGATCGGCAATATCGACGCCATCACCTTTTGTCTCAGCTTGGAGGATACATTCTTGACGTTTAACGAGGAGTTGAATCGGTTGCTCTTGGAAGCGTTGGCATTAGTGGATGCCGAGGACGATTCATTGGCGAGTGTCAATAAGCTTCCGGAGTATAGAACATCACGCCAGCTTATAGAGTTGCGCGTGGTGTGCATCAAGTTGCTCTCGCTAGCGCTCACGAAGCCTGACTTCTCACTCGGGGCGTTGGGTGAGGCGAGGATACGGATCTTGGGGGTGTTTTTCAAGGCCCTCTGTAATGATTCGCTCGAGATCATTAATGCTGCTCATTTTGGGTTAAAGGCTAGTCTTCACGAGAATGCCAAGTTACCGAAGGAGTTGCTCCAGAACGGGCTCCGTCCGATGTTGATGAACCTCTCTGACCACAAGAAGTTGACGTTATCCGGACTTGAGGCATTGGCGAGGTTGCTTGAGCTTTTGATCTCGTACTTTCGAGTGGAGATCGGGCTCAAGTTGCTCGACCATTTGTTGGCATGGGTGCAAGTGAACACGCTAAGACAGATTGCTGGCACCGACCTTGAGAGCAACCACTCGGTTCAGATCGTGATGGCGATCCTCAACATCTTCCATCTCTTGCCTCCGAAGGCGTACACGTTCATGGAGGAGATCATCAACACGTTGCAGTACTTGGAGGGCCATTTGGACCGTCACCAAGGCTCACCCTTCAGGGTACCGGTATCCAAGTTCCTTAACCGGTTTGCGACAAACACGTTAGAATACTTTATGAACAACTACAAGAACCGGAAGTTGGGAAACTTGCTTGCATCGGTAGCGGCCATGGATAACACCAGCAACGTCAGGGACGTGGCGAAGGAAAAGATGGCCGAGATCATGACGTCTGTCACCAGCGAGACCGATACCGACATCACGGTGATCAAGTTTGCCAATGTGGTGGATCTTGTGGGTGCTTTAGCGAAACACGACCCAAAGTGGTGGGACGAACAGACCGAACTTCGGGGCCAGCTCTTCGATATGATTGTGCGCGTCGCCACGATCCAAGAAGAGTCACCACTAGTGTCTGCCAACCACTTCCAAGCAGATCAGGCCATCTACAAGCTTCATCTCTTGTTTATTGAGTATTTCGACCGCAACCGTGACCACATCGCTACGGTGATCAAGGTGGTGGACAATATCGCTACCCTCAAGAGAAAGCCGCCGTTTGAGCTCGAGGATTTCCTTCTCACTACGGTGGTGCGGTACGACGACGTGGCGCACCGCGAAAAGTACCTCGACCACGTCGTGGAGTTCATTATTGGTGAACAATGTATGAGGTCCAAGATTTACTTGCTCAAGCGTGTGTTTAATGCCATTTTATTGTACGAGAACGAGCATCATGGCAACATCGAAGTGTTTTTTACCACGACGCCCAAATGGTTGGTGCTTGTGTGGGAGCATATCTGGCGTTCCACTAACGACATCATCACCGACCACACGTCGGGCACCATCGACAACTACCGGTACCAGTTGCTCGAGATGACGGCGATCCTTCTCCAGCTTGCGCCGGAGTACATCAGCGAGTACCGCAAGGACATTATCAAGTTTAGCTGGAATTACATCAAGTTGGAAGACAATATCACGAAACACGTGGCGTACGTAACGACATCGTACTTTATTTCTGTGTACGAGACGCCGGCGCAACTAGCGACACAAGTATTTGTAGCGCTCTTGCGCACGCACCAGACAGACTCGAGGCACTTGGTGAGAAAGGCGCTTGATATCTTGGCCCCAGTGATGCCTGAGAGGATGAAAGGTGATGGCCCGCCACCGATCGACTGGTTGAAGTGGCCGCGTAGAGTGATTTCAGAGGATGGGTTTAATGTGACACAGGTGCTTAACGTGTACCAGTTTATCGTGCAGAACCCCGATCTTTTCTTTATAGCGAGGGAGCACTTTATCTCGAACATCATTACCGCGATGGGCAAGCTAACCATCTTGGCGAACCCGGCGGTGGAGAACCAGGTGTTGGCGATCGATTTGGCCGAGCTTATATTGAAGTGGGAGACCAAGGCAGCTGAAACGGCGAAGACGGGTGCGAAGGCTTTAACGGGCGACGCGGAAGCCCAGGCCGAAGAAAATGGTGTCACCAATGGTACTTCTAACGGTGCCAACGGTGTTAGCGGTGCTGTCTCGAGCGAGGCTGTAGCCGGTAGCGATTTCACCACCTCCCGCGACTACAAGATCCCCTTTGGCCAGCGTGAGGCGTGTGTGACATTCTTGATCCGGTACGTGTGTATCAGCCCCCAGCGAGCCTCCGAGAGTGAACTAGGCCAGCGAGCTTTGGGCATCTTGCACGATCTCTTATGCCCTGATCACTGGCCCGAGGTGTCGGTGAAGTTGACCTTCTTTGAGAAATTCCTCCTCTCCAACGACATCAACTCATCGAACCTTCTAGGCTACTGCTTGAACGCGCTCGAGGTGTTAGGCGTGGTGTTGGAATGGAAAGAACCACAGTGGATCATGAAGAACTTGGTGTACCTCCACAAGTTGCTCGAAAAATGTATCAAGTCCGATAACCACGACATTCAGGAGGTGTTGCAGAGGGTATTGGAGCGGATCCTCGGCACTATTAGCACGACGGAAGAAGAGGACGAGGACGACGACGTCAAGGACTTTGTTTCGTTGCTCACGACGACGGTGGCAGAGGATCTTGGCGATATGCCCTCTGTCGCCGCGGGGGTGACGCTTTCAGCGACGTTGGCCATGTTCCGGCCCGCGACGTTGGACCCACTCATGCTGCTGATTATGCGGACGTTCAGTAAGTTGTGTAAGGACCATATCACCATCACGCACCAAGGGTCGTCGTCGAAAGACACGTCGAGCTCCGAGTATGAGGCAAAGATGACTACGAAACTTCTTGACAAGATCCTCAACTTGGCGTCGCAGCGGATATCGACGCTCGGCGACCAGCGCCGGATCTTTCTCTCGTTGCTTGCGCAGTTGATTGAGCGGTCGCTAGACAAGGATACCCTCGAGCGCATCATCAAGATCGTGAAGCGATGGGTGTTTTCGCGCACCGATCTCTTCCCCACCACTAAGGAGAAGGCCGCTATCCTCTCCAAGATGATGGTGTTTGAGATCAGGGGCGAGCCGTCGCTTTCCAAGGAGTTCTATCGTATCTTGGTTGATATCTTTGAGGACGATACTTTTAGCTGTACCGAGCTTACGGTGCGCATGGAGCAGCCATTCTTGGTAGGTACGCGGTCTGCCGATGTCGCCATCCGCCGTGAGCTTATGACGATCTTGAACAACTGTCTCGAGAAGGACATCAACAAGCGGTTGTACTATGTGATTCGCGAGCAAAACTGGGAGCATTTGGCCGACTACCCCTGGCTTAACCAGGCCTTGCAAATCCTCTTTGGCTCGTTCGACTTTAGTGCCGAAGTAGCATTGGTTAATAGTGAGTACCAATTTGCGCCCTTGACTACTTTCCCCTACAAGAGCACCGACATGGAGGAGGACACCAACGAGGACCTCACAAACTTATTGCTGGGCCACCGCCAGTTCCTTCACGACTTGTCGCGCACCACCGCGGGCGACCTCTTGGAACCACTCATTGACATGCTCTACCAGAGCAGCGTCACTATCCACAAGACATGGGCCACTATGTTCCCTATTGCTGTGCAGTCGGTACCTCGTGCCGACTACTTGGACTTTACGAGGTTCATGGTGATCTTGTTATCGAAGGACTACCATACGCGGCAGATTGACAACCGTCCCAACGTGATCCAGTCGCTCTTGGAAGGTGTCTCACGGTGTCCTGACTTGCAACTCCCGCCGTTTGCCGTGGAATCGTTAGCATCCAACTTTGATGCCTGGGCCCAGGGACTCCATATCCTCGAGAACATCGAGGCCACGTCGTCCAACGGCAACGGCGACGTGCTTGAAGTGACCCAGGATGCCATGGCAAAACTCTACTCCACGCTAAAGGAAGACGATATGTTTTACGGGTTGTGGCGGAGAAGAGCCAAGTACTCCGAGACGGCAGTGGCACTCTCGTACGAGCAGATTGGCATGTACGATAGGGCGCAGCAACTCTACGAGACGGCACAGATCAAGGCCCGGAGCGGTGCGCTCCCCTACGGTGAGTCCGAGTACACGTTATGGGAAGATCATTGGATCTACTGTGCCGAGAAGTTGCAGCACTGGGACGTGCTCACGGAGTTGGCGAAGCACGAAGGGTTCTCTGACTTGCTCTTGGAGTGTGGTTGGCGAGTCGCCGACTGGAACACAGATAGAGAGACCCTTGACCAGACGGTGAGGAACGTCATCGACGTGCCGACACCAAGAAGACAAGTGTTTGAGACGTTCCTTTGTCTCCAGGCATTTGGCCAGGAGAAGGAGACGCTTCAGGACCTCTCGCGACTCTGTGACGAGGGTATCCAGTTGGCGCTTCGCAAATGGCACGGGCTCCCCCGCCGGTTCAACAACTCGCACATCCCACTCCTCCATATGTTCCAGCAATACGTCGAATTCATGGAGGCAAGCCAGGTGTATTCGAGCTTGTTTTCCACCAACACGCAGAACTTGGACGTGAAGTCGCAAGAGCTCAAACGAGTATTACAGGTTTGGCGTGAAAGATTGCCCAACATTTGGGACGACATCAATATCTGGAACGACTTGGTGACATGGCGCCAGCATGCGTTCCATGTCATCAACAAGGTGTACATGCCGTTCATCCCCGTGCTCCAGTCTAATTCCAGCGGGAACGCCAACTCGTACGCGTACCGAGGTTTCCACGAGATAGCGTGGGTCATCAATAGGTTTGCGCATGTAGCGAGAAAGCATGGCATGGAGGAAGTATGTATCAATCAGCTTACTAAGATCTACCAGCTCCCCAACATCGAGATCCAAGAAGCGTTTTTGAAACTCAAGGAGCAGGTGAAGTGTCACTACCAGAACCCCAACGAGCTTAATACTGGGTTGGATGTCATCAGCAATACCAACTTGGTGTACTTTGCCACGCAGCAGAAGGCCGAGTTCTTTACGCTTAAGGGGATGTTTTTGAACAAGTTGAACCAAAAGGATGAAGCCAACAAGGCGTTTGCCACGTCGGTGCAAATCGACTTGAATCTCCCTAAGGCATGGGCCGAGTGGGGGATGTTTAACGACCGCCGGTTTAAGGAGAACCCCAACGATATTGTGTACGCCAACAACGCCATCAGCTGCTACTTACAGGCTGCTGGACTCTACAAGAATGGCAAGACGAGGAAATTGCTTGCACGTATTCTTTGGCTCATTAGCTTGGATGATACGTCGGGGACGTTATCGCACGCGTTCGAGAACTTTAGGGGCGAGACTCCAGTGTGGTACTGGATCACGTTTATCCCGCTCTTGCTTCTGTCATTATCTCGCCGTGAAGCGCCGTTGGTAAAGGCAGTGCTTGTAAAGATCGCCAAGAGCTATCCACAGGCATTGCACTTCCAGCTTCGTACCACGAAGGAGGACTACGCGGCCAAGCAGCGACAAGCGACGGAGATCTCACGACAGGCAGAGAAGGGGAAGGAGAGTGGCAAGGAGAAGGAGAAGGAGAAAGAGAATGGACAGGAGAAGGAGAGTGAAGGCGAGGCGTTGAACTCGGAAGATCCTCACTCTACTGTGGGGGTCGATGGCAAGAGCCCAAGTTCAGAAAGAGCCGGTCTGGCGGGGCTGACCAGTCTGGCTGTTGTGGCCACTGCCGATGCTCGTTCTGGCCTGGTGGGTGTTGCCTCTGGCGATGCTCGCTCACTGGCTGGTGGAGACGCTAAAAAGGCGTGGGAGAATGTCGAAGAGATCATGGGCATTCTCAAGACCGCGTACCCTCTTCTTGCCCTCTCACTTGAATCTCTCGTGGATCAGATCAACCAGAGATTCAAGTGCACGGCGGACGAGGATGCGTACCGCTTGGGAGTGGCGCTCCTTAATGACGGGATCCAGTATGTGAACAGGCTCGGCAACCCTCGCGACAATGCCAAGTTGCCTCCTGTCACCGAGGCCAACATCACGCGGTTCGCCGAAACCGTGCTCCCGAAACAGATCCGTGCTGAGTTTGAAAAAGATCTTGTAGTGGAACGTCCTAACCTCGAGACGTATATCGTCAAGTTGCGTAAATGGAGAGACAGACTCGAAGATAAACTCGATCGAAGGATCCCCCACGTCAACTTGGAGAACTTGTGCCCCCACCTTAGCGAATTCCACCATCAAAAATTTGAAGAAATCGAAGTGCCAGGGCAGTATTTGTTGAACAAGGACAGCAACGTCCATTTCGTCAAGATCGAGAGATTCTTGCCCACGATCGACTTGGTAAGAGGCACCAACGCATGCTACAAGAGACTAAAGATCAGAGGTGATGATGGGTCATTGCATCCGTTTGCCGTGCAATTCCCAGCAGCACGTCACTGTCGCCGTGAAGAGCTTTTATTTCAACTTTTCCGCGTCTTTGACGACACCTTATCGAGAAAGGTGGAGTCACGTCGTCGTAACGTATCCTTCACCATCCCCGTGGCCGTGCCACTCTCGCCTCACATTCGTATCATTAACGACGATCCCAGAGACATCACCATGCAAAAAGTCTACGAGGACTTTTGCCGCAAGAATGGCAAGAGTAGGGATGAGCCCTTTATCTACACCATCGAGAAGTTGCGTGCTGCGTTCGATCCTCGTCTCCCCAAACCCGATATCATGAGTATCCGGGTCGAAGTTTTGAGTGCCATTCAGAGTCTTTTGGTGCCCACGACGGTGATGAAGAATTACTTTATTGAGATGTACCCACAATATGAGGATTTCTGGTTGTTCCGTAAGCAGTTCACGGCACAGTACGCATCGTTCATCTTTAGCACATATATGATGTGCGTCAACACCAGACAACCGCAAAGAATCCATGTTAATAAGGGTTCAGGAAGCGTGTGGACCTCGGACATGTTGCCGTGTAAGATTGCCAGCAAGAATGCTTCTATAGATGGATCTTCTAGCGGACGCCCGGCACCGCTATTCTATAATGCCGAGATGGTGCCGTTCAGATTGACTCCAAACATCCAGAAGTTCATTGGCGAAACGGCCCTCGAAGGTATTTTGTCGACGTATGTGTTGGTGATTGCAAGGGCACTCACGGAGCCCGAATCAGACTTAGAGCCTTACTTGACGCTTTTCGTTCGTGACGAGGCCTTCTCGTGGTACGCTCTGCAAGACCCACCACGGCCGTTGCCCTCAGACAAGCAATTGAAGGATACCGTGAGGGCCAATGTTGATCTTATCATCAACCGTGTGTTATCGATGGGCCACATCTCTTCGAGTCCTACAGTCACCACGCAAAACGTGTTGGAGCTCATCTCACAAGCGGTGAACCCACGGAATCTCGCTGCTGCCGATACCTTATGGATGGCATACTTTTAGTATATACGCTCTGTATTATTTATATACGCTCTGTACGCTAGTACGACGTTGATGGCGGAAGCCATCCATGTAAACACACATACCACAAACGAAACCACGGTGGAAACTCGTATAACGAGCGTCACGTCGGTGGAGTGCATCATCATCTTTGGTGACAGCAACGCTACCACCGAAGCCACAAACGTCAAGCCCACCCCCAAAAGCTCCAACGCACTCGAAATCACCAAACAAGTTAGTGCCGTCGTGGGGGTTGAAAGCGGCAAGAGCGTGGCATTGACACAGGACTGGGGTTAGAAATCATCCACTAATCGTTCGTTATACTTACCATCAAGAGACAATAAAGAGCAGACACAATCACCAACGAGGGTCTTTCCTCGATGCTGTCAAACGGAACACACACATACACCAAAACATACTGGCAGAGAAGTAGCCCTATAAAGAGGTGCCAGGCGGATCCCTGCCTTGGTCTTTCCTCAGAGAGTTCCATGGCTGCGAAAACAATATTCGAGTACAAATATAACGTCACAAAAGGTCACAAAAACATGAATATTGAAATATTACACAATAAATTATTACAATATTAAAATGCTATTCTTTTCTCTTCTCTTCTTTTCTCTTCTCCTCTTCTCCTCTTCTCTTTTCTCTTTTCTTTCTCTTCTCTTTTCTCTTCTTTCTCTTCTCACTTCCCTTTTACACTCTCGTAGAAGGCTCTTTCTGCCCGGGAAAATAGCGCGTGCGAGAGCTCCACGCCCTCAGAGAGCCACACGCCCCACGATCCCATCCTGTTGGCCATGAGAATATCGGTAAAGAGCCGGTCGCCCACTATGGCAATCTCGTGCGGTTTGATGTTGTACGCAGCAAAGTGCTGCGCAATGGCATCATGGCACCCGGGTTTCTTTGTAGCATGCCGCAACACAGGGAGCCCCGTGTTCTGCTCAAGCACTTTCGCCTGGAAGTACTCGCTATCGTCATTGGTTCCCGCAGAATTGCTCACAATAAGCACATTAGTATACGTCGACATCATTTTTTCCCAAGAATCCTGTTGTTAGAACTAGTTGTCATCTTCTACATCTTACTTACCCTGTAGTCAGGCCATACCTTGTCATCCTTGTCCTTGGCAAAGCAGTTGTCCTTGTCCAACACCAAACCCTTGATCTCCACGTCGTGGCCAGGAATCTTGATGGGAAACTTCAATTGATCAAACGACTTGACCGTGACATGCGGAATACAAAGGCTGGGGTTCATCAAGAGCCTCGCCACATTGAGCGTAGCACTCACGTTCAACATTATGGGCTGTAGTGGTGTTTTGTTAGTTGACAAAAACCTCTTTCCAGTGTGCAGGGAGGTGGTTGTTCTCGCTTTCTTGTGCAGTCGCCCACGATTTCATTATGGCTCATAGTTTTCTTCTCTTCACCAACATGTCAGAACGAAAGTCCCGAGTTAATAGAGGCAAGGTGGCCAAGAAGGCGACGGAGTCTGGTGTGGAAAACAGCGACGAAGATTACCTGTGCGTCATTTGTACCAACAAAATCTTGTACGCTGCCATCTCACCATGTCATCATATCACTTGTCACAAATGTACCTTCCGTCAAAGAGCATTGTACGGGAAAAACAACTGTCTAGTGTGTCGTCATGATAACGCCAAGGTGATCTTCTCCAAGGTATTACTGAAGGACTATGACGACTTTCAAGACGAGTACCCTTTCAACACCGAATTTGGAATTTTTTTCACTGATAAGAACGTGGAGCGAAGTACATTATCTCTTTTGGAAAACCGATGCAAAATTTGCCATCGAGAATTCTCCAAGTTTAAAGAGTTGACTGATCATGTCAAAAAGGATCATAATAAGTTTTTTTGCTTGATCTGTGCCAAGAATCAAAAATCATTTGTCTCGGAGCTTACCCTTTATTCTTATAAGCAATTACAGAAACATTTGAGTGAAGGTGATGTTCCCGGGTTCCGTGGCCATCCAGAATGTAAATATTGCAAAAAAAGATTCTATTCAGAAGATGAACTCAATATTCATATTAGAGATCGACACGAAAGATGCTATATTTGCGATCAGTACACTCCTCAGACAGCAGATTACTACAGAGATTATGACTCTCTTTACGAACATTTCAAAAAAGCCCATTACGTGTGTCTGGTGCCCATCTGTGTCGAAAGAAGGTTTGTCGTGTTCCGCGAAGACTTGGATTTGACCGCTCATATGCTTAAAGAGCATGGTGGGTTAACTGGTGGTAGATACACCGTGGGACTTTCTGAAAGTATGCAATCACACATTAGGCAAAGTGCTGCTCAGGAAATATCCAGTGACGAGAAAAAAATGCGCTTCGAAGAAAGAGCAAAGCATTATTTAAATTATAATCGCGACAACTTAAACCAGTTTCTCGAGATCAATGCCAAGTTCAAGCAAAAGAAGGTCACAGCAAAGGCCTTATTGACGGCATACCAGAACTTATTCGAACATCAATCTTCTTCAGAATTGAGTCTCTTGATTTACGAATTCTCCGAGTTGTTCCCGGAATACACCGAACTCCATAAGGATCTTCATAATCTTTGGACAAACCTTAATGGTGCAAGTCGCGAAGAACAGTTCCCCGTGCTCGCCGGATCCAATGTCTCATCCGCCGCCAACCTCCATTCCTGGGGCACTCGGTCAAACTCTTCGAATGAAGATTTCCCCGTGCTACAAAAACCTTCACGCACTAGTAGTCCGTTACCCAAGAATAACTTCAAGTACAACCTAAGGGCCCAATCAAAACCAGAGACAAGATCACTGCAGGCCCCGGCAAACTACAAGCATAGCTATCTCGATGGCCTCAATGGAACACCTGCCTCCGGAAGCAGTTCCGCCAGATCTTCCCCCAGTGGTTCGCAAACAAACTTGCCCTCATTGTCCAACTTCCCCAAACTTCAAAAGGAAAAAACCAAAAAACCCATTCCAAGAGTAAGACAGTTCGATATCCCCGATCCTAACCTGTGGGGGAAAGAACAACCTAAGGAGGAACCAGAGTCCGATAAACGATCGAAAAAATTGAAAAAGAAGCAACAGAATTTGTTGTTTAGTATGTAGATATAGAGCCGGTCACCTGACATCAAATAACATATATTTATATATCCATGTCACTACTCCAATATAATGTGCCCCACATAGACCTTAAATGGTTGATTACACAGTATCCGCAGTTGGATAAGTACGTAAAGGATGGCCAGTTTGACTTTGCCCTGTCGCTGAGCCAGTACGAGGTGGCAGAGACTATTTTGCACCATTATTTTGGCATCGATGCCCATTTTCACCGGTCAAAGCTATGCCCCAGAATCCCCAATAGACTCGAGTATATCCGGATATGCGAGCAGCTCACGGGAGATTTGGTGTTTGAGGGTGACTGGGTCATTGATATCGGCACAGGGGCCTCTGCCATCTATGCCCTATTGGCGACAAAGATCAACGAATCAAATAAATGCGTGGGTACAGAAATTGATCCTGACTCAATTGCCCATGCTCAGGAGATAATTGACCAAAACCACTTAGATAGAATCAAGTTAGTTCCCACTGATGCCACGCTATTCTCCAGCAAAGTCTCGGACATTATTGGTGAAGATCCGGTAAAGTATACCGTGTGCAACCCACCTTTTTACCATAGCAAACACGACTACAAGGCCAGAGAATCTTATAAGAAGCAACGGGTCAACGACCTCAATTATACAAATACCGAAATGTTTACTAACGGCGGCGAAGTAGCGTTTGTTGGGAGAATAATAGACGAGAGTATTAAACTTTTCCATCTCCCCAGCTTTCAGAATACTTGGTTCACGGCCCAAATTGGTATCTTTAACAACTCCAAAGATATCGTCAATAAGCTACAAGATTTATACACCCAGGGGACAATAGGCTCTTTTTTCATTGAGGAAATTGCCTTCACCACCAAACGGTGGGTGGTGGCCTGGAATAGAGCTTTTTGGCACCCCATGCCCTTGAAATTGAATCGATCTTCTTTAAACAAAAGAGAAATCGTCAATGCCTACATAGAAATGGATTTACACCATATAAAAAACATCCTTTCGCCCCTAAAATCTGTGGGCAAACTAAAAGTTGAGATTATCGAAAACGAATCGCTCTATCTTATTGTTAACGAACCTGTATGGAGCAGACACATCAAAAGAGCATTAAAGTATAACCCTGAAAAATTGTCCTACAACAATAATATCATTGTTAGATTCAGTGGGAATCATGTGGCACTTTTATTAGGACGACATGAACACTATACCTCGCTTGTTAACTATATCAAAACCCAAAAATCGACCAATTCTTGACTTCTAAAGATAAGGTAGCCGTTTGCAAGATTTTAAAACTCTCTTGAATCACATATGAATCGGTGTCTTCAGGAAAGGTGTTTGATTCCAGAATAGCATCGGTAACGAATTTTTCATCAATTTGTTCGTGCAAGGGGATATTGATACTTACCACCAAATCCGTCTCCACCTTTTCAATTCTTATGAGCCCAATAAGCACAAGCACACCTTCTTTGAAGGCAAAGCTTAAATAAGCATCTGTGTCGAGACTTGTATGCTTCTCGGTACTCAATAAATGATTGGGAACACTACTACCCAATATGTCCTCCACGTGTAACTTAATTGCCTCTTGATAATCATGAGGGACCCTTTCTAAAAGGTCGAAAATTAACGACCGATCATGTTCTTTATCTTTGCCCTCAATGATAAACACTTCCTGAGTGTCGGGGACTTGTCTCAAGTTTGATACATCTACCAAGTAATTGGGCAATTCCAGGTCAAAGGCATCTCCATAAAGGGTGGTGTGCATAATGATAATGAAATTAAGTTGAAACAGTACAATTTCTCTCAAGCTCGTGTTTCATAATGCAAAGGACATTTTGCCTTTTAGAGTCCGATGATTTGCAGGTTCGCACCAAAAAAATTAAGATCGTTATTTTTTCCCGGAAGGAACCTAGTAAACAAAAATAGCATGGAAATTAGTTGATAAATCATGGCTAATTTTATCAATAAACGAAGGAAATACTTTTTGTTCACGGTGTTTCTTTTGTTGGCCGTTGTTGGGTTTCTAAGAATATACAATTCAAAGCAATCTAGAACCAATCTTCAAGAAGTATTCCAAAGTATTCCTAATGAATCATTACGAGGTTTATCGAGTTTAATCTCCGATGAAAACTCCAAGAATCAAGATGCTGTGTTCAAAAAACTTTCCAAAGTCACCGATGAGTTAATTCAAAAGCAAGATGAAAGACTCGCAAGATTAGAGAAACAAAACCAACTTTTCCTAGAAGAAATAAAATTACTTCGTTCACCCCATTCATCGATGACATTGCGGGAAAAATTGGCCTATCTTTTCCCCTATGATATATCGGTGAGATTCCCTGGGTATATATGGCAGACCTGGAAACATGGTTTGAATGATCCCAAGTTTGGAGAGAAATATAGGGAAGGTGAAATTCAATGGGCAGCGAAAAATCCTGGGTTTGTCCATGAGATTTTCAATGATGATACTGCTCATTCAATGGTGAAATATCTTTATCGACAAATACCCGAAATCATTGAAGCCTATGAGGCATTGCCCGAAGTGGTATTGAGGATTGATCTTTTAAGATATTTAATCTTGTATGCAAAAGGTGGTGTATACGCCGATATTGATACTTATCCATTACAACCAATACCAAATTGGATCCCTCAAAATGTTGACCCCGATGAAATTGGGATGATCATGGCGGTAGGGACCGATTCAAACTCTCCTAATTGGAGACAAGAAAGTGTTCGTAGATTACAATTTGGGAATTTTGTGATTCAGGCCAAACCAGGACATCCAATCATTAGAGAAGTCATTGCACAAATTGTAGAGAAAACATTAGAAAGGAAAAACACCCCCAACAGCGAAGGGTTAAGGTTGACAGGTTCATCTAATCAACGGTATTTGGAAGTTTTAAAATGGACAGGAAGTGGGATATGGACCGACACTATCATGTCTTATTTCAATGATTATATAAGAAGTTCCATTTATCTGCAGATATCATGGAAAGAATTTCATGAGATTCTGATTCCCAAGTTAGTCAGTGACGTTTTGGTGTTACCAATCTCATCATTTTCATCGGAGATTGAGATCCCCAACGACGGTAAAATTGAGGATCCATTGGCATTTGTGATGCACTATGCCTCGAGCATATGGAAAACCGGTTAATAGAGGATGAATTATAGACACTTGGGATTAGCTTAGATAGTTAATGCATACTGAAAAAAACCGACATTGTATTAGTTTAGACCAAATGTAGCGATGGTCAAATGTAGCGATGCCCTAGAAATCACAGCTACGGGGAGGGACAGCCGTACGCCACGTCCGGTGCGGGCGCAGTCGCTGCAAATCCGCTAACTTACGCCGATACTTTTTTTTTTTTTGCGATGAGGGCGCACCAATGGCAGTCACGAGGTTCCTTATCCCTGAGGAGCATTAGGCGTAGATTTTGGCACAGTTTCCATTCTTAGCCGTCGATACCCGCACCAACAAAGCAATCCGTCAAAGTTACCCAACTAGTGATGGGGGGGGGGGGGTTCTACATTGCCTCAAATGGCCCCCAAGGCTACATGGATTATGATACCCCAACTTTCGGGGCAGAGATCTCGTGCCCACACTACATCTCCACTATTCTCCTGGGCAAAAAAGGCATCATCCCGGATGCACCATCCCGGATGCATCATCCCAATCCCATCTACCTTTTAGTATGGCCGAAAATATTTCCTCTCGTGAGTTATAGTGGAGTATTTGAGTCACTAAACGCAAAATCCGCCTATAATCGGTGGGCAAAACGGCATCTTAGTGCGAGAATGCTGCGAAAAATGTAAGAAAATCTTGGCGGCAGCATTTCTGCCGTCCCCGCCAGTTCATCGAGAGTTCGCTACATAAGCGCAAGATGCCCTGGAAATTAATTTCCAGCCGTTAGAAAAAAAAATCTTTAGCAACAGTGAAGAGTTAATGTTCAACTTTACTAGAGACTTTGAGAAGGGAGCTGGGCAATCTGCCTCAGAGTTAGGATCCATCGCTAGTAAACACACCGAAGATTATGACCTTTATGTAGCCAGATCGAACCCATCGGCCCTTAATTTGGCCGATGGCCATAGATTAAGAAAAGCCTTAGATGCTAGACATGTAACCATGATTGCCATTGGTGGTGCCATCGGTACGGGGTTGCTCATCGGTACGGGAAGTGCCTTAAAAGCAGCAGGCCCTGCCGCTATCTTGATTTCATATTCCATCATTGGTCTCACGGTGTTTATCGTGATGTCGGGTCTTGGAGAAGTGGCCACATTTGTGCCTCTTAATGGATTCGCCAATTATTGTCAACGATATGTCGATGATGCCTTGGGGTTCGCCTGTGGGTACGCATATCTCATTAAATATCTTATCTTGCCTCCTAACCAATTGGTGGCGGGAGCTTTAACCATGCAATATTGGATTAGTCCAGAAAGAGTGAGCCCCGGAGTTTGGATAGCTGTTTTTTTGGTGGTGATTGTGTTTGTGAATATGGGAGGAGTCAGATTATTTGGAGAAATCGAATTTTGGCTCTCAGCATTGAAAATCATCACTTGTCTTGGATTAATCATTTTACTTTGGGTCATTGCTCTTGGAGGTGGGCCCACCCACGATAGAATTGGGTTCAGATACTGGAAACATGGTGGTGCATTTTTGGAGTACGCCGAAGCAAGTAAAAACCTCGTCATTGATGGTGCCAAGGGAAGATTCGTTTCATTTGTCAGCGTATTGGTCACTACTGTTTTCGCTTATACCGGTACCGAATTATGTGGTATCACTTTCGCCGAGTGCTCTAGACCAAGAAAGGCCGTACCAAAGGCAATTAAACTCACATTATATCGTATCATTGTATTTTACGTGCTTTCGATCTTGTTTTTGGGAATGTGTGTTTCAGCATCTGATCCTTTACTTTTATCCGCATCGGGAACTAGTGCTAGTGCCTCACCATTTGTCATTGCCATTAAAAATGCTAAAATTAAAGGTTTGGACCATGTCATCAATGCTTGTATTCTTTTGTTTGTCATGTCGGCCTCCAACTCAGATATGTACATTTGCTCCCGTACCATGTATGGATTATCTGTCGCAGGATACGCTCCAAAATTCTTTTCCAACACTAATAGATTGGGGGTTCCTTATTATGGGATTGCATTAAGTTTCTGCTTTTGCTTGCTTGCATTCATGTCGGTGTCTAGTGCCTCTGCCCAAGTGTTTACTTACTTCGTCAATGTCGTGAGCTTGTGTGGATTGCTCACCTGGATCTCAATCTTGGTGATCCATCTTAGATTCATGAAAGCATGTAAGGCACAGGGGATCGATAGGAAAAAGGATTTGGCCTATGCTTCGCCTCTTCAGCCTTATGCAACTTGGGCTGCATTGTTTGTTTGTACACTAGTTGCCCTCATCAAGAATTTCACCGTATTTTTGGGTGATTCATTCACTTATAAAGACTTTATTACTGGGTACATTGTATTGCCTGTGTTCCTTATCTGTCTTTTTGGTTACAAGCTTGTGAAAAAGACCACTTTTATCCGTGCAGAAGACGTTGATTTGACCACATTCAAGGATGTCGTAGACGAAGAGGAACAACAATTCGCCGAAGCTGAAGCTGAAAGGAAAGCCATCAGGGACGCTGAGGGCAACCCCAGAAACAAAGAATGGTTCTATGAAACATTCCTCAGCTGGATCTTCTAAGCTAATAGTTATGAAATGCTATGAAGGCGTAGGAGATCTGTATATAGGCTTAATGGAAATAAAGGATTCAAAGGTAATCTACGTGATATTCTCGCGATATCTTTACGACATCTACACGACATCTCTATATATTCATAATTCACCATCAAGTATTATTGTACTCTATGCCCAAACAAAGAATCACTTTAATCAACACTTCGCCCGAAAATTCTGATCTAGTGCAAGATTTGAATGCAACGGACGTGGTGTTGCGGCCCACGGACTCCTTTATTCAGGAGATAAAGGTGACATACCTGCAGAATGAAGTACCTTCAGTACTCAAGATGGAAGGTGTTAATAAGCTAAGAATTCAGCTTATACAGCAAAACATTGACGTTCCTCCATTTAATCAAAAATATCAAAAGGGATTAAACATTTATTTAGAAGGAAAAGACCAAACACCCATAATCAATCGATTCTTTGGAGTGAAAGATCAATGGATAAGGTCCCGTAATGGAGTTTTCCTCCATCAAAATGAATTCAACGCCAATGCATTCAAGTTGCTTGGTTTAGATTTGACTTCAAGTATAGATATTCTTTATCAAAAAGGAAAGGGGGCCTCCATCTCGTCATTGAAGGAAACAAAAGAGAAAGTGCATGTTGCCTTAGACAAGAACCAGAGGAAAGAAGTAGGGTTGTTTCTGGTGGATAAATATTCTTCACTAGATGATACGATTCTCACCGGCTTGAGAATTGTTTTGGATCCTGCAAAGATAGAGGAAAAGAATGCTCATCAAACCCTTTTCCATATCAAGCCCCGTCATAGGAATTACCCCGCGGGCTACAGGCAGTATATGAAGCCCAATGGCTTGCATCCGGTACTTGTCACTGAATTTGACTCGCCTTTGGTTGCTCCCAGTGACGAAGACATTAAAGAATGTAAACTTTATCTTTATGTCAACCTTGAAAAATCTGTGTTTCTCGACCGATACCAACTTCCTCCCGATTTCAACTTTGTTTTAATGAATGGTAAGTTAGATCTCGAAGCTCCAGAGTATTCTTTTGATCAATGGGGCAATGAGATTATCTTGGAAATCAATTCAAACCTGACATTGCTAGAACTTCCCTTACATTCCAGATATCAAAAACCCACTAAAGAGTCAAAGGTTAAGAAGACCGTCAATAAGCCGATAATTTTTTACGGATGTGACGTTTCAGAGCATAACCTTTTATTTGACTCTCCATTCGACACCAAGAAACCAATTGGAGGAAACTACGAGAACTTATTCACTGACGACTCGGTTTATTACCAATTTTCCCATAAAGATTCCTTACTAGAAGTCGACATTCCCGCAGCCACAGGCAATATTGAAATGGTAACTTTTTTGACCTTTGGCTCTATTCTCTTTGGGTTCTTGCTTATTATGTTCAAACTTATAAAGGTCCCCAAACATCATCCAAAACAAGATTAATTTACAATTATATAATTTAAAAATGCATTTTTTTATAAACTATGGTCCCTAAAATGTCCATGCCAGAAGTAAATTAAACTCTTATGCCCTTATTTACTGCGTCGAGTATATGCTTCTTACTTTTGATGTGATCATCAAAAGAAACAATCTCGTAGGTGAATTTATCATGAGGATTAACCAACGAGGCTCTATTAAATTCCAGAATATATTCTTCATAGAGTACCTTCACTTGATTAAGAATGTTTGATACAACAGGACACTCTTCAGAAATGAACTTCGATGATTCATCAAGATTGTCCTCAATGTGACTTTGAATTTGACTAAAAGTTTCCCATTGACGTTGCTTAAAAGCTGGTGGTGGAGATGTACTGATTTCATCAAGGGCTTTAATTTGACTTTCCGCCATCGAATTAAAATCATATACCAAGTCTATTATTCTGTCCACTGCTGCACTTAAACAGCCACAGAAATCACCACTCAACAGTTCTTCAGTCATTTCTTTTATTTTAAGCAAAGAATCAAGCATTACTCTTGAATTCTCAAAAGTCTTGCGAGATCTAGAATTGAATAAAATTAAAAGTCTCATCTCCTTCATAATGCTATCATAACCTTCTCTAATTTGATCATTTAATGCACAAATCATTTCTTGTAAATCCTCAACCCCATTATTTATATCTCTTAAAATACGGATCAAAGAACTTCTTGTGGTAGGACACATGCTGTAAAAGGTATCTGAACTTATCGGTTTTAATATTCTATTTTGATCAAAATCAAACTCTTGGTTCAAAAAACTATCCCCAAGGCTTCTCATATTTTGCGAGAGAAACTCTTCTCTCAAGAAAAAATCATCCAAGGTTTGATTTTCCTTGAATAATGATGGAAGTAATTCATGAAGTTCTTCCAAGCTGGGAGCGTCACAATCATTAAAACGTGTGCCCACAGGACTCAAATATCCTGCAGCAATGGGACTAGTTTCAATGCCATTATGATTATATTCCACCCCCGCAAAGTTATTTGGAGTGTTACTCTGGGCCGTACCCAAAGTAGAAAACCCCATAGCACTACCAGGTCTGTCCGGTTCACTGACATAGGAAAAGTCAGATACTATGGAGCTTGCAGAATCATTACTATTCATGAAGCAAAAACGATTATTATTCGATATCTCACTAGAACGTAAGGTCAACCTAAAGCTATCGTTTCGCCTCAAGTCAGTCGAACTTATAGTACGATATAATGACATCTATAGTTGGTAAATGCTAAAGTTTTGATGAATATATGTCCAGAATGAAGGTAGTTTAAGTAAGTAAATTGTTCCCCAGATGTTTTAAGTATAAACTTTTGTAAATCAGCCCGCCTTAGTTTCTCAAATTTCGGCGGTGCTTTAGTGCGCTATCTCACAATCAGACTCTTGTTCCAGATGAACAAACAAAACGATGAAATAAAAATTTACTATTATAGATTTACCTAATCACTTCTTTCAAAAATATGTTTTATACTTGTTCGGGGGATGATTACTTTTATACTTTCTTTCCTATACTTGCTTTTAAAACTTGGGAGTCACTACTTGGCTATTACACCACGCGAAGCGGAGACGCCTGCATGTACTTTATTTCATGCATAGACGGCTGCATATCTATGCATGATAAAATGCAAGAAGATCCGCAAAACGGAGTATGATTAGGCGAGGTCCTAACGAATTGAGTATAGTCGCCCTTATTATTGCAGATTATTAGCAGAACCTGCCTGCGGAATAACAGTGGGGTTTGATTCGAGTAAAGAAAAAAAATTTGGGGATGCGTGGGACGTGGAGACGAACCCGTAAATGATTTAGTATAAGCTGTGGGGAATTATGGAGACTCAACACTGGGAAAATAGAGGCAGGCCTTTGTTGCAGGAAAGGCGTTTGGTACCTTACAAGTGAGGCTAGGTATTATTGATCGCCAACATGCGCCTCCAAATAGCACCAAATAATAGCAACGATTTTTTCCCGGAATCTAACAGAAGCTTAGCCTATCCAGCGAAAAACCGTGGCGAATGCTTGCTGATCCGCTTGATTCCTTGCCATGGCTGATGAGATGATCGACAAACGTCAACTTTGGTTGCATAATTTGTTTCAAATTATCCCAGGCGCTCAAGACGAATAAGGAAGTTCGTATTGCTGCAATTGTGCGGTGGCTAACGGTGTTCCGCGTTGTCCGCGCACCGATAGGGATTGCGGTAAAGCTGGAATGATAAAAAAATGAGCACCTTAGCGGATCTGTAGCGATGTTACCGAGCATCCCATCGGGAGAGCCGCTAAGGCGGGCCACTATATTTTGCGTTTCTCATGACTTGTCTGAGACACTATTTGCGGAGTCCCATCAATACTTTATTCACCATTTGTTTGTCATTTGACATCATTAGGTTATGCTTCGCCACTAGCTTATCAATGCTCGCTTCTCCGTGGTTTGCAATCCTTGTATTGTGTGGCGCATGAAGATTTTCCGGTTGCTATTGTTAAACCCATGTTTTAGATTCGCGATAATGAACCAGCGATAGTTTTTCTCAATAAGGAAGGACACATGTTTGCAGACAGATATTTGCATCCATACCACCGAAGATGACTTCTACAATTACATTACAACATTTTACTTCGTTCAAGCCATACAGCTCTATATCTATAACTCATCTTTTACTAACCCATTATCAATGGAAGCATACACCACCTTGTATTCAATAAATAAGTCACCATATTCACCTTCATGATGAGATGAGGACATACCTTTATGCTGAATCTTTTGGATTTCACCATCTATTGTTACAATTCCTGACTTCCTACTAAGAATCAATTCATTATCATCCTTATCCAAAAATGGTATGCGTCTTTCCCATCCTCCATGGATGGCCTCCTTTGCCGTGAGAACTTCAGTACGGTAAAGATTATCATTAACCCTACGATACCCCCAACTATCTTTAAAGTCTTCTCTAATGGTTATGATTAAATCGCCTGGTTCCATCTCGGGGAATTGATCTCCTTCTCCTTGAATAACATGACTATCATCTCGACTAAACCCTGGGGGGATAAATATGGTGTAATGCCTATCTGCAGTATGCGAACCTTCACCATGACATACTTTACATTTATTCTTAATAAGATTTCCCAGGCCTCCACATTCATCACATTGCATATTGAAGGTTTGAATCATTCCTGGTCCTAGTTGACGTCTAATTTGAATCATTCCTCTACCTCCACATTTAGGACAAGTATGGGTTTGTTGATCTTCAGATCCCGTTCCCTTACAATGCTCACATATATCTTGCATCTCTACATCAAAAGTAAACTCCTTGCCATTATAGAAGTCATATAATCCAAGATGTAAATTAGCTTGAGTATCATCACCTCTTGGAGGTCCTCTTTGATGACCTCCTGCTCCTCCACCGAAAAAGTGCAGGAATATGTCACCAAAATCAACTCCTCCATGATCCCCTGGTCCTTCAGGATCACCATACTTGTCGAAATTGGCCTTCTTCTCGGGATCAGATAATACTTCATAAGCTTCATTGATTTCCATGAATTTCTCGTTTGCTTCAGATGTAGGATTCTTATCAGGATGAAACTTTTTACTCAATTGACGAAACGCAGATTTTACATCCCGTTCGTCAGCACCCCTCGAGAGACCTAAGACCTCATAATAATCCTTGGCGGCGCTTATGATGCTACAATAAAGTAGCACCAATAACAAGAACTTCAACATAATTTCTCGATTACAAAACTGAACACGTCGATTTTATCGAGACTTTTGAAGGCCATTTGAAAAATTCAACGTCACGTGTATTACACGCAAAAAAATATATATAATATATATTGCTGTAGATGGTCTTTTTTATGCCAATATGAGTGAAGTGATTACATTATCTCTGTCTCAGAGGGCAAACCACCTCTTGACCCACCTTTATAATAACCAGGAATCGCATATTCCGTATCAAAAAGGTACAACTCTCGAATTTGAGAACCTGACTTTCCTAGGGCTTAAAAAGGCAAGTAACGGCACTACTAACTACTCACCAAGGGCAATTGTACATGAATTGAGTGGTGGCTTTGGCGCATTAGGAAAGTATGAGTATCATGAACCACGGAATATCCCTGATTTCCCTCAAAGTCAGGTGATGGTGGTGGAAAATGAGGTGTCCAAGAGTGAATATCAAAAGAAGTTGGATCAAGGGTTGCAAGATCCTAGTACACTTAATGTCGAAAACACTACTTATTGGACCGATTATAACAAGTTGATTTATAACCCTCAGTCATTATACCTGTTGCAAGATTGGAAATACGTCCCAGGGAGCGCCCTTGGGGTCAATAGAAACTTTCCTCAAATGACTTTCGCAAAGTTCTCTCAGGGCCAAGATGAGGTGACGAATGACATTGATAATCATCTCGAACTATTCAGAAAGTATTTGGAGGAGTCTGATTTGCTTCAGGGAGTCAATCTTGTTACAGAAACAGATACCGCGTGGGGAGGATTCACTGCTGAATTGTTGTTGAACTTAAAGGATGAATATTTCAATAACGGGTCAAATAGCAAGTACAATGTTTGGACTTATGGACTTTCAAGTGCACCAAAAGTGAATTTGACCCAAACGTTGTCGAGAATATCGAGTGTTGTGGAGTTATCTCGGAATTCTTCGTTGTTCTTCCCATTATTCCTCGATCCCACCTCTTCAATGCTTAACCACAACTTCTCCAAGGAAAGTTTGTGGCATACGAGTAGTTTACCTGCAATAGCGGTCGACTCGATATGGAGCATGAATAATGTGATAAAGAATCCCGTCAAAATGAGTTATTTTGAGGATCATCTCTTGCGAGGCTACGAAAAGAAAAACATTGTCAATGAAATCAAAATCCATCCATGCTCATCACAAGAAGTGGGGATAAGTGACGTGGATATAAGCGCATTCTATGACCACCCCCAGCCAAAAGGCAAAGATTACATTGACTTGGGTATAACATCCCAAGAGGCAAAGCATTTCACCAAAAACTATATAACCCCGAGGGATGAAGAGCTTCAAAAAAAATTGAACCTCGAAGACTCATTGACGACAAATATTTATGAAAACTCCCATCTTGACGTTACCAAAATCGACACTTTCCCGAAAATCCTTCTGAATGACAAGTATTACGTAGAATTCAGTACCACTATTGGGTTGAAACAGGTTCTCAAGGATTACACGAAAATGGTTAATTCTCGGGTCGCCCGTGAAATCATTCAAGAACCTCAAGAAATGGTCGAGAATCTTAGCACTTTGATAGAAGAATACTCTTTAGGTTATGACCTGAGTGATGAAGAATATGATTAATCTACAGCATTAATAAAACATAAGCAATACAATTATAGAAGCCTTACATAGTCATTTTAAATGGTCTTTTCGATCAAGAAAATGCCGTAGTCGTCCTTTAATGTCTTGATGATAGGATCATTAATCTTGGAAGAGTATGGAGCCAACAAACCTGGGGTATTCAAAGTACCATCGAGAATTTGTTGAGTAGCAACGGCACATGGAACACCAACCAATTTGGCCATTGAAGAGTAACCATTGACATCACCGTAGTCAACCAAGGTAGAAGTTCTAACTTCCTTTTCACCATTGGCCCATTCAATACCAAACTTGTGTTGCAAACAAACCATATCTCTTTCGCCCTTTTCATATTGCATCTTTTCTTCCAAAGTTGCACACAAGGTATCCAAAGGATTACCTCTTGGGGTGGTTGGCTTGTCAGAGAACAAACCTAACCATTTCAAACCAGAAATGATTCTTGCCTTATCATCTTCAGACTTGAAAGTAGCAACTTCACCAATCTTCTTGACGATATCAGATTCGCTAGAAGAAGATGCGCCAACCAATTTAGCGGTAGCATCCTTCCATGGGATAGATTGGGTAAAGTAATCAGTAGAAGAATCTTTCAAGAATCCAAGATCAACCAAAACCTTGATGAATTCTGGGAATCCTTGATATCTCAAAGTACCTCTAATGACAGTGTCAGCTTCTGGGATACTGTATAATTCCTTATAGGTGGTGGAATCTCTGTTAGGGTAAGCAACAAAGGCAAAACCTGGGTAGATGAAATATGGTTTAGCAGTAGCCATCAAATCTTCTGACTTAACATTGACAACCTTATCATCCTTCCAGTAGCTGGCAGAGTTTCTTAAAGCCAACAAAACACCTCTTGATGACCAAGAGAACTTGTAACCCAAAGGATTGTCAGAACTTTCTGGTGCTGGTAACCCACCACAGTATGATAAGAAAGATTTGATCTTACCACCTTCCTTGTGAACTTCCTCAAAAGTCTTGACTGCGTACAAGTGGTCGATACCTGGGTCCAAACCAATTTCATTCATGACAACAATGCCAGCATCCTTGATTTGTTGTTCCAATTCTTTCAATTGAGGGTTGATGTAAGAAGTAGTAACAACATTCTTCTCGTTCTTGATAGCTGCCTTAACGACATTGACATGGTAAATGTATGGGATCAATGAGATGACCAAATCAACCTTGGAAACGGCTTCACTCAAAGCCTTTTCATCATTGACATCTAATGAGATGGCTGAAGCCACATTACCTGCCAATGCCTTTGCCTTAGCCAAAGTTCTGCTTGCTACAGTGACTTTGACGTCTGGAGTCTTGGATAAGATATCGACAGTTGGCTTAGCGACAAATCCTGATCCTAAAAGAAGTACTTGTCTTCGATTGTTAGTGAGTAAACTTGGGAGATACAGATGTATCTATACATACTTAACCATGATTATTATAATATGCTTTATGATCCACGATAAGATTCAGAGGTGGGAGCATATATATAGTGAAAAATTCTGAGATAGTATTTGCCTCCGAAAATGGCAATGTAGCCTACGCTACCGAATGGAAATTCGATTTAGACTCTGTCGCTTAACCTGCCTATTTGAGACATCTGCGGGTGTCAAGAGTGTAGATTTCGAATTTTTTTGAAAAAAAAAAAATTGTCATCGCCATACACATTACACAATCTGACTGACCCAATCCAATATACGATTTTTACGAAGTCATTTGATCAATTATTTACTTCATTCTCTCATTATCTCTTACATATATTATAATTACTTCAAATTCACTAGATCAACGGAATTGCCAACAATTCTCAATATCACATGCATTTGTTCGAGCAGGTTAAATAATCGCGTGTCTGCAGTTTACCTGCAACATATCTTCCAATATCGACTGCAAATCCAATAAATCAGCTAATATGTCGAGTCTTGGTAATGATGTTTTGTACTTAGTGGAAAATCTTTCCGACTATGTGATTTTCAATGAACCATTGAAAAATGCCTTGACAGCAATTGCCTTCAATCCCATTTTCTGGAACTTGGTAGCAAGAACTGAATATAAGTCCCATGTGTTGACCAAGGTTGCTGGTGGTGCCAAGCCAGGATGTTACTTATTAGCCTCCACTATCTTTGTGTTGGGACTTTTCAGAGACCATATTTATCAACAAGCTTTGGAGTCTCAACCCCTGTTTGAACCGTTTGCTCAATCACAATTCATCAAAGGATTAGCCATTTTCCTTTTTGGATTTGGTAATGTCTTGGTATTGACTTCAATGTATGCTCTTGGAATTACAGGAACTTATTTGGGAGATTATTTTGGGATTCTTATGGATGAAAGGGTCATGGGGTTCCCCTTTAATATAACTGATAATCCAATGTACAATGGATCAGCAATGTGCTTCTTAGGAACCGCGTTATGGTATGCTAAACCAACAGGTATTTTGGTTTCTGCATTTGTATTTGTAATGTACAAAATAGCGTTGATTTTTGAAGAACCTTTCACGGCCAGTATCTACGCTAAGAGAGACGAGGAAAGAAAGAAAAAAGACCTTTAATCAATAGACCCACTTCTTCAGGTATAAATATTACCTATATATATATATATCTTAAACAAAATTAAAAGTGTTAGACACACCCATATTCTCCACATACTTCAAGCTCAATGATTGGAACTTTTCTGAAGATTTATGGTAATATAACCCATGAATTGAACCTGGTGCCATGGCATTGAAAGTATCTCGTTCTCCGCCAATGTTTAATATGATATAATAAAACCCTTCAAATGAAGCACCATTGATTTGCTTAACTCTTGCATCTGGCAATAAAAATTCTTCTTTCCATCTCATAAACACATAATTGTTCTTCTCTCTTCCTGATTGAATTTTATTCAATCTATGCTTTAAATGTGGTTCAGGCATTATCGATGATGTCAATTTATCCCAATGATCAAGATCATTTCTTGCAAATGACCCCCAACTTTGATTTTCCGTTAAAAATGAAAATTGCTTTACTGGTCTATCTTTAAATGTATCACTAGAGAGGGTTTGCCAATCAAATTGGTTTAATGGATTATTGATGATTTCCCCCTTAAAACAAGTGAAAATCTCAGGATGATGATCGGTTAATCCTGTGATCTGTAAAAAGCCTGTGACAATCGAATTTACAAGATCAACCGTTTGAAATTCCACTTGGATCTTAAATTTACCCTTGGCAGATTGTTGTTCGCCCACATATTTGGCATTGGGACTAAGGTATGAAGTATGGAAACGGGGTATCTTATTTGCAAAAGAGTATTCTCTATCAAAAAAATCCAACACATGTTTACCCAAATTTGCATCCGATAATTCCTTATTTAGGGCCCTCTTTGAGACCTTGCCCTTTACATTATGCTCTTCTTTATCATGACTAATAACTGCCATCAACTTGTTTTGTTGTAACAGCTCTGCTGAGATCAGTAACGTGTTTTCTCTCAAGTAATCGGGGCATCCTCCGATGTAGGGGTCCGATTCCACTGAATGTGAGTCAAACGAATCATTTTCCTTAACAATACCATAAGGTCCATTAACGTTCCATTTCAAGTCGTCATCACTGTGACTTGATTCTGTTACAGGCATTTTACACTGGAGCAATAATAATGCCTGATTTCGCTATCTATAAAACCTTGCTCCCTTAAGGGTATATATATCTTTGTTTGCTTTTCTTTCACCCGTTAAATTAGATCGTGAACTGAAAGATACACTTTCTTCATGAAATGGGAATCCACGTATATGTCTGTTCAAATTACAAGATCCGATGGCTCAAGCCTTTGAAGATCTTTAGTATTGTTATTATTAAAGAGCATCTACTCCCCTGTACTGACCCTTTTTTTTTTTTTGCGCGATAAGATACACTACGATGGCCACGCTTTTTTTGTGATTTGAGCTCATTAAAAACTACAATAGCCACACACATCCGAACATCGGTCCAGTTGAGTTGCAGAAGTGAAACATGAGCACTCCACGAACACCGTTAGGTCCTGCTCCTAATCAAGAGGTTAAGGAAATTCCAGAGGGGACAATTCCTCAGGAGGAGATTGATGATATTGATTTAAACCCTGAACTTTATGAAGAGGCTGATGGAGACGAGGAGAAAATCCAACCTTCATTCAATGAAGAAATTATTAATGCGGAACCTGCTGAGAGCAGAGAATATAGCGTAATTTCTAATGATACCCCAAATGTGCCTTCAGGTGGGTTAGAGACTAAAGTTAATGAACCAAGTGAGCCAATAGTTTTGAATTCTATTACTGTGCCATTCGATGAGAAATATCGTTTAACTAGGGAAGAATTAATCCAACGTCATCCGGATTCGGCAAGTAGTGTACAACAGAGCAGATTGATTAATTACATAGATACTCAATTACTCACAATTCAAAGGAAATTCATCAAGAATCAAGCATCCACTACTGAAGTATATCTGATTCGAGATTTGATTTTTGATTTACTGCAATTAATTGATTTGATATGGTTTTCTGTGCCGACCAAGTCTCGTCTTTATGGACAAGGTGATTACTTTACCAAAATCATGGGGGACCTTGAAGAATATTTGGGTCATTATGATTTACTGCCTGAAACCACAGCGGGAGGGACATTTCTGTTGGTATCAAAGCAAAATTTCAATAATTTACTGAGATTGTTCCCATTCTTCCAAAGCCTTGACGTAAAGATTTCTATTTTGATAGATGGGTACCCAATTAATGGTACTGACCAGGTAGAAAAACTCACTGCCACCCAACAAGTACGTGTTGGTGCTATAACTTCTAGATTAAGAATCTTGATCATATCCAAGCTAGAACAAATCAGAGTGATATTAGTAAGGACATTAAATGATGAAAGTGTCGACGAATTACTCAGAAGGAGAGCTAAAGATTATCAAAATACTCTTGATGTTGAAATCGGGAGATTATTCGAAGGTCTTTTGGAAAGAGGTTAAGATATCCTTCTTTTTTTTTTGCCTAGTTTAGCTTGCATTTCACAACCAGTGTGATTCATGTATCTCTAGTAGTTGAATTCCCATTTGGCATTCACTTCATTTCTATGTGGGTGTGCATACACTTTCCCATCGCATACTCAAAAAGTTTATATAATTGTGTACGGAAATATTT
This sequence comes from Priceomyces fermenticarens, assembly GCA_030574455.1. Lineage (NCBI taxonomy): Eukaryota > Fungi > Ascomycota > Pichiomycetes > Serinales > Debaryomycetaceae > Priceomyces > Priceomyces fermenticarens. Next base: position 219,031 of record JAJMEZ010000010.1, on the reverse strand, counting down.
ACACGGACCATTTTAATATCGACATGTGGCCATTTGGTGGTGGGAAAGATGAAGATTCTTCTAAATTAGTAAATGAACTTTCAGACAATTTGAAAGGATATTTCCAAGAAGTGGATAAAAGTACTAATCATGATTCAAGTTTCGAACCCACTGAACATCATAAAATAGTGGATAAGATCGTATCCAATAAAGACAGCCAACAGTATTCATATGAATTGGAGAAATATAAACGAGAGAATTCAAAGAAAAAAGTGATGGAGATAAATTGTGCTGAGATTCAACAAAAAGTTATAGAGTGTCTTAAAGGTTGGAATTTAACGAAAACAACCCATTGTCAAGATGAATTCACAAGCAGTAGACAATGTCAAGATTTACAGGCCAAGGCACTCAATAGCCTATTTTATAATGAATGCGTTGACATTCAACAATGTGACAAGATTCGTTATGCTGTCGATAAATTTTTCACCAAAAATTTTGGCCAATTTGGTGAACATATCAACGCAGAATCGACTTTCAAATTCAATCAAGATATAACTAAAGCCTTCGATAAAATTTGGAAGTAGCTACAGAATTATTGCATTTTTTCATTCCTTCTTGTACATATGTTCGAGCTCCCCTGCTAGGTCTGTCCATAAGTTTAATTTATCCTGGTATTTCATACTTGCAACTAGACCAGACGTGTTGGGAAATATATATAGAGAGCAATCTGGGTTTACTGCTTCAAAGAAATTTTCTAGTATGATATTGTAAAAGTCATCGGTACCAGGACTTTGTTTGCCCCATAAGAAATTGGTCTTTGTCAACTTTAAATTTTTCATGCCCAATGATTGACAAAAATATGATACAACAACTTCCCATATCCCCTTGCCAATAAACACAATAAAGTTTACTTTAGAGTTCTTGAACTCCTCGAGCAATCGAGGTACATTCTGTAGTTTTTCTGCCTTGGTCAACTCTTCTGCCGTTCTAGTGCATCTTAAAACCAAATCGGTAAATCCTATTTTATATTTCTCAATTTCAAAATCATTCTCTGGCTTCAAAAGTGTCTTATACCCATCTTCCTCTTTTATGGTCAATTTCTTGAGCAACAGATCTTGCTGCCTTTCCTTATCGACATCTATTCCTTGACGTTCCAATACCTTCAAAAAGAGGTTGCTTTGATTAAACAATTTCCAGAATAAGTTGGTGAAATGGGCATAATGATGCTGCTGGACCGAAGACTCTACTCCAGGATTGAATCCAATGAATATTAAAATCAAATCTTCTCCAAGAGATGGGGCCAAATCCTTGTAGGTATCACTGGTCTTTTTGCTACTGGCCTTTTTACTACTGGGCCTTGTCTTCTTTGAAACCTTATTCACAACAACATCCTTCACCTCTTCTTTGTTTCTGAAAGATTGGATCACAGACTTCAAGTCATCACCAGCCATAGAGTTTCGATATCTTTGTGCATTTGGTAAACCCACATATTGGGAATATTTAATTTATTGTTGACAATCGAAAAAATGAATTGAGCACTTACTACATTAAATAACATGAGTGATAATTCGTCGTCGTTTGGGCTATCGTACCTTGACTCGACTGTTTATCACTCTCCCGTGAGAAATGGTGCCCCCACCTCTCTGAGAAGCGAAAAATATAGAGAAATTGATGATACAATGAGCAGACTGACCCCAATATCCAGTCTGGTTGATGGTAGTGCTTTCAAGGGCGAAGGAAAAGAGCGTATCCGCTCCATCTTAAAAAATCATCCTGAATTGGAGATGGCCTCTCGAGATGGGGAGTTGAACCCGGTGAAGGGAGCGAGAGTCATGTTTTCACCCTCCAAAGAAATACTCCAGTACAAAGAAATGTCTTCTGATTTGCAGGATGATCAATTCGAGCAGAAATCAACTACGACTCCCCCTCCCAAAGAACCTCAAGACAATTCCGGTTCTATGAAAAAGTTTTTTGCCAAAGTGACCACAGATCCAATGATTCCTTATGTTTTGTCGTTGTACTTACAACTTTTCTTGAACTTACTCATCATCTCAATCATAATGTATTTTGTTTTTTTATTCATCAGAACAATTAAGGCCGATATTAATCAGAAAATTGAAATTCATGCTACCGATGCGTTGGAGGAGATTTCATTATGCACGAGGGAGTATCATAGAAACAAATGTGTTACTGAAGAGGGTAAAATGAGGGCCCCTGCATTAGAATTGGCATGTACCGCCTGGAGCAAATGCATGAATAGAGACCCTCAATTAATCGGAAGATCCAAAATCACCGCAGAAACCTTTTCGGACATCGTCAATGGATTTGTCAAGCCAATAAGTTGGAAGTCATTATTTTTCATCAACATTTTGGTGTTGGGAAGCTTTTTTGTGACAAATTTGGCATTCGGAAGATTCCGGAGTTCTTCGGATACTCATAGAATTATCCATAGTTGAAACAAGTCAGATGAAGAAACTTCTAAATTGAAGGTCAAATGTAATGATCTTGAGGATTTGGTCAATAGTTTACAAAGGGATCTTAAAAATTCTCGAACATTAAGCTACGAGGCGGCCCATAATCGAGAAGGGCCTCTCCTTAATGACTTGGCAACTCCCCGTAATACCTCTCATCGGGCAACAGATTATGAATTCATCTCAAATGACTTTGGTCTGTCGTCCCCTCCACTCTACAAGAGGAAATAATATCAGGGACAATTAAATATAATAACGAATTATACGATGCATATATGATTTTTAGGAAGTAATTTAAAAAAATAAAACTCGCTGTGGTATTATCTTTCAGGCTTATTTGCCGTGACGATCACCATGAATACCCTCTTTCATGTATTTTATGATGCGGTTTTCTGATTGTCAGCTGTTCCTTGCAGTTGAATTGCGGGACCCCAATTAGGAAAAAGTTTAGATAACTTGCCTACACAATTTTTTCGAGAAACACACGGAAACAAGCAAAAACTACATATAAAACCTTGAGCTATTCATACTTCAAACATGTTTCATGAGATAGGTTGACGAGTTTTGTAGATGTCTTCGAAAACAATGTCGGTAGACAACTATTCCAAAGAGTGGTATGCTCTTGATAGCTCACGAATGCTGTCTAATGAAATAGTGCAAGAGTATGAGCTAGATTATTATTCAGATACTTCCCCTGTGACTGAGTCTCCATATTCTCCACCTTATGAACCCACAACTAGAAGTGGGCTATTGATGTTCATCACCCCGGGTGACTTTTTTTATATATTCCCAGGTACATTAATGATCTTAATTTCTTGTGTTCCCATACCCTTGCAAAACTTGATTTATGGATACATTTTCGATAAGCTTTCTGACTTTGAAAAGGACAAATACAAAAACTCAAAGGTCTTTCTTTCCGAAATCAGAATCATGTGTGTGGCTATAATGCTTCTTGGAGTCATCAAGTCAATCTTTACATGGGTTGGGCTTTTCTTTTGGATGCAGTTGGGAGAGAGGCAGCAAGGACGAGCAAGAGATCATCTTTTGAAAACTCTACTAGCAAAAGATATCAATTGGCACTTGAATGAAATAAATATTGCTGGAAATGTTTCTCAGTTGAACAGATGTATCGAGGAGCTACGATTCGCATGTTCTGAAATGTTTTCACAATTGATTTACGCCATTGGATCTCTCATTGTATTCATCATTATAGCTTTAAGTCGATCATGGGCACTCACTTTGGTTATTTTGGCTAGTTCCCCTCTTATGGTGTTACTCAGTTGGCTCTTCAGTAAAATGATTTATAAAGCATCGCAGCTGGAAAATGTGTATACAGCAAGTGCCTCAAAGATATTGGACTGGTCATTTGTTTCTGCTTCAACAGTGAGAACTTTCAATGGGAAATACCAAGAGGAAATTAGGTTTAAAGACATCATAGGACTTTCGGCAAGGGCCTTCAAAAAAATGGCAAATGGTGCTTCAGCAAATGTTGGTTTAATGAGGTGTTTAGTGCTTATGATGTTTGTTCAAGGGTTCTGGTTTGGTAACACAATGATTGCAAAAGGAAAGCTTGTGGCGAGTCAAGTTTTCACTTGCTTCACTTCGTGTCTTTTATTGGGGAACAGCTTGATGGAACTCTTTTCTGTAATCCTGTCCTTGAATGAGGCTGCTGCCGGTGCTATGAAACTTTCCCTCTTTATTAAGGATGAAAGTGGTAATCATAAGTCATCAGGATGTATTCCAAAGGCTTGTAAAGGTGATATGAAACTTTTTGGTGTCACATTTCGTTACCCTGGGAGTATGGTAATGTCTCTCAATAATGTGTATATTCACTTCAAGCCCAATGAGCTTAATTTTTTGATTGGAGACTCTGGATCTGGAAAGTCCACAATTGCCCTGCTACTTCTGGGTCTTTATGAACTTCAAATTGGGTATATGCTTATCGATGGTAACAATGCTCAGCAATTAGATAAGAGGTGGATAAGAGATAATATAACTGTTTTGGATCATCAGTGTACTCTTTTTGATTCTTCATTGAAGGAAAACATTCAAATATCAAACTCCGGCATGACAACTGTTGATAATTGTTGCAATTTTGCCCTATTAGATGATATTATAGGGGAGCTTCCCCAAGGTATCGGATCAAAGGTATCTTCAAATATGTTGTCTTTAGGACAAATTCAAAGAATAAACCTTGCCAGAGCAAGGTACCGAGACACTCCCATTCTTGTTTTGGATGAAGCTTTAAGCGCCTTGGATAGTCGAAGAAAGCAAATCTTGATGAGTAGAATCAAAGAATGGAGAAGAGGAAAGACCACCATTTTCATTACACACGATTTCTCCTTAATTGATCCCCTCTCAAATGTGATATTGATGGAAGAAGGATGTGTAACCTATCAGGGTAATTATGAGAAGATTCTAAAGTCGCCAAGCATCCAGCAAAGAGACTCCAAGGCCACAACCCTCTATACGGATGATGTCACCAAGGACGAACAAAATGTCGCACAGCTGAGTGATATGCAAAATTACGAAAAGTTAGAGGATCTCTTACTGATCACAAAGATCCTTGGACTCGCTTACAAGACACTACCGCAAAGAGGGCTCACTATGTCTGGAATCATTTTCTCACTCATGAGTGGAGTCTCCAGCCCAGTTTTTTCATTCTGCTTTTCGCAGCTTCTCACTAATATGGTTCAATCTGGATTGAAAACCAAGGCTAACAGTGCCCGTTGGTCATGTATTACCATTGGAGTATGTGTATTTGATGGCTTAATGTATTACTTGTCACATTACCTGCTAGCTACTTGTGCCGAATCATGGATAGTGAATTTACGGAATAAGTGTTTGAGACAAATCAATGTCCAAGATGTGCTGTTTTTTGACCTCCCCAACACCAAACCTGCACAATTGACAGCATTACTTTTAAACGATACACGTGATCTTAGAACATTATTATCTGAATTTTTACCTATTGTCGTAAGTATACTTGTCATTAATTCAGTAGGAACTATTTGGGCTATTGTTATTGGCTGGAGGCTAGCACTTGTTGGTCTAGCCTTTGTCTCTTGCATGGTTGTTGTCACTGGTGTATATTCGAAAATTTCAGGAGGTTGCGAAAATTCATACAAAAGAGCAGTTGCGAATTTAGAAAACTACAACCACCAAAGCCTAAAATGTTGCAACGAGATCATATGTATGAACTTACAAGAGCCATTCTATAAAAAATTCCAAGAAAAACTAGATTATATCAGAAAAGCTGGTTTTTCTAGATCCCTTTGGCTTGGTTTAGGGCCCTCTTTGGGGGACTTATGTAAGGGAGTTGCTACTGGAACATTGTTGTATTATGGTATTTCCGAGATCAGTGGTGGTAAATATGGTCAATCGCAGTTCTTACAGATCATCGCCTTATTAACATTTTGTCTTGCAACTTCTGGCTCGCTTTTAAAGATGCTCCCAGACATTAACCGTGGGCAGCGTGCCGCAACCCATATAGCTAAGCTTTTGAATGTCCACCCTTCTAAGTTGGAAAATGACGGATTTGAAAAACCTCCAGGAATACATTATAATCTGTACAATGTAGAATTTAGAAACGTGAGTTTCAAATATCCTCACTCGGAATCCTGGTGTTTGAGAGACGTCACTTACGAAATCAAGAGTGGAGAATGCCTTGGAATTGTCGGGGAATCTGGGTCGGGGAAGAGCACAATAGCCAAACTACTATTGAGAATATGTGGAAACAATGATGGTGAAGTCACTATTGCTGGTTCACATCTTAATAACTTAGATGTAGACTGGTTAAGAGATATGATCACAATTGTTCCACAGAACCCCAGCTTCTTTGAAGGTACAATATACGATAACATAATTTATGGAATGCATCAATTTAAAGTGACGAAAAAGAAAATCGAGCAAGTCTTGGCAGCTGTTAACATGTACTCACTCGTAAATGAGTTACCTGAAGGGATTTATTCTCGAATAGGAGGCAACTCAGCTTGTCTCTTATCTACGGGGCAATTACAAAGAATTGCAATAGCGAGAGCTCTTATACGAGATCCAAAAGTATTGATTCTAGACGAATGTACTTCCAATTTGGATGAAGAAAACTCAAAGAGTATTATCAAACTATTGAGTGACTTGGTGTTAAATAAAGATATGGCTACTTTGATTATCACCCATGATGTAAATTTAATGAAGGCCATACCAAAATTGATAGTGTTACGACAAGGTAGTATCCTGGAGAGAGGGTCATTCAATTCCCTATATAACTCTAGGGGGGAACTATACAGACTTACGAAAACCAAAGTACATTAAATTAATCGTAAAAAAGGCAATGATTATATTTGTAGCTTTATTTAATTACTTCAAATTTTTACTGAGACATAAGGGACATCAACATCTTCACCTTGTTCATCATCAACACAGATCTCAAAAACCAAGTTTTTCACATGAGGAGGAACTTCCTTTTTACTGACTTCCTTGATCAATTGTGTCAACTTGAGACCCATTCTATCCTTGACTTTCTTTGGAGGGAAGAAAGAAGCATACAATAATGAAACACCGTAAGACAACATACTAATCTCAAGTCCTTCATTATCCTTAAAATGGTCAATCAATTCCTTTAATGTGATATCGCCCTCCAATTCGAATCTATCCCAAATTTGGTCGAAAGTCTTGTCATTATATTTTCCTTGTGCTGACTTGATAGGTTCAGAGAATCCTATGAAAGGCAATGCTAAGTTGACAAAGCCATTCTTGTACTTTTCTATATCTCTTTCATTAGAAGCAACTTTGTATAATTCCAAACAGACCAACCCAGTAACCAAAGCAGTTGTGGTAGCAATAGCCGGAATAATCTTTCCGGCAATAAATTTGGTTTTATGGGCATCAGCAGTCTCAATAGAGTAGTTCAATGCTCTACAGTTTGAAGCAGCAGTGATAAACTCAATGTGGTGGTTGGTATCATCATCTTTTTCAAACTCGACAGGATGTAATCTGAATCCTGCCAAAGTTGTAGGTTGTGGTAACAGTCCAGCAATCTTTTTGATTTCCTCATCATCCATGCTTCCAGAAAGATTTTGAGATTGTTCTTCAGCTTCATTATCGGTGGCTGCAATTGAAACACCAGATTTAGGTTTAAATTCGTCGATTTTAACTGCATCCAATACCTTCTTGTAGTGCTCGAACGAAGTGTTTGGCTCTTTCAAACCATAAACAAAGGCTAATAAGTTAGCACCTCCAACAACAAAATCAAAGTGATCTTTATTATTAATATCGAAATCAAGAGGCTTAGGTGCTCTCTTGGGGCCCGACCAGAATGGAGCGCCATTTGAAGTCTTTGCATCATTAGGGAAATTGTACAACAATTGTAAAACTTCGTGCTTATATCTTTTCTCGAATTCGAGTCTTGCCCATTTAATACAGTCATCAAAAGTATATGGTCTGTTGTTTAAATATTGAGCAATATTCTCTAATGTCCCCTTAATATCAGCAGTTTGCTTCAAGGTTTGTTCAACATAGTTGGGCTGGCTAAGGTAAAGATTGACTGTTTCTGGAGAATCGGCAAAGTATCCTTGAAATAATGATTTGGCCCAAGCTATAGTATGGTCAATCTTGTTAGGGAAAGATCTCAACGTACATAAAGGAATAGATTTCTCTGGTGGATCTTGTGAGGAGGAATAAGATTCTGTCAAGTTAGGAACAATCACTTGGGTGTTACCCTTTGTACCAAGTGTACCTGATTCAAGCAATGGCTTTTTGAAAAACACACATCTACGGTCAACATAGGTTCTTGCGTCAACATTGTCCAAGGCATTGGTGACAAAGTCTAAGCTTCTCCAGAACTTGTCATCAAATACATCCTCGGTCTCTTGGCCAACTTTATCCACTAATGCTTCAATCTTGTTTTTCAATTTAGGATTCATGGCTTGCACGGCATCCGCAGCAACTTGGGATTTATTCTTTCCAACATCCTTAGATCTGAACAAAAATTGTCTGTTAAGATTAGATTTCTCAATGGAATCGTTATCTGTGATGATGATTTTACCATCAGGACCAGTTCCCAAACCCATTAAAGCCCAGTTTTTAATCATTTCACAACCGATAGCACCAGAACCAACCAAGAACACTCTCAAGTTAGAAATTTGTTCCTGATACTTGGCACCGAAAACAGCAATTTGATTGTCATACCTTGTACCCAATGGCTTTGTTGTTTCGCTTGTTCTTGGGAACTTATCAGCAGGAGGCAACGATTCTAAAGAATCGAAATATAACCATTGCTTGACAGGACCAAACTTAGAAGTACAGTTCTTTAACACTTCTTGGGCAATAAGACCACCATAGAAAGCAACGACACCGGGGAGATCACCTCTTGCTTGGTAACTTAACTCCTTGATCAAATCTTCATCTAACTCACCCTCACCTAAGATTGAAGGGTTTTGAGCAGACAAGTTCTTAACATGGGAAAGCACTTCGTTAGCATCTTCTTGGTCATAAGGTTTTGGTAATTTATTTTGATGTCTAGTCTTAAAAGCTTGTAAACCTTGGAATCCCAAATGAAGTTGAGCTGGTCTATCGAATTTGGCGAAATCTGAGATAACATATTCTGGATTAGCAAGTTGCTTAAGCAATGGTTCAAAATGGATTTCCTTTGGAACTTTAACTTGTTGATAAATACCACCTTTTACATAAGAACCATGACTATCATCAATCTTGATCTTGAACGCATAAGGACCCAATACTTCTACTTTGAAAAGGGTGCCATCATTCAATTTGGGCATACCTTCGATTTCGGAGAACTTGACGAAATCACCATCTTCTAAACCATGTCTATTATCATCCAACATAGTGACAGTACCATCCTTTTCGATATCTGAGACTATACCACCTAATGGTTCTTCACCAGTCTGATCAATAACTGTAAAAGATTTACCGAAATCCACAAACAATTGTCCGAATAACCCTCTTACATCAGCATTAATAAACCCAATACCTCTATCATGGGTGAAGGAATTAATCTTGACTTGATCTTCTAAAGAGATATCGGTAGTGACAATACACTTGAATTGCGCTATTGTTGATTCTGAAAGGTCTTCCACTACTGATATCGGCACATATTGATTAAGTTCTGCGAGTCTTGATGATGATGCGGCAGCTCTAGGTTTCCCGACATCTTCCTCTCTAAGGAAGAACTGTGTTGATAAATCGGATATTTCTACTGGGTTTGGGTCATATAAACTCAAAGATTTGACACCAGCTAATGCCACGTTCTTTGCTATTTCGATACCTAAACCTTTTAATCCAACAATCAAGACATTTGCATTCTGCATTCTAATCATTGCTTCCTTACCCAACACATACAATTGACGGGAGTATAATCCCTCATCAATCGAGCTCTGTGGCGGAGAGTCAATCTGCATACTATCTGACATGTTGATAATCAATATTCAAGTTCTATGTTTTCAACTGTCTATTTTCTTATTAATAATGTAGTGAGTTACGCCATTGATTTTTTGCCCATGGCAACTTCGCTGTCCGGTGCTTGTGTACAGGTCGTAAGAAGAAATCATCCCGCCCTCACACCGCAATTTGACAGCTTCATCCGCCACTACAATAGTACCAAGAAATAGTACAAGTTAGAGAGAGCGAAGGAGTAGTTATTTCGATCCAATGACTCACGTCTGTAAATGTGGGGTGTATGCTACAAAACAGAAAAAAAAAAAACTTTGCCGAGGATTCCCTATCTATGAATTAACGAAGTTGGGATGAGTAATGTTGACGAATGCCGCTGCAATTTCGGCCACACATTTGCTATGCCACAGATCTGCAATTGAACGGTCTCGTTTTGTGCTGGAAAGGCATTGTTCCAGAGGTATGCTTTATTAATTTTGATTTCGGCACCTTACGATAGCCCCGCTCGACCCTGACCCGTCAAGCGGAAGTAAAAAATTATATTGCTCACAAGTTTCAAGACATGAGCAAAGATAATTTCAACAGTATGTTATACTTTCTTATCGATTAATTACCCCATGTTTTATTTGTATCTCCCAAGACTTTAGTATGATCATTCACAGTTGTGACATCAGATACGGCTATCACTACGCGCTTACGCTAAATTTTTTGGTGGGTCTATCAGGCCAAGAAACCCACGCCGCAATTCAAAAAAAGACATTCAGCCTGCACTAAAGTGCTCCAAGAAAACAGGGCACTACTTCCCCTTTAAAGGCAGTCTATAAATAAAATTGCGATTCAACGTTCTTTCAGTACCAATTAGAAGTTGGTGGTACTTTTTAAAAGATTAATATTTTTTATTTGTGGACCTCATGCTACTGTTGTGAGCTTATCGTGAAGACAAAAAGTACCCTGAAAGATTCTGGAACTCACACTATTAAAATTTAAAAATTCATGTATTATGCAGGTATAGAGGATCACTCGGCGAGGCCGAGATCTACAAATCCCCCACCCTTGTCATGCACATCTTGAATCTCCAAGTTGCATCTCCAAACATAAAGATAAGATGAATGTCAATAATCAATTGATTACCGTTAACGGAACGGTCACTGTTCAAGAATTAATACCATCTTACCATTTATTAGACTACGACCTTTCGTAAAATTTCCCTGAGAGAATGTTATTATCAGCTATGTCCTATTGTATTGTCCGAGGTAACGCATGTTGACAATTCCCACAATGTATTATCTAGATCGTGCGGTAGATTATCTTTATCCTTTCGTCCATGTTGGGGAGGCTTTTTTTTTTTCCAGCAGTTTTTTTCATCCACCACAGGCCTCGCCCCTCCTAGAAGATTGAACGATAGTCAGGAGAGTCCCAAATAGGAAACGGCGCTAGCGAGAGTGGTGCTGATACATGTCACTCCAGCACACTATACAGCATCTTCAACTGCATGAGGAATTCCATATCTAACGTAGATTAAAGACTGCACTATGAAACGTGAGGCGGGCATCTCGCGAATGACTCCACGAGGCACCCAATACAGTATCGTAAAAATTACGGGCACCGTAAAAGGACAAATGGATTTGAGTCGAGGTACACCTAGATTTTCAATTTTTGAGTATATATACGCGATGTATGGGCAACCGTTGGAGGCGCATAAATATACGCTTAGCGATCTTATATCTGAAAATAAAAAGTTCCTGAAAGCTAGTCGGACCCCTTTGACCAATTAATAAATTCGGCCAAATATACGTAAGGGCTTTTGGTGCTTAAATCTTGTTGAATTTTTAAGTAGCCATTAGACCTTTTTTCCCTCTCATAAGTGCATTAGACAAGTGACTGTTCAACCACTAATGAATGGTGGAGAATATTGGCCAACTGCGTACCAAGCAGAAAAATTGTCCCCCAAGAAAAATCAACATTTTGGCATACCTTTTGAAGCAGCAATTGTATCACCACAAGTGAATCATCATACTCATTTACAATCTTTCCAATCGATCGTCAATAGTAAGGACATCACTCAACACAAATATTATGGCCAACCAATGATTGTACAACAATCTAGTTATATGAAAGTACCCCATAAATTCCCCCCAAATCATTCAGGGACATATGGAGATCATGAAGATCATGAATATGTGAACCATAATAATGGTTCCAATTATTACCCCCCACCATCTGAAGCACCCATCAATTATCAAAATCAACTTCAGGGTGATAGGCATTTTTCCACCGATTTTTGCCGTCGATTACAAGAAATTTTACCCAATACCCCATTAGCAACTGCTACGGTAAGACAAGATATCTCTTCTTATCAAAATCAACGACGTGCTAAAAGAAAATCAAAGTTTTCTACAAGGCAAGATGAAATGATTGTTTATATGAAAAAACAAGGTAAATCTTGGGTGGAAATCGCCGAAGTCACCGGCGTTGGATCTTACTTGGCTGCACGGAACAGATATCAAGTTATCGTGGGGCAACAGGGTAATAATAATTCTTCTTCTTGGAAACTGGAAGATAAAAAATTCTTGCAAAGTATCGTCGATCGTGCGGAGTTAAGAAAATGGGAATTCATTGCTTCTGAATTAAATAAGGCCACTAACAAATCATTCACCAGTCTTGAATGTAGGGAAGTGGTCAGAAAGTTGATGTGGAATAACCCTATTAGCTATGGTCTTTCGGAACAAACAGTTAAAGAATGTTTCCGAGAGAAAAGCGTCACCATCAAGTGTAACAAACAGAATACGAACAATAAGTTAGAGCAGCAATATGCACAAAACCTCTTTGACTTTTCTAATGCTAACGAGCAACAATTTACTTCTAATTCAACCGATCCACCTTATTACGGTAATGATCAAGACATAGATGAGTATGGTTCTTCTTCAGTGGAACCGGATGATGAATTTGGAAAGGGGTACATGTGATTTTTTCACCTGATTCTTTATGAAATAGTCTTTTTTTCACTTCACTTCTTCCAATAAAACTCGGGGTAGAGTTTTAAGTCTACATTGTGAGTTTCTTCTAGGGCTTGCAATGCATTTACATGGACCAACTTTTTGAAAGGATTTAGCTCAATGATATATACGACTCAATCAACGAATCTAATCTAATTCAGCTAATTTCTTCAATTTTGTTTCGACAGCATTAATCTTATCCTGAGGAGCCTGAGCCTTATCAGTTCTTGTACCTATCCTTATGTCACTTTGAATACGTACAACCCCATTTTCATGTAACAACTCATGCATTTGTCCAATCAAATCCGTAACCTCATTCCATGGCCCTTCTATGGTAGTACCTGCACTATGTAAAGTGCAGTGTAAATGAGACAGTCTTGCTAATTTGGTGATTAAAGTGACCTCATTCGATACCGATGCCGCAGCAGTCCCAATCTATAATGGTTAGTGAATTGAAAGAATAATAATCACAGTCTATTACTTACAGGAATCAAACAAACATCAGCCAAACACTTTAATGTGACAGTCATTTCCTATTTTGATGAATTATTTGATTTTTGCCATGAACTTTTGATAATTCAAGTTCCATTTATTTCCTCTATATGCAAACTACGTATTGGTTACTATGAATGATTTAAAAGTGTATATTAAGTAAACAAGAATTCTATCATAAGAAATCTACAATTTTATCAGCTGGTAATAAAGGTTGAAATGAGAATGGGAGCAAAAAATTAAGGTGAGTATCGAGGCAAAAATGCTGATAGTGAAAACCAATCGAAAACACCAAGTTATTCAAGACCTTCTACCGAGAAAGTTGAAAAACCCAGAGGATTTTTCACTTTTTTCCGGTGTTGCAGTTCCACTTGAAGACCCTGAGTCTGTAGTCTTTTTCTTTCTTGACTTCTCTATAGAGCTTTGAGCAGCCAATCTTGCATTAGAGACATTAAGTGAAGAAATAGCCTCGGAAGTTTCGGCTAAATTTTCATCGAAAGTACCACTGTCAGGATTAGGAAGAGTTGCTGGGTTGAAAATTCTAGTTGGTTGTACTTTTTCTCTTTCCTCCCAAGGAAATACAGGAACAGAGGTCTCCTCGGTTGGGATTTCTTCAGTATAGTTACCTTGTTGAGGATCTTCAACATCCCAAGTATTTTGGATTTTATCGAAAGTCAAATTCTCTGCCCCACTTCTCTTGAAAGACAATAAAGTAGATCTTTTGACTGGATCAAGGTAGTATTTATTGAATTTATCCCACCATAAACTACTATAGTCTGTTGAATCGTAGGAGAATGAAGTCCAAGGTTTCAGGGCCCCGATATAATGTAAAAGGTAGATATCATTGAAAAACCTTTGGTATGCCGGGACATACTGATAAGATGGGGTTGGAGTCACATTATAGATGAATGGTAATCTGATCCAGTTCAGGCCAGCTGAACTAATATTAAAATATTCATTCAAGAGCCCCTGGTCTGCTCCGTCAAATGTAGCATTAGGCTTATTGCTGTGGTCTAATAATTCCTCGAAAACAACGGAATCAGGCCTGAGTAAAAGCACTCCCGAATTGAATATATCTGGCCACCCAGAATCTGGACTAGCGGCAACTTGATGGCCCTTGATATCCGTATAAGTCTCAAAGAGACCATCGAGGGATTTCAAAGGTAAAGTATCACTATCTAAATATAAAATTGTATCATATTTAGTTTGATCCCACAAGAGAATCTTACTAAAAGTTACTGAGAGTTCAGATCTCCCCAATTTCTTTTCTAATTCCTCAATTGGAGCAGAAATCTCTTTATTATCAATGGGAATAATATCATCAAAAACATCCTTAATATAATCCAAAGAAGTTTCGGAAAAGTTGGATGTTTTTAAAAGGACCCCAAGTGCATGTTTGGTTCCGTATTCATCTTTTAAGGTTTGACCTAAAGTCAAAGCACCAGGAAGGTAGCTCTCATCCGTCAACAACGTCACGAAAGCAGATAATCCGGTCATTAGTTTTGTCGAATTCAGTTTAGATTAAAGTTAGATAAGGGATATTCAAGGTATCTATAACTCATTTAAAATTCATTCGCACCCTCGATGTGTATTTGTGGCATTTAAACCCTGAAATTATTGCTAGTCCCACATAATTTTTTGGGTAAACAAATATAATCTCCAAATAATTCACCAACAAAACCTACATGAAATGACTACAGTTCACTCAACAACTTGATTTATTTCACCATTTCTATATCAATAAACACCAAAAATATCGATTCAACTAACTTATGGACGCTGAGTAGCATTCCCATTTGTCTTTGGTTCAGAAGGTTGTGAGAGATTAGGTTGAGGTGGCAACGGATTGGATTGTCTATTGGGGTTGTTAGCATTCTCTTTCAAGGCAATCAATTGTTTGGATCTAAATGTCTCATAATGAGTGATGGCAGTTGTTTCCACCAAATCTTGTAAATGAGTTCTTGTCAAGAAATCTCTTAAAAACACAAACTCACATTGAGATACATCTTCAATATTGATGGCACCCCACTTGGTTCTTCTACCTCTCACAATCTCTCCATTGATTTCAATTTCCTTGTCCGAACCTGCAACTGCAAAGGGAATAAGGGACTTTATATCAGCATTTAATTGTCTCTCATCTTCATATAAATCATCACTATCGTAAGGATAAATATTGAAATTATATTTGATAAATTCATTCTGTAAATTCTTTTTCAATTGAGATCTTTCTTCTAAAGTTAATGAATCTGATTTGGCAATAACTGGAACAATATTGGCAATTTCAGAGAGTTTCTTAAGAGCTTGAACATCTAATGCTTTCAATTTATCTCCATGAGGTGAAATGAAATAAAGAATGCAATGAACTCTTGTGTCAGGAATATATCTTTCCCTTTGAGCTGTCAATTCCTTTCTCAAATATTGTGAATGTTGTTCTTTAATATACTTCACAAGAGGTTCCCAGCACTTCTCATTATTAATCTGATCTCCGAACCCAGGGGTATCGATTACATTAATTCTCAACCTGACATTATTTTCTACCAATACATGAGAAGAAATTTTAATTTCACTGGTTTTCTCGATAGGTTCAGCTGCAGATCTTCTCCCCGTGGAATTAGTCAACTTTGAAGAAAACAAAGTGTTAACCAAGGTACTTTTACCGAGACCTGATTTTCCTACCACCATAACGTTAAATTGGAATCCACGTTTCAAAAGACGATTCTCGATCTGCGTGGTAACAGTATCGAAACCCACATACCTCTGTGGGTGAACAAAAGGAAATTCTTGTGGAGCAGTCGCCATGTGTGACACTATAAATCCAGTATTCGAAATAAAAATCAAAGGGTTTTTAAAGGTATACGTTGATTAGTGTTGTACCACCACGGCTTTTGGACGCGTTTACAAAAAGCCAGTACATGAAAAAATCAACATTTCCACTTAACACGACCTGCTCTGTATACACGCCGTGTCTCTCGTGAAACAAAATGTCGCTTATTGAAATTTTCTCAATCTACCTTTTACAAGAGATCTATATCAATCTGTTAAAGACTGCTACTAGGGGATGCTGTTATCTCAAAGAATCACTGCCTTTGGCAGCTTAGTTTCCCACAGTATTTTTCCCTTGGGTGTATCGTGGGCATTACCTATCCCCAGATTACCAAATATAGTGGTGAGATTGGAATTACCATTTGGATCTGCTAAAGAATCACAAGATGAAAGATTACAAGAGCTTAAAGAAAAACTTGAATCAACAGATGAAGTTCCCTTTTTTATAGATAATGGTGCAATTCTCAAGGCAGCACCTAAAAAGAAAAAATCCCATAGCAGAGCTCGTATGAACTTGTATGCTCCTGGAAGGAAACAAGTGAAGCATTTGGACAACTTGGTGAGATGTCCTGCTTGTGGTCATGTTAAAAGATCCCATTTTATGTGTATGCACTGTTTTGCTGAGATTAGATCATTTTTAAAACTCAAAAAGAAGCAAGATTTGGGTGTGGAAGAGCAAGTGCAGAACTTGGACCCTATTGATGAGAGAATCATTTATCCTGGTAACAGGCTATCAGAACATGAAAGAAGATTGAAGGAGAAAGACTGGATCCCGGTAAGGGAAGATACACTCATGTATACCAAGGAACACACAAAGAAGTCTAAATAGGAAATTTTTGATAATCTTGTATATATTAATCGACATCCAGCATTAGATACTGTCTGTATTTGATAATATTAGGACTGTAACTCCATTTATACCTTTGCAAATTCAACATTGTTAAATTTTATAACCTTTGTTTTAGTTAAGGTTATGAGGCATCAAGCTTAAAAGGCAGGACAGGAAAATTGAAAAATTCATACTTCACCATTTGGTGATAGACTTCGGATCTTGTCGAGAAATAATGACGGATAAGCGTCCTTCAAGTGGTAATAGCCATTATGTGCAAAAGAAGAGAAAGAGGCCCGATCATAGGGCAGTGAGTTTGCATTCAACCAGCATAAGACATCCTTTAAATGTGAGGCCTAGTGGGAACTCTGTACTAGTGTCGCAGAACTTTATAAAAGATATTAGATCTAAATCTATGGGGGATTTCGATCGTTTTCCTGATGACTTGCTTATAGAGATGTTTTCTCATATTAACGATGTTGAGTCAATGAAAAACTTGTCTCATACTTCAAGATTTATGTACGCATACTTGTACGATGAGGAACTTTGGAAGCTGACATTTGTTAGGCTCAATCATAACTCTAATTATTCAAACGAACTTGAATGGTTAGGTTCATGGAGAAGTTCCCTTACAAAAATACCAATAGATAAGCATGCGAACATTGAACTCCCCACTAATGCATTATGTTCCGATGTACTTTATAGACCCTTCCAATGTGCACTGATAGACTACTCAAATATCTTTTCAAAGATAATCCAAGATGAAAAGTATGCTAGGCCCTTGGACTTGGATTCATTTAATTTTGAAGATGTTGAGCAACTGATCCCGCGTTTTGAGGAGCAAGATTTGACGTTAAACACATTTATTGAGAGATTTTCCGATCTCCCGTTCATATTGGTGAACAAGAAAGAAAATAGGTGGCCTAAATGGGATATCGACGCCTTGTTGCAAAGATTTGCTGATGTTAGGTTTAGACAAGAAGCCGTACATTGGAAACTTTCGTCATATGTAAAGTACTTGAAGAAAAATAGCGATGAGAGCCCACTATACTTATTTGACTGCAAAAGCACTGCGATGCAGTCATTAGTTAGGGAATATGAACTCCCCAAAATTTTCCAAGAGGATCTTTTCAAAGTATTTGAAGATAAGTCTATTGATTGTCGTCCAGATTATGCTTGGTTGATTGTGGGATCCGCAAGATCTGGATCCACATTCCATAAGGACCCTAACTTTACTTCTGCATGGAATACTGCAATTAGCGGTCGGAAGCTATGGATAATGTTCCCCTCTCATGTGACACCACCAGGGGTTTCCACCAGTGAAAATGAAGAAGAAGTAACAGCACCCGTGGGGTTGGCAGAATGGGTTTATGCGGGCTTCTTTAATGACTGTTTAAACATTCCTGAATGCAAAATCGCAGTCACCTTCCCTGGTGAATGCATGCATGTTCCAAGTGGATGGTGGCATATGGTGATCAATATTGATGATTCTGTAGCACTCACACAAAACTTTGTACCCGTGCCCAAACTCCCCAAAGTCTTACAATTTCTTAAAGAAAAGAATGATCAAATTAGTGGATTCACCCCAGATAGAGTAATCAGGGCGGTGGAAAACTTTATTCAAGATCACGATGAAGTTGATGAGGCGATGGAAGTACTTAAACGATATAGAGATTCGGCGAATGTTTCAGATAAAAATATTCACGAAGATTTCGGGGAGCTTAGTTCATTAACATTAATGCCCATTTATCACTTGTTCAAGAAATTATTACATGATAAGGGTTTCCTGCAACTTTTGAGCGAGGGAAAAGCATCAACGGAAAATGCAGTTCAATTAAAAAGTGTTACCATTAGTGTCCCTTGGAAAAACTTGTCGAATACAGCCGATGAAGAGCCAGCTTTTTCCTTTGGATTTGGCTTTGATGAAGATGACTAACCATGTACTTAGTATTTTAATTTTGTGTAATTCTCTATGAGTCAATGAGTATGGATCACGGAACATTTTTTTCATAGTTTATGTCTTTACGAACCTTCATACCAAGATTAACTTCAAGGGTAGCATTACGACCTTCTCTAATCAGTATACCCAGAGGTTATAGTTCAATGACAGATCTTAAAGTAGAGGACCCAATTATTTTCGCTCCCGAGACTTATCAATATGAGAAGGGACATTTGGGTGAAAAAGAGGTGATTGATGATCCTATTGAGCAATTCCATCAGTGGTTTTCTGATGCACAGAATGTTAAGCCAAAGGACTCTGAGTTTCTTCCCGAATCTACCACATTTTCTACTGCCAGGTTGCCTTCTGGAAGAGTGTCGTCAAGGACTGTTCTTTTGAAAGAGTTGGATCATAGTGGGTTTGTGATTTATTCTAATTGGGATACTTCCAAGAAACTGAAAGATTTTGAGACTAATAAATACGCTTCGTTGACTTTCTTTTGGCCCTACCTTCAAAGACAAGTTAGGGTTGAAGGTATAATGGAAAAAGTGAATGCAGAGACCTCTAACAGGTACTTCCGGTCTAGACCTAGAGGTTCAAAGATTGGTGCATGGTCTTCACCTCAATCCAAGCAACTTAAATCTCGAGAAGAATTGGACAATATTGTATCTGAGCATGAAAAGAGATTTAAAGACTTGAAAGATGAGGATATCCCCAGACCTGATTTCTGGGGTGGTGTGCGAATTGTTCCCTTGGAGATTGAATTTTGGCAAGGCAGACCTAGCAGATTACACGACAGAATCACTTTTGTGAGAGAAGACACTAAAGACCGATGGCAAATGATGAGAATTGCACCATAGCTTTATCACTGTGAATAGTTAAACTTAGAATATAAAAGTTACATGCAGTTGTGTATTACATAGAGTCATCACGTTTCACCTTGGCCGCTTGGCTATACAAGAAAGCTTTAATATTGCTATCTATTAATGGCTGTATGCAGAATACCGCTGGGGTTCTATTCGGAGGTTAGTGTAAGTTGCCTTGCTGTCATAATTAATTGGCCTACGTTGCATAGAAAATAGCGTACATTAAGACCCGAATTTCAAAAATTCGCAGCTTAGCGAGTAGCGCTGGAACAGTCGGGACTTCGCAGAACTCGTTTAAATGTATCTTCCATATCTTTCCATTCAATGATCGCTCGTTTATCACCCCCAATTAGGAAAAAATAATCTACTCTCCGCTTGCGGCAAAAGTTTCACAGCCAATTGAACACTACATATGTTTATAAAAAATCATTCAATTCATACAAAGTCGCTACATAGGGTTAAAGTAATTTGCTAACTGACTTGAAAAAGGACTTACCTTGAATTGTAGCGATTTCCAATTCCAATTTCGTAGGCTTTCTTGACCCATCGGCACCAGCAAAACTACCAGCACCCCAAGGGGAGGAGCCATGAACTTCTTCCAAATTGGTAAGAAGTGGGAACACATTAGGATAACCCAATGGGATAAAGGTGATACCATGATGCACCAAGACTGATAAGGAATTGATTACTGTAGCTTCTTGACCACCGCCTGGCGTACCAGTAGTGACGAAAACGCCCGCAGCTTTACCTGCTAACGCACCTTTGAACCACAACAGACCAGTAGCATCCCAGAAGGCCTTAAATTGTGCAGGGAAATTACCGAATCTAGTTGGAATACCAAACAAGAAAGCATCATATTCCGTCAATATGTCTTTGCTAACAACTGGGTAATCAGGTTTGGATGGGGCATGCATTAATTTTAATACATCATCAGGTAAAGTTTCTGGTACCTGATAAATGTCAGCTTCCCCACCGGCTTCTTCGACACCTTTCTTCTCTGCTTCTGCAAGAGTAGCAATGTGGTGGTACATTGTATAAATGATGATTGCGACTTTTGGTGCCATTTTCCTATCAATTGACTAATTATTAAAAACGAAAAATATGAAAGAGAATAATTAACCACCTTCTTATACCCTACGTGGGGTAGGGAACAAAAGCAACTTTACTCCTTAAATTTGTAATTCCTGTATAACTTACATCCGAACAATTTTGTAAATGTCATAGTCATTTATTCGACAACTGTCTAAAGTAAAAACCTGTATCTAATAAACTAGACCCAATTCATCACGTGGCCTTTTAACAGATTACATTTAAAGTAACTTGCTAACAGAGTTGAAGAAAGACTTACCTTGGATGGTGGCAATCTCCAATTCCAACTTGGATGGTTGTCTGGAACCATCGGCACCAGCGAAAGAACCAGCACCCCATGGAGAAGAACCGTGAACTTCATCTAAGTTGGTGAGTTGAGCAAAAGCATTTGGATAACCCAATGGAACAAAGGTGATACCGTGGTGAACCAAAACTGACAAGGAGTTGATGACAGTGGTTTCTTGACCACCACCTGGAGTTCCGGTTGAAACGAAAACACCAGCGGCCTTACCACCTAAAGCACCCTTAGCCCATAAACCACCAGTAGCATCCCAAAAAGCCTTGAATTGAGCTGGGAAGTTACCGAATCTGGTTGGGATACCAAAGATGAAAGCATCGTACTTGGTCAAAGTCTCTGGGGAGGCAATTGGGTATTTTGGCTTCGGTGGAGCACTCATTGCCTTCAAAACGTCATCGGACAAAGTTTCTGGAACTTGGTAAATGTCAGCAGAACCACCAGCAGCTTCAACACCCTTCTTTTCAGCTTCAGCGAGGGTAGCGACGTGGTGGTACAAGGAGTAGATTATAATTGCGACTTTTGGGGCCATTTTCGTTATTTAAATTTCTAAATAATAATTTGTTTCAAGTTTGATGGAACTTTTTCCAGTCTTATATATTTCCAAATTGGAAGCCAGTCCTGAGCTGTGGTGTCGGAAAATTACTAACTTTTTCTACTTCACTCCTGCATACATCCCGGCTTGACTAACTTATTGTCAGACAGTAATAAGAAAGGCGCGTCGGCGTTGTCATTTTTTACTAAAGCGGCGAGAACTTTGCTTAGTAAAAACGAGGGAGATTCCGTGAGCAGATCTTCCGACAAACCGCAGCCTCTTGTATTTAATTTAACTATTAACCACCTCTAAAAATCCAATTCGAGCTGAAAATTAATAGACAAAGATGAAGATTGCTATCATTCACTATTCCACATACGGTCACATTACTACATTGGCTAAGAGTGTACAACAAGGTGCCGAAAAGTCCGGTGCTAAGGTTGACTTGTTTAGAATTCCTGAGACTTTAAGTGAGGATGTATTAAAACTCATCCACGCTCCTGAAAAACCAAAAGAAATCCCAGTTGCCACCAATGATGTTTTGGTTGAATACGATGCTTTCATCTTTGGTATCCCAACTAGATTTGGTAACGTCCCAGCTCAGTTTTCTGCATTCTTGGATGCTTCTGGTGGTTTATGGGCTAAGGGTGCCTTGTACGGTAAGCCTGCTACCTTTTTTGTTTCCACTGGTACTCCAGGTGGTGGTCAAGAATCTACCATTAGATTCGCTTTGAATTACTTGACTCATCATGGTATGCCTTATATCCCATTAGGTTACGCTCCATTTGCTCAATTATCCAACCTTGAAGAGGTTCATGGTTCTTCTCCTTACGGTGCCGGTACTTTTGCCGGTGCTGACGGTTCTAGACAACCATCCAAGTTGGAATTGGAGATTGCCACTATCCAAGGTCAAACTTTTGCTAAGCAAGCTGCCAAGTTTGTCAAGACTGAAGGTGCTTCTAAGTCCGACTCCAAGGGTTCTAAGGCTGCTGCTGGTGGTGCTGCTGCTGGTGGTGCTGGTGCTGCTGCCGCTGCCGGCGGTGCTGCTGCCGCTGCTGGTGGTAAGGACAAGAAGGTTGCTGATGTTGAAAAGAAGGCCGAATCTACTGGTAAAGATGCCGCTGCTAGAGCTCAACAATCTGCCCCAGCAGCTAAGGATGAGGCAACGAAGAGTGGCTGCTCCAAGTGTACAATCATGTAAGGAACGTAGTGCAGAGACATTTACGATAATAAAGTAAGAACTTTATTTTAAAGTTGAATATTTGACGTCAGCTCTCAAAGAATAAGTAATATTAATATCATAATTCTGAATCTAGGTAAACGTATGTACTTACAAAAAAAATGGATTAGACCTTGAAACCAACCCCGTAAAATGCCTAATGATGAGTACGGTACTTAATATGCCTTGTCATAATTCAACTCCCATAGCTCGAATCCACCAATATCTATACATACGTCAGAGACATATTGAAACGTTTGGAAAACGTCCTAGAAATTGGTATCAGTTACAAGACTTTGAATCCAACACGAATGGCTTTGACAGCTCCAAAGAACTGTTTCTCTTTTTTCACGCAAACAAAACCATTAAAACAAACGCCAATTTGGGAAACTGAAAACCTTTCAAAAAGTATTAGCTATAGACGTTCAATTTCAGTTTCTGGTCGTCACAAAAACTTGTCCATCTACATCGTCCCTCAAGCTCGGCATTAAACAAACACCCTTGCCTGAAATTACAGCGGTGCATACTCGAGCCACAAGAGCTCCACTTGCGGCACCAACGGCTTTCTCGGGCGTTGTCATGGATGTAATGCCACCCAAGCGCAAAGCAAAAGGGGTTTTGTATTCGACAAGTTTCTCCGATACTAAGAACGTCATAAGAGCTCAATACTCCGAATTAATTAAGGATGGTGTCAAGGATTATTAAATCATTGTGTTGGCTAAATCTCAGTCTTTGACTTCTCGCTAAGTTGCAGTTGAAATCATGCAAAGCTTCTTACTTCATTGTACGATTCTCCTTCATTAAAGCCATCAATGGGTGCATATACGTGCTGTCGGATCATCAGGGCCATTTTTTTTGTAAGATTAAATCAGGTTTATGACGCGCGTTTCTAAATTAGTATCATTTGTTTGTATATGGGCAATGGACATTAATGAGACAACAAGACGAAGACCTTGAATGTTTCAATTTACTCTTGACTAATAAGGCAGATATACGAACGCCCACTCCCGTGTCAAAGAGATACGACCCAATATCCGAAGATCCCTTGAACTTGTTGACTAATGTCTCGGTGGGTTCCGGGAGTAAACAAGAGTCTGCAGTAGATGTATCCGATAGAAGTTTAGAAGACGAGCGTCCCGAAAAGGAATGCCTGGAGAACAACTCCGAAGTCAACGATAGCGAAGACGATGATTTGCGTACATTACTACCAAATTATACAATTGAGGACTCAGAGTCTCATTCAAAAGACACAGCTGCCAGGTCCATCTCAAGAAAACGGCCCATTGAACACAGTCCAGAGAATGAAAGTCAAGATTCGAGTCAGGTCACCGAAAAAAGCCAGCCTCCAGTAATAGAACCTCTGATAGACAATTCGCAAAAGGTATGGCCGAGGAAACGCAGACACAAGGGAAAAAGTTTAGCGGACCTTTGTCAGAGAACGAACCTAGCAGTCGTTCCCCCAAGAGTAGGATTGTCTAAAAGTGTAGACGTTGACCACCTACATGGATATTTAAACCGCTGACTTTGCATTTTTTTAATTTACATAATCCATGTCATCATAATAGCATATAATTTCATTTCTGTCATAAGCTTTATTAGCTGCTTTGATTTTGTTCCTCAATCTCTTCTTCGCTCAATAACTCCTTTGCAGATTCTTTTTCACCTTCATTTTCCGTCTCCTCGTACTGTTCACCTTTAGATTGTTTATATTGATTAAGACCATCATAAAAGTTGGTCCAAAGTCTCCCCACATCATCAAATTCTTTTCCAACTTGGATAGATGTACTCAAAGATCGGTTCAACACATCCAAGTTGTACAGCACAGAATCCATGGAACTGCTTATCTCCTGAAGAAGAAGATCTCTCTGCTTCTGGAAATAAGCATTATTTTCCAGGTTAGACATGTTCTGTTTATGAATAAAGATTGATAAACGTTATTTTGCAATGTTATTGATGTTACTGAGGTGCGCACCTCATACCGCAGGCGTAAACCCAGTCACCAGCGACCGCGTACATAAAATGTCTATTCTAGAAAACTTTTTCTTCTCTTCTTCTTTATGCTAATACCGGGAACTTGCATTGATCGCTCATGCCGGTTAGCTCAAAGAGCTTTCCCTAGTATGGGCGTACTCTCTATCCTGGAAGATTTATTGAGACTGAAGTTCGGTTGGGATTTATCCTTGAAATGAGATTCTGACCCTAAACAGGCTCAAACATTTTGTAACTTTTCGTAATTTTTCACTACGTAAACTACAATTCAAGATTACTTTGAAATTTTATTCTATGGAGCCAGCTCCATTTTACTTTGTTGAACCCTTTTCAAAAGTTTTACCATAGCAACAATTTGCTAACTTACTAAATTATCTTATCGTTCATCAATTCTTAAAAATAATATACAGCGTTTCGACAAAAGCAGGAGAAATAGCAACTCCAAGAGGTATCAGAGTGTCACCTATTAATTAGAATTGATAAAATTACAATCAAACATGAAAATAAACTCAAAGCCGACTCCCACATTTCTTTTCTGCAAAACCTAAAGCGACAACTAAAAAGGCACCACCCACCTACTTTTGACTGAGGTCCTAATATCTTGGACCTATACAAAAGGATATCGAAGAGGGGTTTCTCTTTTTATCCTCGTTATTCTTTAAGGAACAACGACGTACATAATCCTTCTTCTCATCGAAATTGGTAAACGTCTTACAACAGGACCCGCCGGAGGATCTAGATGCGTCAGAAGTATTGGACTTCTTTTTGTTAAGACCGAGTAAAGACATGACTAAACGACTTTCAAATTGTAATACCCCTAAAATTAATTGACCATACCACAAAGTACAATCAAAAATTATGAGAGTTCACGTTCACCTAAAACTCTCAAACTACGATATTTTTAACCGTAGTTACAAATATAGAGGCAAAATGTTTGCCAGTGTCTCAACCGCCTTTCTGCCGATGATATCGAATGCTAACGTGCTAACGAACTAACGAGTTGCTAGCACCCTTTTATTTTCTTCTGTATTCAAGACAAATATACGCTTTGATTACTAGATATTTTAAGATTTTTCTCATCATGGAATATCACAATATATATGATTGTAAACTGACCCGAGACTGTATAAACTTTTTTTTTTTGTCATACCCATTTCATACGTGCACACACACAACTATTGGAGAAATTTTCTCTGCCGGTATTAGGTACTGTGTAGCAACATTATGGATTTGCCGCGAAGGGAAACATGGACGCGCTAATAGGGGTGAAGCGGTACCGGTTACAAGCACCTTCCTGGGGGAAGAAAAATATCCCTCGAGGTAAGATCTAAAGGAGTGCATTGTTAGGGAGAGCAATGTAGAGGGATTCTCAAAACATCAGTGAACCTACAAGTGGATTGTATCGACCTTACTACCATGCCTATTATTTTTGATTCATGATCGTTTGCGTTTAGACCGGAATGACATGCCATGGAGAACCGATGACCCCAATTACTATAAACAACTTTTAAAATATTTTAGCCAGAAAGAAAAATCTTCACCCCAAATTGAGTAATGCTAATGTTTTTTAATCTCTCATAGATTGCCCCATAATACCGCTTCAGATGCCACTGAATTCGAGCATAATATCTTACACCAAGATTCGATTAGGCAATTATTGTTGGAAAAATCCCGCAAAGCTTTTGTTTAACGCTAAAATTTTTTATAGGTCATTGCAGTTTGCATGGTAATTATGGTCACGGATAGTAGTAAATCCTATACTGCAGAACTGGGGGACAATTCCGAACCAGTAAGAAAGTTTTTGTTCAAAATTGAAACCCAAAAAACATTGCGGGTTGCGGCTGCCGAAAATAAACATTAGCAAGCGGCTTCCTGTTAAGTTTGAAGTGGCATAATTAGTTACTGTTCGTCAAGAACGCCATTTGTCGGAAGTCGATTATCGTAAGGCATACGATTTACAGTAAAAATGCCCATATCTCATTTTGACTCGGTTGCGAACTCTAATAACCATTTCCGCTTCTTTGTTTGTCAAGATTAGGAGATTTATAGTTAATCCCGCACTTGCGTTTCTAATTCAGGATTTATTTGGCACATTGTTCAAAAATCGATTATATTTACTGATAGGATTCAGTCCGAGATTCCCTCGTCATCATCCAATGAAGGATTTATATACACCCTATCAAAGGGGTCACTATGGACTGAAGATACGTAATTATTGTCTCCATTCTCTGATCTCTCAAATTCATCCCAATTAAGCCATTTGTTTGGTTGGAAATATTTCTCCTTTTGTTGCTCTACTAGCTTTACTGTTTCATTATTATACTCATACCCAGTTAAAATACTGAATATGTACTGCAAGTACTCTATTATAGAGATGAGTCCTCGTAAATATCCTTTGTCCGGCAAATAAGGATGCTTGGGGGGGATGGTGGTGGTGACAGGAAGAGTGTCTTCTGCAATTAATGATTGTGCAAAATCAATGATTCGAACTCTTATATCTTGTGGCTTATTACTGGTTCCATTATACATGAGTAGAATTGAAGATCCATACATTCTATAGCCTTCGAGTTTGGTGAATATCTCAAGTAATTCATGAAGTTGACTGATTAAAGGATGAATCTTGGATAATACAGAATAATTTGTCTCCCCATCATAAAGAAATCTAGCGAGAACTTTACAAAATTCTATCCCCTTCTTAACTTTCCTCCCAAAATATTTATCCTTGGTATAAAATGATTCCTTCTCTTTATCATAAACTTGAAGCCCACAAATTCTAACTCCAAGTTCCCTTGATGTAGTTATCTTACACTTTGTTCTTTGAGAAAGTTGTTTCTTCCTATTAGCTTCCACACCATGTTGTCTAGTCCCCATCTTTAAATCTAAAACACATGGTTTTTCCATATCTGAAGTCAAATCTTCCAATAATATAAACCTTTCGAACCTTGTATGCTTCCTCATAATATGTCCATGTATTTCATGACGATGGGGTGATAAAGCTGGGGAATTAAAAGTATCATTAGCTTCATTATCTGAATTTGAAACGTCATCCATGGAAAATATATCATCCTGCTCTTCATCGGAAGTGTCCTTTTTAGGTGGTTTAGGATGAAATACTTCCTGTAATATCTGAGCTTGTAAATCATGATTAACTGATGTCGAACCAACATTACAATTGTTTTTCCGTTTAGAATCTTGATTTTTGTAACTCTCATATGATTCCCTACTACCTAATGAATTATTTGGAGAATGAATTGAGCTAGAATATCTTTTCCAAAGCTTATCGGGTATTATATGCATATTGTCATCTAAAACAACTTCAGGAGTGAATTCTTGATCATCGGTATAAGATTTTGAAAAACCATCCAATTCTTTAGCTAGAACAGGTTCATCTGTATATGAACTCACTATATCATCACTTATCACACTGGAGTATCGAACATTTAACACTCCAATGTATTTGGGCATGAATTTCAAAAGTTTAGGATGCCTCATTTCTACATTCTCATACCATATGTTCTCCCTGTTCATCAATGCCTTACATACAGCTTCTTTAGAAAAACTGAAAATCGCCGTATGTCCTCCCACCTTATTCTTGAAAGGTCTTAATTCCACTGCTAAGGGAAATCGATTCTTATTATCTTCCATATCAAGATGATATACTTTAGAATCACCAAATTTGACCTCTTTTTTATCTTTGGGGCAATCGTTTATCTCGGTACTAGATTGTTCATCCTCTTTTTTATGCTTTTGTATTTTGGTTATATCACCATCGTTAGAATGATCGAATTCTAAATCTGCGGTTAAATGCTGTGTTTGTGGGAGTGATTCATACTTTTCTTGTTCTTTTTTTAATGTCTGTGATGGGTCAGCTGGGGTATGAGGGAAATATGTGGCACTTGATACAGGCTCCATATCTACTATCGTTGGTTTAAGGTCATCGCTTCCTGTTGATGTAATGGGGGCCCTAAATTGACCCAGTTCTGCAAATGCTTCAGGAACAATGTCATTAACGGCAGTTCCAGGTTCTTTCTCCTCTAACAATTCACCAATCTTATTTATAGTGGCGTCTCCACGGAATAGCCCTAAGGATCTGGCAGCTTTCCTACCTGTAACCAAATTTTTTGTAGCCACATCAGATGCAGAAGATCCATGTATATGAGACTCTGATTTAGAATGCTTGTTTATTTTAGAATCTTCAGACGGAGGGTCAAGAGAGATCTGTAATTTATAAGGCTCTGTTATTATTTTGTTTGTGAGGTTATCATGTTGATCCAAGTTCGGTGTCTCATCTTTTATCAGCTTCAGTCGAGTTTGATCCAAGACAGAGTTCTGTTGTTGAAGCAACATAGGAGAAGATTGGAGCGATGTATGTAACGTAAGAGGTTCTTTTATCTTATTAGACTCCCTATGCTCCATCTTTGTTTCTTCACACTCAATAGTCGGAATAAAAATTGTTTCGGTAGTCATGTATTTCGCACCGTATATTTTTTTTCGCTTACTCTTGTTGCTCACAAGTAGACGAAGGAGGGTTCCAAAACTTCAAAAAAGCAAAAACACAAACGTAAAAATTCCGTTAGAAAGTCGACAAGAGATAGGGGCAGCTTTAAGGGAATTGGGATTTTTGAATTGGGGGATTTAGTTTGTTTTGAAAGATATACAATGAGTCTGGAGCTGTTTCAGGCCTCAGACTTCAAGCTTCTTTAGCTTCGCAGCTTAATAAATTTTGCCGATCCCTTTACTCGTCCTTCGAGTTGGGAATTGATCGACTTTATTAAACTTAAATCCTTTTTATTTGTTTTGAAATAAGCGCTAGAGCAATCGCTTGGGCTTTTTTTTCATTCATTTATAGAAATCTTCTATAACACTACAAACGTGGCTACCCACCCATGTCATCTAAATTAGCTTACTCTTTATGTATAGGGAAGTGACACAAAAAAATAGGCTGAGCAAAATTGTCTGGAACTGCAGGGTGCAGATCTACTTGCTTTCACTGCCCCGCGAATTAAAATCTCCTGGCCCCCATGATGATGAACTATCAAAGAAAGTCCGTCTTATGTGACAAGAAAGCCTTTTGATAGTATCCATCCATTCCCCGATATAGCTCAGGATTCAGTATTTATTTTATCAAATCTATATTTATTTACTTCTTATCTTGCTTGTCTCAGCCACTCGGGGACCATATGTCTTGTAAGCTAAACTAAGCCTGCTCGACCAGCATGTGTGTCGCGATCTTGGATGACATTGTCACGGGTTCCTGAAAGTATTTAGAGACAATCTAAAAATCTTTGCTCACCTCGAGTAGGCGTGTCCTCAGGCGCGCGCTCACAAACTCGGCGCCGTATTTGTGTCTATGGCTACAATCTGACACAATGGCTACAGCGATTCCTTAGTCGCAATACAAACCGCCTATCGCTGATCGTGAGATTTTACAAGGTCGTGGCGCGAAGTCCGTTATACCGTCAAATTTTCCCGAATCAAAGCAATTTACTGCAAACTTAATTGAGGTTAATGCAAAAGTGAACGCGTTTGGAACTTAGCAACTACTATATTATACCCTTTGAATTATTCGTATAAAAGCTGGTATATATATTCGACAATAGAGCCCTTGCGCTTTCCGTGTCAAAGAGTTGCAATATAAATGAAAAAACTGAAAATAAAAAGAGTGTTCTATCATAGACCTGGCAACGTCGTGGTTGCCTTGTGCGCCATCATAGTTGTATTCATTATTATCGTTCAAAGCCTTAATTTAGATGGAACAGACCTGACATCATCTAATTCCGGTGTTGGAACCCCAAATGAGTCACTGTCATTATTTGGTGGTCTTTTCAGATTACAAAAAGGCGGGAATACTATACCGTTTAGTAAATCATCAGGAATCCCTAAAGGTGGTATCGTCGTTGATCCAAAAAAGGAAGAGATGAATCTGAAGATCGTTGAAGACTATGAAAGAAAAACTGATGAAGAGAAATCAAGAATAAATGAAGCTCATGCATTTTATGATAGAATCTTTGATATTATTATAAGAGGAGCTCCAAAGTTCCCCTCTGTCAAATATAACGATGAAGAAAAAATTTATCATGCTAGGTATATTGCTCTGGAGGAGAATAATAAGCCATTTGACGAGGAATTTCTTTATAAATTTTTAAAGTTGGACAATACTGAACTTGACGATATGATCAGAGCTCATAGATGGGTGAAGGAATCGTTACCGGAAAACGCTCCGGATAGCCTTTATTCAGGTGATGGAATCGTGTATGTTGGTGGAGGAGAATTTAACTGGCTAACTTTATTGTCTATTAAGTCATTAAGATCACTCGGTACAACATTGCCTATCGAAGTATTGATCCCCACTGTTGAAGAATATGAACCAGATTTTTGTTCTCGGGTACTTCCGGCTTTCAATGCCAAATGCATCTTTTTACCTGCAGCACTTCTGGCACCAAACTCGGGATCAGCAGTATCTAAAATGAAATTTAAAGGGTTCCAATATAAATCATTGGCGATTCTTGTACTGAGTTTCCAAAATGTCTTATTACTTGATAGTGACAATATCCCCATCCACACACCACTGCCACTTTTTACTAGCGAGCCATTTAAATCGAAGGGTCTAATTGTGTGGCCCGATTTCTGGAGAAGAGCAACTTCGCCCTTCTTCTATAAAATCGCTGATATGGAAGTAACTGATGAATATGCTCCTAGATATAATGAACACACTGGAAGGTATGAAGAGGTTGGAGAACATGATAAGATAAATGACTTGAAGGGGGTTCCCCTTCACCAAAGAAAAGGAAGTATCCCCGACCCTACTTCAGAATCTGGACAATTAATGATCAATAAAAAGACACACATGAAGGCCTTACTTTTAGCATTATACTACAACATTTATGGCCCTTCATATTTCTATCCATTATTTTCTCAAGGATCTGATGGAGAAGGAGACAAGGAGACCTTTTTGGCTGCGACTTGCTCTTTGAAAAAGCCATTTTATCAAGTAGGTAGATTTTTACATGCATTTGGTTACATGAGACAAGGTGACTTTGTGGGGACTGGTATGGGTCAATTCGACCCGATAGAGGACTATGAATATTCAGTTTTACTGAGGAAAAGAATGCTGAGTAAATCAGTGGAAGATCAAGAAATGATGATCAGAAAAGAAACTCTCTTGCAAAATGGGCCACGTATCTTTTTCGTTCATTCAAATTTTCCTAAACTTAACCCTTGGGCTTTGAGGAAAGAGGAAAAAATTTTCAATGAACATGGAGATCGTCTAAGATTATACGGACTGGGTATGAGGAGAATGACTGGTGTAGATTTCGAAACTCTCCAATGGACAAACATGAAGTTCTTGTTGTGTGACTTGAATATTTCATTAAAGACTTTTGAAGAAGTGGGTCAAGGTGATTTATGTAAAGAGGTAAACGAACACTTAAACTTTCTCAAGTCTACTATAAGTACATTAGAGTAAGTAGCTTAAAACTAAAATAACGTCATATTTGAAATTTCATTATTGATTTATTTGTATGCAGGTTATAATATTCTGTTTGATTTTCGATGTATTTTCGATTCGTGAATCGCTATCAATGGATATTCTTGCTAGCGTGGAAATACTGGGAATCTGATTGGAATCTGACTTTTGTTATTAGAATCTTATCGAGAGTCTTTGATTTAACTAATTTTTCTGCCTGTTTTAAATCAACAGCCACACGTTTACATCCAACCTTTACAATGGCAATTCAATTCTTGTTCTTGTTGTCTAGACAAGGGAAGGTGAGATTATCCAAATGGTACCAAACAATACCACAGAAAGATAAAGCAAGAATCACCAAAGAGTTGACTACCTTGATACTTTCTCGACGCGCCAGAATGTGCAATGTTTTGGAATATAAAGATAGCAAGGTCGTTTACAGAAGATATGCCTCGTTATTCTTTATAGTTGGGATTGAGAATAATGACAACGAATTACTCGCTCTAGAGACCATCCATAGATTTGTGGAACAAATGGACAAAATGTATGGAAATGTTTGTGAGTTAGATATAATATTTGGATTTGAAAAAGCATATCATATTCTTGACGAGTTATTGTTGGATGGTCACGTACAAGAAAGCTCTAAGAGAGAAGTCATAAACCGTGTTTCACAACAGGATGAGTTAGAAAACTTGGATGAGTTTGAGAATATTTTGGCTTAAGTGTGGCTTGAGAATAGCTGAACTATAGATACGAATAAAGAATCTCGAGTTGATGTTCAACTCGTATGAATAATAGAGTAAGATACAATTCATGACAATGTTTCAATGATATTATGGGTTCACAGCCTCGGTACTTTTTATTCACCAACGAAGCTATGGATTTTGGTGTATTTTTTCCTTTCTTCTGTGAAGAGGCATGAGATCCCAGTTGATGGTTTCAAAGCATATAGATTAATCTTAGCTATTGAATAAATTGATAATCAGTAAATCACTGTAAGTCTCCATCTTCACACGAAAATTATCTACGAGTTTCGCGCAACATTTTTTAGAGATGAGATGCAATAGAACTTAGATATCAAATAGGTTTCTCTTTTTACTGCTTTACACGGCCATGAAAGACGAAGAGGAATTCGATATCACCAAGTCTTTGGCTTTAAACCCCTCCGATTCTGAGCTGGGGCTGGAGTCTGACAGTAACGACGAAGTGCAAGATATTATAACAAGTGATGAGGAAGAAAATGAGGAAGCACCACCGAAAAGACAGAAAAAAGAATCTTCTAAGGATTTAGCTTTCCCCTTCCTAGAATTATCCGATAATGAAGGTGAAACAGAGTCAAATGATATCTCTTCCTATTTCACATCCAATAATCCTCAAGCTAAGAAGGCTAAGGCAGGTTCATTCCAATCTTTTGGCTTCTCTAAATTCTTATTGACAAATATCGCAAAGAAAGGATATAGACAACCCACACCAATCCAAAGAAAGACAGTGCCTTTGGTTATGGATAACCGTGATGTCGTTGGTATGGCAAGAACTGGTTCAGGTAAAACTGCAGCATTTGTTTTACCTGTCATTGAGAAGTTGAAAAGTCATAGTCCTAAGGCTGGAGCTAGAGCATTGATTCTATCCCCTTCAAGAGAACTTGCTCTTCAAACATTCAAACAGACCAAAGAATTCAGTAGAGGCACTGATCTTCGTACAATTTTGTTAGTTGGTGGTGATTCTCTAGAAGACCACTTTTCTTCTATGTTGTCGATGCCTGATATAGTGGTTGCAACCCCGGGGAGATTTTTACATTTGAAAGTAGAGATGGAATTAGACTTAAGTACAATCGAGTACGTAGTCTTCGATGAAGCTGATAGGTTGTTTGAAATGGGTTTTGCTGAACAATTAAATGAACTTCTTGGTGCCTTGCCCCCTTCGAGACAATCATTACTCTTCTCTGCAACTTTACCAAAGAACTTGGTAGAATTTGCCAAAGCAGGGCTTGTGAATCCAGTTTTAGTTCGGTTAGATGCTGATTCGAAAATATCTGAACAATTAGAAATGGCATTTTTCACCACTAAGAAGACTGAAAGAGAAGCCAACTTACTTTATGTATTACAAGAAGTTATCAAGCTTCCCTTGCCTACTCCTGAAGAAATCAAAAAGTTGAGAGATTTAGAAAAAGGTGGCGACAGCTCCGATGACGAGGATGATGATAGAAAGGGTAAAAGTAACAAGAAAAAGAGAAAGAGAGAAAGATTACCTCCGGCAAATGTTTTGCCATCTCAAAAATCTACGATCGTTTTTGTTCCTACGAAGCATCATGTTGAATACATAACCACTTTATTGAGAGATGTGGGATATCTTTGCTCATACATTTATGGGTCTTTGGATCAAATAGCAAGAAAGCAACAATTATATCAATTTAGATCAGGCTTAACCTCACTTTTAGTGGTCACTGATGTTGCTGCCCGTGGGATTGATATACCTGTTTTGGCAAACGTTGTCAATTACACCTTGCCTGCGTCATCAAAGATTTTTATTCATCGTGTCGGTAGAACAGCAAGAGCTGGTAATAAAGGTTGGGCATATTCCATCGTCATTGAAAAAGAGTTACCTTATTTGTTGGACTTGGAATTATTTTTAGGTAAGAAAATTATGGTGACCTCTCTTTACGAACAAAAATGTGAACTTTTAAAAGCCAAGCAGGGTGCCAACTATAAAGCTCCGGATGTCTCCTATACAGATAGACTAGTTCTTGGATCTATCCCAAGAAACGATCTTGAATCTTATGTGGAACTTTACAATAACATTTTAAAAGAGCATTATGAACTAAGTGTTTTGAAAGACGTTGCTGCAAAGGGTGAGAAGCTTTATCATAGAACTAGACAGCCTGCATCTCAGGAGTCTTTGAAAAGAGGAAAAGAGCTCTTGGATACTAGTCAATGGGATGAACAACATGTTCTTTTCGGACCTAACCTTGAAAAAGAAAAGGATAACTTTTTGGCCAAGTTAGCCAATAGAAATTCAAAGGAGACGGTTTTCGAATTCAGGAAAAGGGATGATTCCCATATAGCAGAATTCATGCACAGACGTAGAAGACAGCTTGCACCGATTCAAAGAAAAGCACAAGAAAGAAAAGAACTTTTGGAACGCGAGATTAGTGCCGGTTTGAATCATAGCATTGAAAATGAAATTTTAAATGATGAAGAAGAAGTTGGCTATTCAAAAGTAAAATCCAATGATGATGATGCATATTTGGATAGCGCTTTTGAAAATGCAGATGACGTGTTGGAAAGTAAGAAGCAAAAACAGAAAAAAAGTTTTAGAGATCCTCAGTTTTATATGAGTCACTATGCTCCTGCTTCTTCTATCCAAGATAAGCAATTATCTTTGAATTCCTCTTTCGTAAACGACGCTTCACAAGCTTCTTTTGATCTTGGAAATGATGATAAGCTTCAAAAGAACACACAAGTCATGAGATGGGATAAAAAGAAAGGAAAATACATCAATTCAAAGTCAACCGATCAAAAGTTTATTATTGGAGAAGGTGGACAAAGAATCCCTGCTACTTATAAATCAGGTCGATTCGACACATGGAAGAAGCAAAGAAATCTTAAAGCTGGCAATAATACCTTGCCTTCTAACGAAGTTCCACAACCTGGAGGGAAATTCGTCCACAAAAAGGTTAAGGCTCCTAAACGTCCTGATAAATATAGAGACGATTACCACAAACAAAAGAAGAAGGTTGATAAGGCACTTGATTCTGGCGTCAGTGTTAAGGGTTTTAACAGACCAGGCCAGAAGCAAGAATTGAGATCTACGGATGACATAAGAAAGTCAAGAAACTTGAAAGAAAAGCGTAGGGCAAAGAATGCTAGACCTTCAAAAAGAAAGTAATTCTACGATCAATGCATAATTAATAAATTTTATTTTCAAATGTCAGTACATAACTTGTAGATGAGAGAAATATATTCAAAGGTTGATTATCTTCTTCCACCGCCTCTACTGTAAGGATGATATCCTTTATTTCTGTGTTGATAACCACCTCTTCCACCTCTGGATCCAGACGGACCCGATGGAGGTGCTCTTCTAGGTCCTCTAGGAGGATTTGATTTCCTGTAGTCACTTCTGTCTCTAGAGCTATAAGAATTGTTATCGCTTCCACTCTCTTGTTCCTGTTTTGGAGGTTCTGGTGCTTGTTGTTGAGGGTTCAATGGTTGGGCAGGTTGTTCAGATTGGTTTTGTTGATTCTGCTGAGAGTAGTCACCGGAAGATGCTTGAGCTTGAGCAGCTTGCTGTTGATACATATACCATTGTTGCATTCTTTGCCAATATTCTTGCATCATTTCTGGAGACATACCATTCATACCTTGTCCATACATATTCTGTTGATAAGGCATCTGGCCATATTGATTATATCCACCATACATTCCGTATTGTTGTTGCTGTTGATTTTGTTGTTGTTGGTTCTGTTGATGCTGACCTCTTGGTTCTGCTCTTTTTACTTCCATTGCCTTTCCCTTCAAGTTCAAGTATTTGTTGACGGTGACCCTATCAACTGCTTCAGGCGAATCATAAGTAATGAACCCAAATCCTCTAGATCTACCAGTATCCTTGTCAATCATCAACTGAGCATCTATGATACTACCAAATTGAGCGAAAAAGTCATTGAATTCCTTTTCATTCACCATAGGATCAATCCCTCCCACGAAAATCTTACCAACTTTATCTTGTTCCTCTCTAGCGATAGCTCTCTTTGGATCAATCAATTTACCATCCAAGATATGATCTCTTTTAATGACTTCATCTACAGATTTCGGTTCTCTGAACGTCAAAAACCCAAATCCTCTTGATTTACCAGTGTTGTTGTCTCTCATAATAGTGTAGTCGACAACTTCGCCAAATTTAGAGAAATATTCTACTAAACCTTGTTCAGTAGTATCCCAGTTAAGACCTCCAATAAACATCTTACCACTTTCCTTACCCATATTGGATGGTGGCATTGACGGGTTTACGGCTGGAGGAACCTGTGGTACTTGTGGCATTGGAGGAACTTGTCCTGCTTGAAACTGTTGTTGGAACTGTTGGAAGTTTTGAGGGACTGGTGGAACCTGCCCCGAGAAATCGGGCATGCCACCAGGAACTGCGTTACCAACTGCAGGTGGCATTGGTGGTACTCCAGTAAACTGACCTGCTTCACCTGGTACTTCGGGCACGGGGGCGCCAGGAGCAGGAGCTGGTGGTGGTGGCGGAACACCAGTTACATTGGTCACTTCGTCAACCTGTGAAGAACCTTCCGTAGGTACGCTAGCAGAATTAGTTTCGGTTTTCTCTTGACTTGTAGTCTCTTTATCACTATCCTTTTTGTCTGAATCAGAAGATTTTGCTTCCTCTTTCGTTTCTTTAGACTCTTCCTTCAGAGGTTGGTCATCATCCCCACTAAATACATGTTAGTATGCAAAGTTCTAGATCCGGAAAATAAGAAGCATTATTATCACATTCCAATGCCTCTTGCTCAGGTATCAGGATTTGACTCGCTTCCAACTAATACTTACTAGATATCCTCGAAGAGGGCTTCGTCATCGTCTAGTGAAGACATATTTGTTCTAAGCTACCACCTAACTAAATGTACGAAACGTCAGCTTTGAAAGACTTAGTTTATTGAACTTATGAAATGTATACAACTAAACAAAGTCTATGTAGCTAAAATACAATAGATTGCTAGTTATGACTTGTTTATGTCTTCTTCCGTTAAATATAAGTGTTGTCTACCAGCGAGCCAACGGAGCTCGACACATAATCCCAAATTACGGTCGTGTACAAACGAAATCATAAAAAAGTCGCCAGGAAGGCATACAGTACGTATCATCTCCTTTATCTCCAAGAAGATACATGCCAATGGGACTGTTCAAAGGGGAAGAATGATGTTATTTTTTAGTCATTCAATTAGACTTGTATTAATGCGGTATTGTTACTTTCTATTCAAAAATTTCTTTATATTTTGCAACAATTACGAAAATGTGTGGTTGCAGCAAAAAGAAAAGGCCTAAAATGATTGTCTTTGTCCATTGAAAGAGGACAACTAAATTAAACAAACTTATCTAGTACTCTGTTTGACTTCCAAATTATATAAATCTTCATTTAGAACCCAAATTCAAATTCTTGGCTTCTTTTAATTCTATTCAGCTTTCAGCATCTTCCTGCATTTGTCCACCGATGAGATATCTATGCCTTCTCGAGAAGATCGAACCTGAAGCATAACCTGAGATAGATAGTCAAAGAAAATGAAGGAATATGTAATTCATTTTGCCCAGGCTTACCCAGGCTTTCGAAAGGCTGAGCTCGAGTCTTTGGCCAACCTTTACAACATTAAAGTCGACTTTGCGCATCACGATGAAGAAAAACCGTTCTTGATTGTAAAACTTCAAAACGATGATGAAGCAAAGAAACTTATAAAAAGATCGGTTCTTAGTAAAGCCATATATGAGTTATGGGGTGAGGGTCATAACTTAGAGGAGTTGCACGCTAATGTGAAGGCTAGATCCATGTCTTTAAGAGATGAACATCGCTCAGAAACATTCAAGTTTGATTTTGTGAGTTATAGAGGAGGTAATGTTCCTCGAGAAAGGATAAACACAATTGAGTCGTTCTCCTATCTTGACTTCACAGGAAAGATTAGAATGAAAAATCCTCAACAAGTTTACGCTGTGATAGAAGACTACGCAAATGAGAACCATGAAAAAGTAACAGTTCCGGACTATTTATGGTTTACCAGGAGAGTTCAGTTGAGTGCTAGGTCACTAGGAATATTGGATCAATATGATTTAAAGACAAGAAAATATATTGGAACAACGTCATTCGAAGCAGAACTCTCTCTTGTGAGTTGTAATATAAGTCAAGTTGATGTGGGAAAAATTATGTATGATCCGTTTGTTGGTACAGGATCCTTTTTAATCAGCGCTTCCCATTATGGTGCGATCACTATAGGGTCAGATATAGATGTGCGAGTGCTTAAAGGGAAAGGGAAGGATAACAATATTCCTGGCAATTTCAAGCAGTATGGTCTCACTCTGCAACTTTTAGACCTTTTATCTATGGATTTCACCAATAATGCATTCAGAAATGATTTCTACATTGACTCGATAGTATGTGATCCACCCTATGGTGTCAGAGAAGGACTAAAAGTTTGTGGGTCCAGAGATCCTCAAAAGGCAGAAGGAAGAGAGAATGTAGTAATAGATGGTGAAAAGGCTCACTTAAGAAAGGACTTTATTCCACCAAAGAAGCCTTATGAACTTTCCGAGCTTTTAAAAGACTTGCTCGAATTTGCCGCAGAAAGATTACCTGTGGGCGGCCGTTTAGGATTCTGGATGCCTACAGCTAATGATGAGTTCCAACCTCATCAAATCCCTCAGCATGAAAATTTGGAGCTTCTTTATAATCTTGAACAAGCTTTCAATAAGTGGTCAAGAAGATTATTGGTGTATGTTAAAAGAGATGAATCATATAAGGGTGAGACTTCAAATGGACTCAAGAGTGGCAATGTAAAAAGGTTCCGGGATAGATACTTTAAGCTGTTTAACGACAAAGTTTAATAGGTGTATATAGTACATTGCATAATCGCATAGTAGGAATGCGACATTTTTATTTTATTTCTACCATCGATCTCCATTCACATTGTTGAGCTTCATTATATCTAGCCTACTGGCAACATGGCCGATTTCTTGAGGTATGTATTCCAATTGTGTTTCAAATTGGACATTATTTGAATACTTTCGCTAGCACCTATACTAACTAAAATCAGAACAAATAAAAGTAACCCTAGAGGGATTCCTGAGGCACCTTTCATTGAAAAAGTAGAGGATGTAATTAAGGATCCTGATACTGAATATGAAAAGACTTTCGCTATTTTCCAAGAAAGATTACAACAATATAAATATATGGAAGTTTCCAAATTGCAACAATTAGCTGATCTCAATACTAAGATCCCAGATATAGAGAAGAACTTGGAAATAATAAGTTATATCAAGGAAAAGAAAGCAGAAGAAGTAGATGAAGATGAAGATGAGGAATTACGTGGTAAAATATTGACAAATTATGAGTTAAATGATACATTATATACAAAGGCATCGATAGATGCTGAAAAATTGGAATCTGTTTACTTATGGTTAGGCGCAGAAGTCATGATGGAGTATCCATTAGATGAAGCTACGGATTTGCTCCACGATCGACTCAAAAGCAACAAGGAACAAGAAAAGCTTGTTAGAGAAGATCTTCAATTTTTAAAGGAAAATATTACAACTATGGAAGTGGACACTGCCAGATTATATAATTGGGATGTTCAAAGAAGAAAGCAGCAGAGATTAAACGAGCAGAAAAAGTAAAAGGCTTAAAGAATATAATAGACACATTCAGCGCACATTGACAGGAGATAACCATAAATAGAGCTCATTAATCCTATATTTCCCCTAAGCTAATAAAATTTACGTTCTAAATGTATCTAAAAATTGACTGCCTAGTGGTCTTACCGGTGTTTCTGCCCGTATTTGATTCTCGTTATTTCTATCCAGATCATCTTCTACATCATCTTCAATGTTTTCTCTTTCTTGTTCATGATTAGAGTGATCACTGACATCCTCGTTAATAGGTTCATATCCACCACGAACCCTTGACCTGATCCGTCTGGGTAGAGACCTTAAACTCAGTATTGGACTAACAAATAAACTAAAGAAAAACTGAGGGATTAACCAATTCTTTGCCCCAGGTAATAAATCGTAGGTATGTAATTTCCCAATAATTAATCCAATGACGCAGGGTATAATCGAATTAAAACCGTTATTAAATAGAAGAAGGGTGTACAATACATGTACAAAGAAATGACTAGTAAGATTAACAACCCCTTTATTTCTATTCAATCCAGGTGGTGAGGTTGAATCATCATCTTCGTTGCTCTTTTTCAAAATTATTGACCACGTATAGGATATCGGTATAAATGAGCCATATGCAATGTATAATGATGATATTATCCCCAATGGACCAGGGGATATAGTATTGAAGATTGTGGGACGGTAAACGAGTTCCCTTTTACTGGTCAATGCTATTTTCAATCCGTAGAAAATGAAATTGAGGAGTAGCTGTCCTATACTAGTGATAAAAAAACATGCCACACAGTTATACATCCCAAATAATGCTATCAATGAAAGATATTTCCTCGATCCAAAGAATCTTTCCAACGTTTTGAATTGAAACCATAACAAGATTATCAATAAGAAATCAGATTCATTGACAATAAACAATTGATAAGTAATTATTCGCCAGTATTGATGATATACTATGACAAAAGGTTCCAAAATAAGTTTGATATGGTTCTGGTATTGAAAGATCGATAATAAAAGAGCCGATATGGTTGTAAGTATGCATATCGACTTGCTCACCGGCACGTTGACAAATCCTCGTATTGGTGTCAATTGTGCCATCCTTATGCAATTATTAGACAAGCCGACTTTAAATTCAAAGTTGCACTGATTCAGCTTACAGGCGGTATGCTTCTGCTTAGTAGTCTAATGAATCAATAAACAACAGATAGTTGACTTGATTAATAGAAAACTATTATCAATTATGCTTAATGAAAGAGGGGGCGTCTAGCAGATAACAAGTTCCGTACATCAAGTACATATAGATATTATCACGTGCACCTGAACGTGATTAATGTACCACCTTAACATAGTCATACTTTGGTTTTCGATTTTTCTTATCACGTGGTAATGTCAAGATCAAGGGCAATCTGCCCTTTGAGGGTACAAACTTAAAAGCATCGGGCGGCTTTGTGTTACTTTATAAGATGACACAATAGCGAATCAAAATTTTTCACTCTGCAAGCTGCGCATACTGCCATACTCATTAAAATAAAAATTTGAAGACTTTTCCATTTACTTGTTTAATAGTGCAAGTGACTTAGTGGTATAGAAAATGGGTAAAGATCACACTAGAAAGCAACACGTCAGAAGTGGACACAGAACCGCACCAAAGTCTGAGAACGTTTACTTGAAATTATTGGTCAAGTTGTACTCTTTCTTAGCTCGTAAGTATATGATTGAAGTTTGAAGAAGTTGATATATTTCAAAGCGGAAACGCTGTGCACAGAAGTGGTCCAAAGACTATGTAAACTATTCCTAAATGTTAAGCATTTAAATGGTTGTGAGAATGATATGACATGCTGATAATTGAATAGTGTGAGTCGATAAATGACAAACTTGACATTAGCTGTGAAGCTCGATGTGAAGCCACACTTTTTCATCTACATTACAAGTGGTTAGTGGAGATACTAGCAAGAACACTAGTAGATGATTCAATTTC
This sequence comes from Priceomyces fermenticarens, assembly GCA_030574455.1. Taxonomy (NCBI): domain Eukaryota; kingdom Fungi; phylum Ascomycota; class Pichiomycetes; order Serinales; family Debaryomycetaceae; genus Priceomyces; species Priceomyces fermenticarens. The sequence continues at coordinate 176,293 of JAJMEZ010000010.1, read as the reverse complement.
AGATAGAATGAATTATTAGGTATCTTCAACAGATATAAAAATTTTTTGTTCATATTTAATGTCATCGTTCATAGATTCTGCAAGTGCATGAACGCCTATCCTTGTGATGGGTGTAATAGTTTAATGTGCGCCTTCCGAGCAGAAAAAAGGATTATAACTAACAAATATAGGTCGTACTGATGCTCCATTCAACAAAGTCATCTTGAGATCTTTGTTCTTGTCAAAGATCAACAAGCCACCAGTTTCTGTTTCCAGAATCGCTCGTGTCTTGAAGCAAAAGGGTGCTGCTGACAAGACTGTCGTCGTCGTTGGTACTGTCACCGAAGACAACAGATTGTTGGACTTCCCTAAGGCTACCATCGCTGCTTTGAGATTCACTGCTGGTGCCAAGGCTAGAATCTTGAAGGCTGGTGGTGAAGTTATCACCTTGGATCAATTGGCATTGAGAGCTCCAAAGGGTCAAAACACCATCATTGTCAGAGGTCCAAGAAGCCACAGAGAGGCTGTTAGACACTTTGGTTTCGGTCCTCACAAGAGAAAGGCTCCAAGAATCTTATCTAACGGTAGAAAGTTCGAAAGAGCTAGAGGTAGAAGAAGATCAAGAGGTTTCAAGGTCTAATCTCTTGAGTCCCCAAAAATTCTCATTCAGCCTTAATGTAAACTGTTTAATCTTTACTCTCTATAAATATGTTGAGTGTACAATAAGACAAATGAAGGTCTTTTAAAAAATGTGTAGTTCCCAGCAAAGTGATGCCAACAAAAACGTGAGCGATTGATAAGCAATTTACGATTCGGAACCAGAAGCCGCAGTCATAAAATCGCATAAAGAGCTTTATCAGTTAAATTATCGGATAATCGGTAAAGGTTAGATGTTACTTGAAACTCAATGAAAGTGGTGCATGATCTCATACTGTGTCAAAATATAAGGAAATGGCATTAACATCGTTATTAGATTTACCGGAGGAGATTTTAAGTGAGATCATATGCTGGCTAACCGATAGAAGAGTGAATCTCAATATCATGAAAGATGGTCAACTGGACCAGACAACTTTTGTATTGAATCATTATAGATATTCCAAAGAAATCTTTGATTCATTGGTTTCTCTATCATCGACTTGTTCGGTATTCAGAGAACTTTTAGGATCAGTGTTGTTCGGTGCGGTCAGCTTGATAAGGATCAATCAAGTAGATGCATTATTATCGAGTCCTAAAATTCTTGAACGTTACTCCGATAAGAGTGTTTACCATAGAGAATTCATAAAGGAAACGTTGGAAAAGGGATTCAGTGAATGTGTTAGTTCAGATTTAGCAAAACATAGCTTCAGATATGCAGTTAATGGTGATATTCGATACAGAAGCAGATATCAGAGGCAGTTCAGTATTAATAATTTTGTTAGGTATCTCGAATGTGACAATAGTTTGCTTACAAACCTAGATATTAACATGTTTAAGAATATTCATACGTTGAAAGTATTGGACCTAAATCTTGCTGGCCGGACTATTCGGGGGCTAAATTCATTCCAAAGTTTGAGAACACTCTCCATAAATGCAGTTACATTATCCAAGATTAGTTCTCTGTATAAGATAATCGGTGACTTGAAAAGATTAGATTTATATATCGACTTCAATGAAATGGACTCGAGTTCTGACCTTCGAATTTTGACCAAGGAAATTGAGGTTTCTCACACACGCTTAAAGGAATTAAACTTATTTGTTAATGATGCATTTGTTATCACATACGATAATACCTTTGAATTCATTCAGGGAATTAGGAGAAACTGTATAAGTTTAGAATCTTTGACTATGAGAGTGTCGAGAATCAAAGGTAAACAAATGGCAAATCAAAAGTGGTCTATATTCGAAAGTCCCTTTGAGTCTAGCTTGAAAAAGCTTTTAACAATATTGCAAAGCGTTCCTTCTTTGAAGAATATTGGCTTAGATTCACTGATTTTGAACAGTTTGTCGTGGTTTGATAAAGAAGTTTATACTTCAATTGATGGGAGCAATAAGAAGGCGTTCACAATTATTGAGGGTGCTCTTTCAACTCCAAAGTTATCAACCAGACAGAAGGAAGTAGTGAAGAGAGTTATCATAGCTCTCAACGTGAATGAAGTGCATCTACAATATGGGGAAGTCATTGATCAATCACATATTCAAGCCCTCAATCTTGTTGCAAATTTACTTGGCTTTCTTTGTAGCAATGTCTATGATCTTCCCGTATATTCAAATATTTCTTTGGTTTCGTTGGAGAAATGTTGGTCTGTCTCAGATGATTCTATAAGAAGAGATTATTATCATGGCTGTATGTATGATTCCGCAAATGCTGCTAGGGGATCATCTGAATCAAAACTTCTTTGGCTGAAGTTGGCAAAAGCATCTCCATCTGGTCGGCTTTCTTTTAATTCTCCTCGTTATAGGCAACGAGAGACATTTGATATCGTTTATCCTATGGGCGCTGAAGCAGCTGAAAATCCTCAACCTGGAAGAGGAAGCCTTACTGATGCACCGCATGCAACTGTACCCTTTTATATGAAGGATTCATCCAGAGAATCCCAGCTTGAGTACTCAAGTAGTGATCACTTCTGGGATGTCGAGACTTGTCTCGTTGAGTTTGAACAATATGGTGTTCAAAGGAAGACCAGCAAGCTATGGAGCTAATAGATATTTGCATTTATTCTTACGAAATTAATAATATAATGAGAGTGAAATTTTTTCAATTGTACTTTTAAACTTTGACTCATAATTGCAGTAGTAAATATGTCTCCCCAGTTGGGTCCTCCATTTTTTGCAGTCAAACGATTCCAGCAATTATTTTAAAATATGCAGCTTAGGGCTTCAACCCTTTTGTCCACGATTATTTTGTTTTGGAAGACTGTACACAGTGGTGGTGCGATCGAAAATTGTTCCATCTTCATGTCGCTTTTGTGTAATATAGTTTTTTTCACCCCATCCTGTCGTGGTTGACATCCGGTACACACCATTCTTTGAGGCCATAAAAAATTTACACCATCATTAAAGGTAAACTACTATACGTTAAAATAGAATAGTACATTAATCATGCCAGGTGTATCCGTTAGGTAAGTAATGGTAGCGTTTGAGTTCATGACGAGAAAAGGAAAGTAGACATTTGGAAGACTTAGAATAGAAAGTGGAAGTTTTTTTTCAAGTAAAACTACAGTAATGAAAAATATGCTTGAGTTTCAAAGTTGATCACAAGGACAAGTTTTTACATGACCAGCATAAATAAGAGTTTATTTTCTATACATTCGATATATTTTGGATTGGAAGGGTGGTGGCTTGTTTATTGAATCATGAAATTCAACTAGGTCCACGGAAGAGTATCAGCTGGTAAATAATGCTTTGATTATTATGAACACTTTGTTAAGATAAGATTCTATGTTCTATAGAGGCATATGTTGAACAAATCTATATTATTTATCCCTGAGAATACAATCATATGGAACCTTTTATCCTCGAATGAACTCGTTTTATGCCATGATACAAAGTACTAACAATAATTTAGAGACGTTCCAGCTCAAGACTTCATCACTGCTTATGCTCAATTCTTGCAACGTCAAGGTAAATTGGAAGTTCCAGGTTACGTTGATGTTGTCAAGACCTCCGCTCACAAAGAATTGCCTCCTCAAGAGGCTGAGACCTGGTTCTACAAGAGAACTGCTTCTGTTGCCAGACACATCTACTTGAGAAAGCAAGTCGGTGTTGGTAAGTTGAACAAATTGTATGGTGGTGCCAAGAACAGAGGTTTCAGACCTCATAAGCACGTTGATGCTTCTGGTTCTATTAACAGAAGAGCTGTTCAAGCTTTGGAGAAGATTGGTGTCTTAGAAATTTCTGCTAAGGGTGGTAGAAGAATCTCCGAAAATGGTCAAAGAGATTTGGACCGTATTGCTGCTCAAACCTTGGAAGACGATGAATAAATCATTTAATTAATATTGTACAATATTGATTACATGGTGAGATCTTTTAAAAATTATTAACCTATACTCTATTTGTAAATCCCTAATAAAATTGGCAATAGCATTGTAAAAATCTATTCATGTATGTGTTTCTTCTATATAGTAATTAAGAACTTTTTGCGTTGACTGCTTAACTTCTTTCTGTTGAATGCTGATCTTTACATTTTCTTGAAGTCCAAAATAGCTCAAAGGTGCATCATCAGGTAAATGTAAAATCCATTTAACATATTCCTCCTTAGAAGAGTCGGACGCTGGGATGCTTAATGTCTCTCCAGATACTTCTGTTATGTCATTCAGTATTAAATTAAACTCGTCTTCTGTTGACTGTATCAAGAAAAGCGATTCTGCTAATTTCGTGATATACGCTGCATCTTGTTCAACGTCAACTTTACCTCCGTAAACAATGTCACCGACTAAATACCCCAAGGATCTCCATGGAACAATACCCTTTGAAAGAGCCATTAGCTCCTTCATTATCGTGGCAGCTGATACTAAATCTGAATCGTTAATATCATATCCCTTTGTGAATGAAAATGGTGCATAACGAAGTCTCTCTTCAATAATAGCGTGGAACCATGAAACAATAAAGCATGAATGAAGCTGCGATGCGTTTCCATCGTAAACATCCGTTACGATTTGAAAAGCATCCATTAGTTTACTCTTTAGGCTTGGTTGACTTTCGAACAAAATCACTTTCGATCTCCTAATGGCAGTAGTAGGGATGGCTTCAGCGGTATTACTAGTGAAGAACATCCTGAAATCAGATGGCGGGTCCACCTCGTCTAAATGCTTAAAGACAAATTCTAATGAGTTCCCTGAAAGCTGAATATTTTGAGCTAATATCCATCTGCCTTCAAAAGTTGCAGATTCAACAAGTTTGTTCAATGCCTCTAGTTCCTTCCCAGAGCCCAATGAAATAACAGTTAGATCTTTCTTCATCTTCCGTGCTAATTGCTCAACCTTGGACGTAGCATCATAACCATTAGGGGAAGCCAAAAGTATTGGCCTCGAAGATGATTCTGGCCGTGAAGTCCAATACTCTAAATCATATTTTGTGCTGTAAGGTCCAATACCAGAATACAAGAATGACGATTTCTTGCTCATTTCTCCCATGAAGGAAGCTTCTCGATGATTATTTCTCAAGGATCTCAAGATATCACTAATCTTGAAAAGATCTTGATTACCTTGATTCTGTTCTAATATTGAGTCCAATTCTGATAAGGAAAAGTCTCCAGTTGAAGGTAAAGTTACATTCAAGGGCTTGAAAGCTCCTTGAACGCTATCCTCTGTTCCAAATACCACACTTTTGAATATAGCTGTGAATGCTTCAATTATATGTGAACTATTTTGCAGCGCTATTAAATTCAATGTTAAGCAAGTAGCCAAGGTAAACCTGTCCACGAATTTTAACGACGATGAGACAGCTGCAAAAATCTCTTTGTACAATGACTCTATGACTACTTCATTAGTGAATTGGCCTTTAAATGACAGAAGTAAGTTATTGAATAAGTTTAAAAAGGATTCAATGGGTTGGAAGTATAATGTATCAATCCTTGGAAGATATTCAAGAATCTTGAAAATGTCACTTCCATGTTTAGCGATCTCAAAATATTCATTTCGTGACTGTTCAATTATCTCTAGCACATTCTCTGATTCTCCAAACTTTTCATCAATATCCTTCGATTCGAGCTTCAACTTCTCCAAAGTGCCCACAATTTGGCCATCATCAAGAAGGGCACCGGGTGAATTCCCAAGAGAATTTAAGAGCTCCTTTTCTAAAGTAAATAGCCTGGACCTGTAATGGGATTGCAAAGATGCCAATTCTACCCGCTTTTGCTCAATTTCAGGTTTCAAATAGCGAACAGTTGCATTTGTTATCTGCCTTTCGAGACTCTTCCCACTTATAGAGAAATTGATTATTTTGGTCCGAGATGAAATAAAATCAGGGACAAAAATCAGGGTCTCTCTAGTATGTAAGTATAATTTGAAGTTTTTCGACACGTCCACGTACAGAGGCCCAAGTTTCACTACTCTTCTTCCTCCATTAATCAGAACTTCACCTCTCAAGATGGAATTCAACACAGGGTCATAGTTTTCAGCATCTCGTATAACTATATGGCCTCCAAACTTTAAGGCATTTTCCACCAGTCTCAAATACCCTTCTTCAAGGAAGCTTGTCATGACCAAATTCTCAGAGTTAAACTGAGAAATATTCTTTAGCACTATAGAAGATGGGTCGACGATGAATGGAATTCTGGACCATTTAATTACGTTATAGTTCTCAAATTCTAGATCATCATTCAGAACACTTCTCATGTTCCAAGTGAAATCACTCGGCCCCATGTAATCGAGGGAAATTAAAGGATCAAAAGGAATTCCAGCGCTTTTGATCCTATCCCTCAATAGTTTGATAATCATTTCTCGTGTTTTTTGGTCATGATGGCCGAAGTACACTAAAGATGCTGAACAAATGATGGAGTTTCCAATAATATTATTTCTTCTCTCCGAAAACTTCTTAATGTTGGCTTTCCATCTATCTTTTTCTCCAGTAAGATCATTGAGAAGCTTTTCACTTCTATTCACCTTCAGCTCAACTTGCTTCATTTCAGTTTTGATATTCTCCGTTTGTCTTATTAGATTACTATATTCATCTTTGTATTTTTCAATTCCTTCTTCCAATTCCAGGATCATTTCATCTACTGCAAACAACTGGGCCTTCGTATTTTTGTTTCGTTTCTCAAGATATTCAACCTCCTCCTTCAATGGACCAATAAGAGTTAAAACTTCAGAATATGAAAGCTGAGCTGTCACCCAATTCAAAAGTGGACCGCAAGCTTTACTGGCCCTATCGACAGTTTCAAAGTTGTAATCTGGTCTTGATAAATAATGCTTTTGCATGAAGTCTTTCAATTCTGAGCTTACAGAAGCCTCATTGTCAAATGACACTATCTTTGGAATGAAGTCATCACTTCTGATTACCAATTGCACATCCCTCCAAGTAGATACATTGTATCCCAATAAGATACATACAGACTCCATCGTCATTTTCACAGGAGCGGGAGGATTAGACATACTTCTAATCTCCGTCAAATGTTGCTTCTTGATATTTTGAACGCCTCTTTGAGCTTCAAGAACAGCAGGCTCAGCTAATGCTAACTTTTCTATCACTCTTTCACGACGAACCTTAATCTCGGCATCTTGTTTCTGGAGCTCTTCCTTGGCCACAATGGAAACTTCTTGTTTCCTTTCGGCCTCATTCTGACTCACAAGCATCTTGCTCAATGTATCTCTCGCTTCGATGTCTTTATTTTTCAAGGAATCTCTTTTGGTCGACAAAGTGGACTTCATATTATCAATTTGCACAACTGTTTCCCTTAATTTGTCAAGACCATTCAACGTATGTTTCTGATCTCTTTCTAGTTCAGACTGCTTCATGTTAAATATCTCAACGAATTGTACAAGTAGCAGTAAGTATTTAACAGGAGAATTTTGCATCCAATTTTCCTTGGACATTCTCGGCAAGCAGTGAAAGTATACCAAAATGTCAACGATAACTTCCCTGACACTGTTCAGTTTCCCAAACATACATTCAAGCTCTGGGGGTCTTTCATAAGAGGGAATATCTAATGGAATATTTTCCACTATTGAGTTACCAATAGCACTCAAAGATCCAATAGACCAGTCTCCCATCCAGTTCATCACGCACCTATTGAACAAAGCTGGAGATGAAATAACTTGAGGACTATTTTCTCCTTTAAGGTCAGTTAAAGTGAACACAACATGCAAGTTCATAGACACCTGTTGGGTAAACCATGCATACAATTCATCATCACTATCTAGAAGAAGGCCATGTGATTGGGACTGTTCACTGCAGATTTTCATCAATGTTCTAAAATCTTCTCCAACGAATAATCCGGGAACCTCTGAGTTAGCTAAAAGTGTGTTCATGCGTTCAACAAAAGAAGACTCGAGAATACACGATTCATCAATCGTAAAGCATATTTTCTCTCCATTTAAACACTGCAAAAGAATATCTCTCAAAATCTTTTCAAAGTCGGTTATACCAAAGCTTCTATGGACATTCAAAGGAATGAACTTCAAACCATTAATCCATGATACAAACTTAACCAAGGTAGTTTTTCCACTTCCAGATGGACCAACTAGAATCATATGCCCCTGCATCTGTCTAAGAACTCTGTTGATACGTAAGGCATGGTCAATCAAATCTTCATATAATACAAGATCAATGAACTCTTCTTCATCACTGAAAACTCTTAATCTCTCTTTTATAAAGCCACGAAGTTGTCCCTTATCGGCTATCTCGTATCTCGAGGTTAACCAACTTGTGTAAATAAGAGGCTCTTGAAGTAAATTATTGACATCTGGTACATGATAGAAGTCCCTAATGGTTTCATGAAGCAATGAAATAGTCCAAGATCTTTCATCTTCACCTACCAACCTATCATAAAATAATCGAAGCCCTTCATGGTACCACAACCTAACAAGGTCAACTAACGTATGTGCAGTCGAAGACTTCAATGCCTCAAATAGACCTCTTGACCATCGTGTGAGCTCTCTTGGAGAATAAACATAGTGGTCGCAAATTGATGAAGTCAATTTTTCTTTCGTCTTGAGGTAAACATTTATCAGAGAATCAGTTAATGCGTCACGATAACCTCTCACGTCAGGGGCACTCTTCAATATGGCCTTATTGATTGTTGAATAAATTTGCTTCAAAGACTCCTTCCCAGGGTAGTCGACCATAATTAAAACAGTTTGTCTGAGTAATCTCTGTGCGATAGGATGTCTTCCAGGATCATCTGGAGAGTTACAAGCTCCTAAAAATTGTATGTTTTCTAGTTTCACCCAACAGAGTGCAGTAGGGTTCCAATACCCTCCATGCTCAACAAACTGGCGTATCAATGACAACACCCTTTGAGTCCCAAATTTGTCAAGAGCTGGCAAATTTATTTCATCGCAGAAAACAACCACCCATTTTCCCTTGAGTTTTGGACGAAGAGTCATTCCGTGGACACCCTGATGATACTCACAATGTTGCTCAAGCAATTGCAAAAGGGAGTTGACGGATGTTTCCTTTGAAAAGTTTATGGAAAGTAGATCTAACTGTGGTGCCTTTCTTAAAGATTCCAAGAAAATCATCGTCTTACCTGACCCTGGAGGACCACAGAGTAGGAAAAAAGCATGCTCATTCAATAACGCATGAATTAAGTTTTCATGGCGAGTTGTGTCTAATGTTGGTATAAAAATGTTTGGATTAGTGATTTCATGAGGTTCGAGGTCATAGAGCTGGAGATTAGTATTCCAATTAACCCAGTCACCGCTGATTGATGAAACATTGTAGTCGATATAATTTCCATCTTCAATCTCCTCTAGGCGGGAGAACTCGAGATAACTTTTAATCTCAAGCCCAAACCTTTCCCTAGTATCAAGTGGACAATCACCAGTAAATGCCCAGATGATAGATAAGAGAGTGACCTTTCCGACAAAGCTTGATACTTCTTGAGTTGTGATATCCTTTTTAAGATTTTCCTCCATGTATTTCCTGAAGTAAGATGAAATGAAGATAAACAAAGTATGAATAGCTCTGCCATAGTCAAATTTCATTATGTGACTGAAGTTGTTAACCGAATTGAAGACTTTATTCAATAGAGACACAGACAAAATTTCTTTGAGAGATTCTAAAAGTAAATCTTTCAAGTTTCTTATGTTTGCAGAGAGAGGCAATTCTTCGAAGCTATCATTTTGCAAGCCAAACCGTAAATCAAAGATACGCTTGCTTGATAACTCCATGATTGACACTAAGTCAGAGTCGAACCAGAGCATTCCACATCTACTAACAGTTGCCATAGTCGCATGATCTAGTTTATCTGCCTCAAATAAGATTCTAACATTTTCAGGTATTCCTATTCGTTCACCGCTAGGAAGTGTCAATGTTTTGTTATCGTCTAAGCAACTATTCAAGTTTTCAGCCCATTCTGGATCAATATCACCATCGAATACTATCCATGTATTAGCAGCTAATTCTCCTCTTACATTTCTGTGTATTCTTCTTATAATGTCAGTTAAAAGTCCATCTGTCCACTCATGTGTTTGCGTATCCAATCTTCCGTACAACTGTTCCTTTGACAAAAGCTTGCTATCTACAATGTAGGAAACAAAGTTTTTGCTCTCCATAGTTGACATAACTTTCAAGACGGCGCTCCACAACACTGATTTCCCTGATCCAGAATCGCCCATGAGCATAATACCAAGGTGGCTCTTTTGAAGCTGGTACAACTGGATTGCCTTCTTTAACCAAGATGGTGATGCAGTTAGACCATTATCTTGACAATGCTTGGCCAAATTCGTTTTGAATCCATCAAAGTCATCGTAAACTACTTCAACATTTTGAAAATATCTATTTTCAAGTTCCGCTAAGATTTCATGGTCAACTTTCACAAGCTTTGGTGACAAAGTTTCGTCAAGACTAGTTAACGTAATTTGCTTCTCCTTAGAAAGGCTAGAGTCTTTCAATCCTAGGGCTTTCCTTCTGCTACCACACTTCAAAATACAGGCCTTGATGCTTCGTAAGCCAAAATCATAATGTCTTTGCTTAGAAGTTCGTTCTTCAAGTTCTAAATAGAATGGCACAATTATCTTAGCGATTTCCTTTGAATTCAAGAAAGCCATAGTCGTAAGAAGAGTTTCTACAATGATCTCTCTATCGGGCGCCTTCATACTGAAGCTTCTGAATTGTTTTTTCAAGTTTTCAGGAAGTTCGTACCTTCCAGCATACCCGGGATTCATTGTAATAAAAAGTCCCATATCCTTTCTCTTCTTCACGTTCTTCCCAGATATTTTCATGATTTCATTCTCTTGAGATGACGTTACGTTCTCAATTAGTGACGACACTGAACTCAAGTTCTGCTCATCGAGCCTATTTAACTCGTCAAAACAGCCCCAAGCACCTACCTGGCAAAGCCCTAAAAATATTCTACCCATTGATTCCGAATCAAACGACTCGTCACAACAGAAAACGAGAACCATTTTTCCTAAACTTTGTCCTAATGACTTGATAGCCTCAGTTTTCCCTGTACCAGCGGGACCAAAAAGTGAGCCTCCTAGTCCTTGATGATATGACTGTGACATGGCAAGATAACACTTATCAAGTAAAGGTGTATGTGCTAGTTTATCAGGAACCCCTAAATATTCAAAGCCATAAGTAAAGCTGCAATATGAGTGCTTTATTGTTAATCTAACCGATGATTCTTCCAAAGTGTCATCATAATAGTATAGCTGCTGCATGCTCCAAAAATGGCGAGCTTTTTCCACAGAGGGATACCCGCTTAGATTATTAATTACTTCAATTTGATGTAGAACCTCGATCAACAAAAGTTCTGTTTTCCTTTTGAGTAAAGGCTCTTCTTCCGAAACTATTAGTTCTTTGATGAGATTAAGGATATGATAATATTGCTCTGAATGCTTTTTAAGGGATCCATCTTGTAAGGCTCGTTCAGTGGTCCTGGTAAAATAAAGTTGCATCCCTAGAAGGCCACTTTGAAAGGAATGATTTTCAATATATTGTTTGACATTATTCTCTCTAGATCCAAAAACCTCATCCAAGCCTGAGTATGCCGCCATGGCATCTAGTGATAGGGTATTTTTGACCTCTTGCTCAAGCTGCTTAAGCCAGTCAACCAAATGTGGGTACTTCACGAGAGATATAGGATTCTTCAACAAAACTTTCTCTCCTTCTGAGCTATTTATGGCCGTGATAGCAGAAAGTTCTTCCGAAAAATCCACACTCGAGATACCACCAAACATCTTCGACAAATGACCAGAGATACGATTGATGTGAGAAGAGCTTCCAATCAACTCCAAGAGGTCTTCATTTCCTACGAAATAGAATCTGGCGAACAACTCTCTTTGCTTCTCTAAAAATTCCATTAGTGACTTCCCAATCTTTTTCAAGGAGTCGGCAAGTCTCTTCATAATTTCGGGCACATCAGGAATCAGTAATACTGAAAGCACTGTATCAACCTTAAACACTGCCAGCAAAACATTCAGGAATTCGTAGGTTATATTAGTGAATCTTGAAGATTCCAACGGAAGCAATTTCTTCATATTAGCACTTTCATTCCCAAAAATGCCTTCAAGATAAATCCAGTGTCTTTGAACATCTAGCCATGAATCAAGCAACGTGTAGACCCTGTTGAGTTTGTCTTCAAACTGGTTAATTTCTTCCATGAAGTAACCGTAAGAAATCGAGCTCTTCATGGAAGAAAGCGAGCTTATGTGATCTGAGCACTGATTGAGCAAATGATCCCAGTTTCTAACTAGCCTAAACTTATTCTCATAAGTGATAGTCTCAAATGTTGTATTTGCCCAATCGCTTTTAAAGCGACTCAAGCTCTCTTCGATTGCTTCCTCCATATATGATTGTTCAAGAGTAGCTTTGAATATACCCTTGTTTAACTCCAAGTTGAGATCCCAAACTTCGCCGATCGTCAAGGATGACACATCAAGATCGGTCCTGTTCAACTGCTTGAGCAAAGATCTCCAGTGTCTATTCTTCATTGAAGAACCCTTGAGCTCCTTTATAAGAGGATAGTTCTTAATATGCATTTTTATTAATCCCTGAATCTCTTTGAAGGCCCCGTATTGCTTAACGTGTAAGGAAACATTTCGTGTCGAAGAATACAAGGAATCTAGTTGCTTTCTGACATCTGAACAGTTGAGAGTATTCCATCCAGTGCCCTTATATTCATTAAATTCTTCAGATATACCATTGATGGATTGCCAAACGACCTTCATCTCCGCAACATCATGGACAACGTCAGAGATGGAATCCTGAATGTGCATATGAATATTCAATCTCTTGGCGACCCTATTCACAATACCGCTACTTTCTGAAAGCGTCTTAGATAATTTCTCGAAGTGCTCTATTGTTTTTAATGCAGTGAACGAAGTGAGATCTCCATCTATGGGTTTCTTTTCACCCCATGACTCAACAAGGTCAGATATGGAGCCTTTCAACTCGGCAGAAGTCTTCTTGAGAGTCTGAACGACAGCCTCACTGTTGTCTTCTATTGTCTTTCTTTTATCTTCAACGAGACTTTTTATCTCCTGAAGTTTATTCTCAACTTCGTCAGAGTAAATCCATTCCGAACTGAATTTGAATCGAAGTTTGTAGAGGATTCTCTCAGCTCGCTTCAAAATATCCAGCTGCTCCTTCCAGTGTTCAAGTTTACTCTTAGAGTAAAATAGTGCGTCTATCTTTCCCAATGTTTGAATTGATTCGGTGTTTATCGAGAGTTTCTCTACCAACGACTTCCTTATTTGTTCAAGTGAGCTGTTCAACGTTATAATTTCTTGCAGCAAAACCAAACTGAACTTTTTTCCTAGAGATTGCTGAAAGCTATCAAATTTAAGACTTGCCCTAGAGCTCACTTTTGTTGCATCTACCATAATAGCACCTCCAAACAACTTTATGTCCTCTGAATTGTCGAGAACACTGCGCAAATCTCTTATCTTATTGATCAAGTCAATCCAGCCTTTCAAGTTAGAATCCTTGGCGATCAACATTTCCATGTCCTTCTCTGAATCAAGGTTGAGTTCCCATAATCCCTGAATAGAGACCCAGTTCATGAAGTATGCTTCACCCTCCTCGATAACATCATCAACACTCTGCAAAGCGTCACATACAAGAGAGTTGAGCTTATCTGCTGCTCCTAACTCTTCAAGTCGATCACCAAAAGTATTTTGTGTGCATAAGTCCTTTTGGCTCATAATAGTGATTAACGAAGTATTCAAAGTCTGAATAAGGACTGATTTAGAGGCTGAAAAGCTTGGTTCAATTGTGAATGTTTGGTCCCGAATGTGAACCTCATGCTTGCATTGCTCGAGAGAACTGCGAGTATCGTAAACTCTAACTGATTGAGCGAATAGTGATATCTGTTCAATACATCTTGACACCAATATCTTTGCAACTTCATCACCGATTAGATTACACAACACCCTAAAAGACTCGTTTTCTCTAAACACGAGGATTTCTTCTTCAATGTTCTCAATAAACCTTCTAAAAGATGTACTTTCGTACCCACATGTTTTAAGACTTGGGAAAAGTTTATTATTGAGCACTTTGTACAACCTTATAATAGTTTGATTTTGCGTGTATAAGTCTAAGATAGAATTCTGAAGACTTATCAATGGTGTAACTTCTTCCAAATCTCGCGATTTTGTACCATTAGGGTTTTCTCCTTTGGTCTCTTTTTGCAAGATCTCAAATTCAACAGTTTGTGAAACTTGTTGCCAACTAGTTTTCAAGAGATCTATTAGAACATTGTACACATTTTGAATCGCACTGAAAGCTAAGAAGCCATGCTGAAGGCCATGTTCTGCACTTGTCAAGTCAAATTTCATGATACGTTTGAATGTTTCAATATTGTCTTGTATCGATTGCACATATGGTCTCAAGCGAAGAACAGCCTTAAAATGTAATTGCAAGTTTGTTTGCACGCTATAGCCCAAGTCAATTAGGTATACTACCTCTTCTGATATTTGAAATAATCGCCAATCAAAGTTCACCAACAAATCTACGCTGGGTAACTGCACTATCTTAATAACAGGTTCCTGACCTTTGAAAAATGTTACACCGGAAGTCATTGTTGTAAGCTCTTGGGACCATGCTTTAAAGTCTAGTTGGGGGCTCAACAGTTGCAGCAACAGAGTCATTTTTGTATGTATTGCCATTCCGACAGTGAATTTATTCCAATTATCACCCAAGTATTTTTCTAAATGGTCACGGTAAAATTGTAATTTCTTGAGGAGCCCTGTTTTCCATACAATGCGGATGAAAAGAGAGTCTTCGATGTCGCTGAGGTGAACTCTATAAAGGTTAGCAGCAGCTATTTTGGCACTTTTCACACCTTTGTTGTCATCAAAAGTTTCATCTACCTCCGTCTGAACTGCTCCTAAGACTCTCAATTTTACTTCTTCCTTCACTAGTGGCATTAAAGTTAATTTTTTGCCAGGCTCGTCATTGGTAAAGTCAAATTTATTGAAGGCTGAAATGAAATCGTTAAAATTCACGCAATTATCGAAAGTATTTGACATCTCTTTAGCCAAGAGCACTTCGAGTCGTTGATAAGTAGATAAGTAGTGTCTCTCATTAGTACTCCAAATTATTTTACCTTGCTTTGAAAAATCCCAACAGTTTAAAGGAGCTATAAAGTTTGAATAAACTTCTATGAGTTTCTTTTCTTCTGTGGGGCCCAAAATTGCATTTAATGCTACTTGTAAATGATGATGTTTTATGCGAAAGCTTTTAATGTATTCGAGTGTTTCCTTAGTCTCGTTCAATAAACTCTGATTGATCTTGACGACAAAGAACTTTTCATTCCTTTTCCTTAATAGTTCTCTGAATAAGTTAGTAATAAACTTAATGTTTTGGTCCAAAGATTCGATAATTTTGAGCAGCATCAAATCATGAATTTTCAAGAATTCTGGCATTGCTAAATGCATGACTGAATATGATGAGAAGAGCTCTATATATTTCGTTACGATATCATTGATAATAATCTCTGTAGTATCGATCGCCCTTGTTAAGGGAAATAAGCTTAAGGATTTAAATCTTCGTAAATGATGGAATATTTGCGACACCGCGCTGTCAACTTTCTGTAGAGCATCTTCATCCAGAGATGTTATAGTGTTGAGATCATCGTAAGGTAAGTCTTTCAAAATGGAGTTGCAGATATTTGTGAATGCTATTTTGTCATTAAGACCAATATCGTTGCGGAAACTTAAAGTAACATGAAATCGTTTCGCCTTGTCTAGTATTTCAATGGAGGTCTTTACATCTTCATTGCTCAATTGATGTCCTAATTCCTGTAATGCTGTTTCCATTGACCTCCAGAAAAGAATCTCTTCCCTCAAAGAGTTACCGTCTTTGGGGTTATGCGTGAGACTCGTCACAGACTGACACTGACGAGTCCAATTATTTACAATGCTAGTAAGTTCGTTTAAAAACATGGAGTCCTTTAAAACAGATTCATCGACGTTCCCTTTCATTTCTTTGATTCTTGGGTGAATTGATCCTAAAATGTCAGGCACTTGAATCCTCTGTTGTAAGTGCTGAAGTGATAAGGATAATTCATTGAATCTCTTTTTGGCGGTGCCTGCGTCTGAACTTTCCTTGGACGTCGTACTATGAGTGACAAATTCAAAGAATGGAGATAAACCCATTTTCACAAGAACTCGAAGTTTTTCAATGAAATCTGTTTCTGAATCAACATGCTCATCGTTGTCTATTATCGGTAAAGTTAATACATTCAATTGTTGATCTAATTGTATTTTATTATGCAATGCCCCCTTTTGTTTGATAAACATTGACAAAGTCACGGTTGATGACAAACTAGAGAGCTCTGACAAGTCTTCAAAGGTCACAAACAAGTCATCCTTTTGCTTTGCCACGAACAAAACGTTCGGATCGGGACTATTTATGAATTGATACACATCAGTTTTCTCTACCGATGGTGAAGACCGCACGATATATCCAACAAACAGAAGAAAGTCTGAAGGTTTCAATAGTACCAGTTCATCTTCTTCATGTGAATTAGAAGGAACCATTGTTTTCCTGTCGCCTAAAAATGACTTGATCTAAAGTTTGGCAGTCGCTTTGATCTTGTTTACATAACCTCACTCTAAAGTTTTGTGTAGTATGCAGGTTACGGTATAGCATTTCGATGTAGTTCTTGTTGACACAAAGATAACACTTTGGCCCTTGAAATACTTAGAGAAGACAATTCTTGGATTAATATATGACTATAGTCTTGACCTTTAGTCTTGACCTTTTTAAAGGCATTCGTTAGAAGAGAGGGTCAGTGTTTATTTTTTGAAGAAAAATGATATTATTGAGATAATGCGGATGCGTCCCATGTACGCTTTACTTGGTTTCTGAGACCAGTTGCTCGATTAATCTATGATATCTTCTATCCACTAAAGGGTATATTTAGAAAAATGGTTCAGGTTGCCTATTAGTTTTCTGAATCTTTTTTAACAGTGGTAAGTATGGGGAGCATAGATCGATGCCTCGCTTAGCATCTCTAGTGCGATGCTATAAGGTAAACTTTATATTTTTTATGAAAGAGAATCTTCATTGTTTTGCTACAGCAATATGTTGGAGGTCTACTGCGAGTCATGGCTGCAAAATGTGGGCCTCTAGAAAGTACGAATATATTTGTTTCATTTATCACGTGAAAATCGAAAACAAGAAAATTAATTTTTCAGAGACGGGCAATTTTAAAAAGTTCTGGGGGTTCGAAGTGCCTCCGATCTCAAAATGCGCAAAGCTAGGTTCCGCATTCATGGCACGGAGCGGAAGGAAAAGGAAAGGTCATCGAATACCGCATTACCGAACAACTATGAAGGGCTGTAAATATCACAGTACCATCTTGACCCAGAGTAGTCAATTATACTAGCTGATAGATCAAACCTGAACGTTCTATTAGTCAAAGTATTTTAAGCTTATTAGGAAACCGTTGTACTCCTTCGGAGATATGCACTGAGAACGACTAAATAAATACAAGCCGCCTAATTAAGGGAATCTTCGAACTGCGCACAGTACAGGATAAGAAAAAAGAAAAAATATTTACTTTTCAGCTTTCCTAGTCGAGGGGAGTCCACATGACACGCCGCAGAGCAAGTAGATAATTGAATCTCAGCATCTGGGCAAACTTTTCTTGGAGATCACCAATTAAAATTGTAGCTCAATTGATCACTCTTATAATGTTTATTCTAGAGTTTACAGAACTGCTTGAACTGTAATACATTTTTTTTTTTGCGATATAATATGTATCAAAAACAACCGCTATCAGTGTTCCGTCCTCTCAAAGCTTGGTGCCCGTAACAATAGTCTAGAGGCAAATCAAAAATCCGCTCCGTCCGACTTCTCATGAAAGGCTGAACAATTCTTACTCATAATACAAATTAGGAAATCTCCGGCCGCTTCTCAATTCTTTTTTTCTCACACAATGCACGGAAAATGAGAATCTTCCGTTCCGTCGAATTTTATACCCTGATGAGATATTTTATAAATAGAATAACAACCCCAGTAATGGAACTCTGATATTATTTCACTGAGTGAATTGGCAACAAAAATGTCAAGTAGTATCTCAGAGGATAAGAATTCTGGTGAATTCAAAGAAACTAGGGAATATGGAGATACAATTTCTGACTCTAATTCTATCAATGAATATCATGGTTTTGATAACAAAGTAGAGAATGATGTTCAAAAACTAGCACGTACCTTGACTACTTCAGGTGCGTCAGTTGCCTCTGATTCGTCTGCTGATTTAGTGAAATACTTAACCAATATGAGTACAGTGCCCGGTGTACCTCCTTATGATAGCCAACAAGTAGAAGAGAGCTTGAACCCTGAGAGTGAAAATTTCAATGCTAAGTATTGGGTTAAAAACATGCGTAAACTTCAGGAAACTGATGCTGAATATTATAAACCTTCAAGATTAAGTGTTGCTTATAGAGATTTGAGAGCTTATGGTGTTGCTGCAGACTCCGATTATCAGCCAACAGTAGCCAGTGCTATACCTAAGTTAATTAGCGATGGGTTCAATTTATTAAAGCAGAATGATGAGTCTAGATTCTTTGATATTTTAAAGACCATGGACGGTATAATGAAGCCAGGTGAATTGACTGTTGTCTTGGGAAGACCAGGTTCTGGATGTTCCACTTTGTTAAAAACAATCGCTGCTCAAACATATGGTTATCATGTTGGAAAAGAATCTAAGATAACTTATGACGGTTTGTCCCCGGTTGATATTCTGAAACATTTCAGAGGTGATGTCGTTTATTCGGCTGAGACAGATGTGCATTTCCCTCATTTAAGCGTTGGTGACACCCTAGAATTCGCTGCTAGAATGAGAACCCCTCAAAACCGTGGGGATGTTGACAGAGAATCATATGCTAAACATATGGCTAGTGTCTACATGGCAACATATGGTTTGTCGCATACAAGGAATACTAATGTCGGAAATGATTTCGTTAGAGGTGTTTCCGGTGGTGAAAGAAAGAGAGTTTCAATTGCTGAAGCCTCATTATGCGGTGCTAATCTTCAATGTTGGGATAATGCTACTAGAGGTTTGGATGCGGCTACTGCTTTAGAATTTATCAGAGCTCTTAAAACCTCTGCTGCCATTCTTGATAGTACCCCATTGATAGCTATTTATCAATGTTCTCAAGATGCCTACAATTTATTCGACAATGTTGTCCTTTTGTATGAAGGTTATCAGATTTTTTTTGGTAAAGGAAACGAAGCTAAAGACTTTTTTGAGAGAATGGGTTATAAGTGCCCTGAAAGACAAACCACTGCCGATTTCCTTACATCATTGACTAATCCAGCTGAGAGAGAAATCATCCCAGGTTATGAAAACAAAGTGCCCAGAACTGCGAAAGAGTTTGAGGCCTACTGGAGAAACTCCCCAGAATATGCAGCATTAGTGAAAGATATTGACGACCATTTTACACACTGTCAATCCTCCAACATAAAACAAGATTATCATGATTCTCACATTGCAAGACAGGCAAATCACCTTTCTCCTAAGTCTCCTTATACTGTGTCATTTTTCATGCAAACTAGATACGTTATGGGTCGTAATATTCTCAGAACGAAAGGTGACCCTTCGATTACTATTTTCTCAATTTTTGGTCAAGCTGTAATGGGTTTGATTTTGTCTTCTGTCTTCTTCAACTTGAAAAACACTACCTCATCTTTCTACTACAGAGGTGCGGCTATGTTTTTTTCTGTGTTGTTCAATGCTTTTGCATCTTTATTGGAGATTATGAGTTTGTTTGAATCGCGTTCTATTGTTGAAAAACATAAAAACTATGCTTTATATCGTCCTTCTGCCGACGCATTGGCTAGTATTGTGACAGAATTGCCAACTAAGTTGTGTATGTCGGTCGCATTTAATTTCCCTATCTACTTCATGATCAATTTCAGAAGAAATCCAGGTAGATTTTTCTTTTATTGGTTGATGAATTTCATGTGTACCTTGGTTATGTCTCATTTGTTTAGGTCTATCGGGGCAGTCTCAACTTCGCTTGCAGGTGCTATGACTCCCGCTACAGTTCTTTTGCTTGCATTGGTCATTTTCACCGGTTTCGTCATTCCCACTCCCAATATGTTAGGTTGGTCCAGATGGATTAACTATATAAATCCTGTGGGTTACGTTTTCGAGTCACTTATGGATAACGAATTTTCAAACAGAAACTTTACATGTACCCAGTTTGTTCCCGAGGGACCTGGGTACACCAATGTTGAGCCATCTAATAGAGTATGTTCTGCTCAAGGTTCAACACCAGGTAGTGCTTTCGTTAACGGTTCTGATTATTTACGGAGTCAGTACAATTATCGTAATACTCATAAATGGAGGAATTTTGGTATCACGGTTGGCTTCATTATATTCTTTTTGGGAATTTATATTACCTTGACTGAGTTTAACAAGGGCGCTATGCAAAAGGGTGAAATCACATTGTTCACAAGATCAGCTATGAAAAAAAATAAGAAGAAAGCTAAGCAGTTAAGTAGTCAAAATGATCTTGAAGGTGGTGCAGTAGGGGAAAAGGTTAGCTACAAAGAGGCACTTGAGTCTGAAAAGCCAGACTTCTCTAGTGATTCTGAAGGTAAATTGCCTAGCAACCCCGATATTTTCTTTTGGAATGACTTGACATACGAAGTGAAGATCAAGTCTGAACACAGAGTCATTTTAGACCATGTTGATGGGTGGGTTGTTCCAGGGAAAGTCACTGCTTTGATGGGTGCATCTGGTGCAGGTAAAACGACTTTATTGAATTGTTTATCGGAAAGAGTCACCAGTGGTGTTATAACTGATGGAACAAGAATGGTTAATGGTCATGCTTTGGATGGATCTTTCCAAAGATCGATTGGTTATGTCCAACAACAAGATTTGCACTTACCAACATCAACCGTTCGTGAAGCTTTTAGATTTTCTGCGTACTTGAGACAACCAAATTCTGTGTCTAAAAAAGAAAAAGATGAGTATGTTGAGTACATTATCGACTTATTGGAAATGTATGATTATGCTGATGCTATAGTTGGTGTTGCTGGTGAAGGTTTGAATGTGGAGCAGAGAAAGAGATTGACCATCGGTGTTGAATTGGTCGCTAAACCGAAGTTGTTGTTGTTCTTGGATGAACCTACGTCTGGTTTAGATTCTCAAACAGCTTGGTCTATTTGTAAGTTAATGAGAAAGTTGGCAGATAGAGGACAGGCAATTTTGTGTACGATTCACCAACCATCCGCCATTTTGATGAAGGAATTTGACAGATTATTATTCTTACAAAAGGGTGGTAAAACAGTGTACTTCGGTGATTTGGGTGAGGGTTCTAAAGATTTGATTAATTACTTTGAGAGCCATGGATCTCAGCCATGTCCTCCAGATGCAAATCCTGCTGAATGGATGTTGGAGGTCGTTGGTGCTGCCCCAGGATCTCATGCTAAACAGGATTATTTCGAGGTGTGGAGAAATTCTGAACAGTATAAGGCAGTGAAAGCTGAATTGGCACGTATGGAACAAGAATTGTCTCATTTACCAAGAGATACATCTCCAGAGGCACAGAAAAAATACGCTGCTCCAATTTGGAAACAATATTACCATGTGTTTTGGAGGGTATGTGTTCAAAATTGGAGATCTCCAGGTTATATTTACTCAAAACTTTTCCTTTGTTTGTCATCTTCTCTTTTCATTGGTTTCTCTTTCTTCAAGGTGAAAAATAGTGTTCAAGGATTACAGAATCAAATGTTTGCAATCTTCATGTCTTTGATTCCATTCCACACATTAGTTCAACAGATGTTCCCTTTCTTTATTAGGCAGAGAAGTATCTATGAAGTTAGAGAGGCACCTTCGAGAACTTACTCATGGTTTACGTTCTTCTTGGCTCAATTGACTTCTGAAATTCCGATTCAATTTATAGTCGGAACTCTTGCATTCTTCTGTTTCTACTATCCTGTTGGATTGTACAGAAATGCAGAACCAACTCACAGAGTTAATTCTCGTGGTGCTCTTTTCTGGTTACTTCAATCAAGCTTCTACATCTATACCACGACTATGGGACACTTATGCATATCATTCAATGAACTAGCTGACAATGCTGCAAACTTGGCGCAGCTTTTATTCACGATGTGTTTGTTGTTTTGTGGTGTTTTGGCAGGGGCCAGTGCTTTGCCCGGATTTTGGATTTTCATGTACAGAGCTAACCCTTTCACATATTTGATACAGGGTCTTTTGGCAACTGGATTAGCAAAGACCAAGGTGGAATGCGCAGATAGAGAACTTGTTCGTTTTTCTCCGCCCGGTGGTCAAACTTGTGGAAAGTACATGGAAAACTATATTAAACAGGCAGGTGGTTATCTTACACAACCTTCATCAACTGACTCTTGTGAATACTGTAGTATGAGAACGACAGACGTTTTTTTGAAGCTGATCAGTGCAATTTACTCGCAAAGATGGAGAAATTGGGGTTTGGTAATTGCGTTCATCTTCATTAACATTTTCCTTGCCATTTTCTTTTACTGGTTAGCTAGAGTTCCGAAAGGAAACAGGGAGAAGAAAAAGAAAGATTAATTCAATACGAAGTAGTCACTTCGTTCATTATAAGTGTTACCTTCTTTTATCCTGCCTATTTATCTCGCTTATTTAATGTTATGACTATGAATTCATTCAGATATGTTTAAAATAAATACCTAATTTTTAATTTTGTAAAAAAAATGCGAGAAATTCCGAAATTGATCGTTCTGATAAACTTCACATTAATTTACACCTTAAGAAATAATTTAGCATTATTGATCAAAGGAAATCAGTGCTGAATGGGAGAAACCATATATAGAAATTGGATAAAACTAATACAGTGTCATGCGAAAAGCACGTCGATGAGCCATCCGATGTAAAAAAATCTTGCACCTTGGCGACAACATTATCATGAGAGAAGAGGCCAAACATGACTTTGTATCTGAAATTGTATAATCTTTGGAAGACTGAGGGTAGTGAAAATTTCGATCCATGTGTGAAAGCATTGAATGCCACACATTGGTTTACAAAGACAATATAATTTGTCCCAATTGTCAGAATAGGTTTTCCAGAAAGAAATCTAACAAACTCATGTATC
This sequence comes from Priceomyces fermenticarens, assembly GCA_030574455.1. Lineage (NCBI taxonomy): Eukaryota > Fungi > Ascomycota > Pichiomycetes > Serinales > Debaryomycetaceae > Priceomyces > Priceomyces fermenticarens. The sequence goes on along the minus strand of JAJMEZ010000010.1, from coordinate 153,116 downwards.
TTTGATTCCAATTTTTTATGAAATTGTAAGACACACGTGGTAAGACTGGGAGGTCTGGCGGGACAAGGCCACTGCTGAACGAGAATCAGACTACTACATGCGAGTCGTACAGCGTGCATATAAAACTAATATAGTCATTCTATTAAAATTTAGAACTAAAGGTATTTCAATTGTAAAATCATTTTGACTTTTATGTAAGATCCAATGTCTTCAGCTGATCATATACACAACACAAAGCTTCCAATCCGTGAAAGGATGGAAGCGTTAATTCGCTTAAAACAACAAGAAATCACTCGTGGTATTGCTAGCGTAGACACAGAGACTTTTACCACTGATTCGTGGACACGGGAAAACAATGGTGGTGGTGGTCTGTCAATGGTTTTACAAAACGGAACTACCTTTGAAAAGGGTGGGGTCAACATTTCTGTTGTGCATGGTAAGCTTCCACCTCAAGCTGTGCAAAGGATGAAAGCAGATCATCGCAACTTGAAGTCTGATTCAAGTGACGGAAGTGTTAAGTTTTTTGCTTGTGGGTTATCTTTGGTGATTCATCCACGTAACCCCCACGCTCCTACTGTTCATGCTAATTATAGATACTTTGAAACAAGTAACCCTGAAACAGATGAACTTCAAGCATGGTGGTTCGGAGGAGGATGTGATTTAACACCTTCATATTTGTATGAAGATGATGCCCGTCATTTTCATAAGACTATAAAAGACGCTCTTGATAAATATGATAGGGAGCTTTATCCCAAGTATAAAAAGTGGTGTGATGAATATTTTTTCATAAAACACAGGAATGAAACAAGGGGAATCGGTGGGATCTTTTTTGATGACTTCGATACTAAACCAGCAGATGAGATACTCCATATAGTGGAAAGCTGCCTTGATGCCTTTTTGCCTTCTTATTTACCACTAGTTTCTAAAAGAAAGGATCAACCATTCACAGAAGAAGAAAAGCAATGGCAACAAATAAGAAGAGGTAGATACGTGGAGTTTAACTTGGTATTAGATAGAGGTACTCAATTTGGCTTAAATACACCGGGCTCAAGAGTTGAATCAATTTTAATGTCTCTTCCTGCAACTGCTAGTTGGGTTTATGATCATCACCCAGAAGAAGGTTCCAAAGAAGAACAGTTGCTTCAAGTTTTACAGAGTCCTGTAGAATGGGCTTAGCTCTTTTGCTGTGCATCACGTGTAGACCACCAAAGATCTATGGAAATTGAAAATTTCAAGAATGAACATTCAAAACTCTTTAAGAGTTTAGATGAATACTGCCATTTTTTTACTCTCTAGTGGAAGTTATCGCTTCCTTTATATCTGTACATATGTAATCAAACTATAGCAACAACTGCTTTTTTTCGCAATCAGCCACCACCTTATGACACAAAAATTCGCCCATGTGCATGAGGGTTAAAAATAAAAATTTTCTGCTAATCGCAGAATTTAGTCTAACTGATATGACCCTACTCTTATGAATAGTTATATTTGTTGAAAGATTAAGGCTACATTAAAGTATACCCTTGTGATATACTATGGACCCTCGTTGATTTTACTCAATTAAGTGATTGAATATGTCTGATTCGGATAGTTACAGATCTGCAACTCCGTCAGGAGATATTGAAACAGTAGTCTCTAAAACAGATGAAATCTTAAACGACCACAGACACCAAGCACTTTCATTACCTATTAGAGGCAGTGTTAGTAATGCTGGTGGGTCACCTCCCTCAGGGAGCAGAGGATCTCAAGGGAATAATACTACTGATGGGTCACAGGGCCCCATATTAACAGTACCGTCAAGTCCACAAGAGAAAAGGAAAACTAATAAAAGTGGACGTTCTACTCATCACAATTTACCTTCCCAAAGGCGTTCAGGCTCAAGTTATAGACCAGAGCTGAATTTTGTGAAGAATTTGCGTACCGAATTTTACTTGAAGAATGATGATGAGGATGCAGTAGATTTCGCTCCAATTCCAAGGGATAAAGATAACACCACTTTCATGAGCCTGGGAAGGCGTCATAGGGGATCAAGGTCTCATTCAGTATCTGAGCATCGGCCATTCTCTGGGAAAGATGCTTCTGATGAACCTGAACGTAAGCAGAGCACAGGCATTTTAAAGCATGGCATTACTGGATCTTCAGGCAAAAAGAATCCACCAAGAAGGAACTCGGTCATGGAAAACTTTGAGACAGATTTGGCTCTGCCTATGATGAAAGTGAAAACAAATGATACTACTGGTTCCGAAGGCAATGCTGGTCATAGGAAAGAGAGAAGACCTTCGAGATCATCTATTGAGAGTGACGCTGATTCAAGAGCATCCCGTTCATCCCAGGAAACAGAAGAAGATGTCTGTTTCCCAATGTTAAGAGAGCATGTACGTATAAGAGGCATCGATTTTGATGAAATTGAAGAATTTATTAAGGAGGAAGGGGAAGAGAAGAAAGTGATGAAAGAACAACTGCAATTCTTAGAAGATAGACTACAAACTAGCAATGGCAGCATAACTCAAGGAAGAACTACAGGTGCTGCTTCTGTGAGTGGGGGTAGTACGGCTGCATTAAAGTACACTCCTAAACACATCTTCAAGAAAACAAATACGGCTTTCCTGAAGATAAAGTCAAATATAGAGTTCTTTAATGAGAAGACCCATGTCATTAATGAAAAGTCAAGCAGTGACTCGATGTCGGTGGATGACTCTGATTCAAAACGCATACCTGAAGATACTAGCTCGTCTGAAAATGTTAAATTTGGAGGAGCTAGGATTAATGGAGACTTCGTTGCACCAGAAAGATTCTCATTCTTCAGCTCTGAATCCGAAGAGACTGTACATGCACCAGATATCCTGTCGTTATTGGAACCAGGCCAATCAGTACGTGATCTATTTAGAAATGGTGAAGAAACTTGGTGGCTTGATTGCACATGTCCGACAGATGCTGAAATGAAAATGATTGCTAAAGCATTTGGAATCCATCCTTTAACTGCAGAAGATATTAGAATGCAAGAAACCCGTGAAAAAGTGGAATTGTTTAGAAACTATTATTTTGTCTGTTTTCATACTTTTGAACCAGATTACGAATCAGAGGACTACTTGGAGCCTATCAATGTCTATATTGTTGTTTTCAGAGAGGGTATTCTTAGTTTCCACTTTTCCCCTATTTCTCATCCTGCAAATGTTAGAAGAAGAGTTCGTCAATTGAGAGACTATGTTGATGTGAGTGCTGACTGGTTGTGTTACGCGCTTATTGATGATATAACTGATGGATTCGCTCCGGTGATTACTGGTATAGAATATGAAGCAGATGCTATTGAAGATTCTGTATTTGTTGCAAGAGAGCAGGAATTTAGTTATATGTTGCAAAGAATTGGTGAAGCTAGACGCAAAGTAATGACATTAATGAGATTATTGTCAGGCAAAGCAGATGTGATCAAAATGTTTGCGAAAAGATGCCAAGATGAAGCTTTCCAGGTTCATCAAGCTTATGGTGGCGGAGTATCTACTCCTAATGTAGGGGGATATTTTAATCATGGTTATTATCATAAAACAAATGCCAATGGTCAAGCTAACCCGCCACCTATTCAGCAACATGTCAGCATTACACAGCCAAGGGCTGATATAGCTCTTTACTTGGGTGATATCCAGGATCACGTTGTCACAATGTTTCAAAATTTAGTGGCATACGAGAAAATCTTCAGTAGGTCACATTCCAATTATTTGGCACAATTGCAGGTGGAATCTTTCTATTCTAACAACAAAGTTACTGAGATGTTATCAAGAGTGACCTTGATAGGTACATTATTAGTTCCATTAAATTTGGTGACAGGTTTATTCGGTATGAACGTAGAAGTGCCTGGCCAATCAGATCTGCACTCAGGTCTCAACTGGTTCTTTGGGATTTTAGGTATTATGGTTTTGATTGTTCTTGTTTTCTTCCTACTTGCAAGGATTTGGTTAAAAAGACTAGATAATGTCGGAACAAATATTGGGGGCACTAGTACGGGTAAATCATTGAAGAGCTTCGCATTCAAAAACAGGACGAAGGACCCGGCTAAGTCAATGATTAGCGCAAACAAATATGAATAAAGTTACTGTGTGGGTTTACATGTGTGTTAACGTGCAAAGAGATTGGCTGTGGCATGGAAAGACACTGTTGTGTCTGTTGTATATTAGATAGATATTAATAGAAAAATTGATTTAAAAATTCAAAAGCTTGTATCAAAGTATATGTCTAGTTTTTTTTGTGTCTCTTGTTATTCTTTGAAGGTTCTTCTTGATCATCAATCTTCTTATCCTTGAATACAGATTTCCTCCATTCCTTGAGTCGTCTAGACTTAGTATACTTTCTCTTATCCTTCATTCTAGCTTCTTTGGGCCTATAGGAAGCAAGCTTCTTGACTCCTATATATTCATTCAATTGCTTGTCACCAGCAACTAATATTTCACGTGTTGTTAATCCATAGGTCTCTGGAGATACTTCCCTATACTTGAATTCTAATCCCCTCTCTTTCTTTCGGCCCCTGTCTTCTTCCACCTCATCGATGATTTTGAGTGCATTCGATTCCACAAGATCTTCTGCAGTATCCTTTATTTCTTTCTTGTTCTTTCTTTCTGACTTCTTAGATTTTAGTTTCTCTTTTTTGCTCTTTTTCTCTGAGTGTTCTTCCCTCGAATTGTCGTCCTTATTTTCAACTTCCAATTGCTCTTCATCTATGTTTTCTTGTTCTTCGTGTGATAAGTCATCGTTGAATTGAGGCTTAGAGCTGTCAGCATTATAGTAGACTTCGTTAAAAACTTCTGCCATTTTATCATCCCAAGATGCATCATCGAAGTCATCGTTCAACAAAGAATCACCAAAGACCCTTTCTATAACGTCGTTTGGGATATCGTCACCTACAGCTTCTTTAATCTGCGTTAATCTATCAGCAACGATATTCACCTTTTCTTTCTTCTTCTGTTTAACTTTCTTCTCTTCTTCTAATTTCTCTTTCAACTTCTCCTCACGTTTTTTCTCCCTCTGCCTCTTACGAGAGTTGGTAGCATCTCTTCTTAAAGTTGCTTGGTTTCTCTCATAAGATACAATCTCTGCAGCATTAGGATCTTCATATCTAAAATTATAAGCATTTTCATAGTTCTCCACCGCATTATCAAATTCCTCTTCAACTTCCTTGTCAATTCGGTCCAAATCAATAACCTTATCGTTCTTTTTCGAGACCCAAGCTTGATTGTCAATAAACGCGTTTAAAAATGCTTCCAGATTTTTCTCAGGATCTGGCAACTTTGATGTCTCACTTATATCTTCTAAAGGTTCACTCTTCTCTTTCTTCGTGATAAAATCGTCTTCTTCGTGGTCTTCTCCTTCATTCTCGTTATCACTAAAGGCATTTTTGATATCCGAAAGTAATTTATTCCTTTCATCCCGTTCTAACTCAGCAGGAGCTTTCTCACGTTCCACTCCATCATTGTCATCTACGTTCGCATTACCAGAGAGTAAGTTGATCCGATGATAGTCTTTTAAATACAAGGGTTTGTCAGATCTAGCCTTTTTTATTTGAGATGCCTTCTCCGGGTTATCAAAAAATTTGACATTAGGATCTAGCAACATCTTTGGATCAGATTTTAAAGCTTTCAAAACGTTTTGAATTCCACTTTCAACATCCTCAGTTATTAAGTCACCATCCTCATCTTCAGAAGATTCAGAAGATTCAGATTCAACATCATCTTCTTCTTGTACTGGTTTCTCATCTTCTTTACCTTTAGTAGAGCTTGTGAGCTTGGTATCAGAAGTTTCAGGTTCCTCAGAATTGCTAGCAGCTTCCCTTGCCCTTTTTGAAGCGGACTTCTTTCTAGCCATGATTATTTCTAAAAGACTTATATTTATCAATCTTATACCTCATCACCAAAATCTGATGAGCACATGAGATACCTGCACATAAAGTTATTCATTACGATTTGCTATGTACTAAAATAACGACTTCTATCCGATTTATATCTCCCTGGTGAATGGACATCATTAGAATTTGCTTGCTTGTAGGTGTGATTCAGTCAACCTTTTCCTTTCGTACCACCACTTTATAGCTATTTCCGATCGGTTCAAATCCATGTTCTCGCTCAATACTTTCCATAACATATTTTCCAAGAACGTTACTTCACTCGTTTCACTATGAATGATAAGGCCCCATATCTTGTCCAACCATGGAGTGAAGATAGATAAGGGAAAGTATGAAATCAAGTTTATGAATGAAAGAACCGAAGCTTCTCTGATAGTCTCAGGTACAAGCCTTTGTTGGAAATTGTAATTTCTCAGTGTAGGTGTAGGAGGAGGAAGATCTAGCTTGACTAAATCCTTTGGCTTTTTTCCTTTATTGACACGAACGATATCAGAACTAGAACTCTTAGACTCGCCATCAATTGTTTTCAAAGTCGAGGTGGCATCCAGCTCCGGAATTGGTTGTGCAGATGCAAACATCAAATCTGATCGACTTTTAGGAAGCTTGAGTCCTGGACCAACTGGGAATATAATGTAATATAGGAAAGTAAGGAAGCTCTCTATCACTTCTTGTGGGGTTTGGTGAGACTTTGAAAACGCCCTACGCGAAAGAACCTGTTTTCCGATTGTCTCGATGGCTATGCTTAATTGGTTAGAGGACAATATTTTAGGAAACTGGCTCATCAACCTGTTAATATAACTTGTAGACTCATGCAAATCTTCAATTTCGAATTTTGAGAAGTAAATTAACAAAACAGAATGTGAGGCTTCTATGAGATCAACATCGTTATATTTCTTGTCATCAACAAGGTTCACGCACATGGGGACAATTTCCAGTCTCACGAATTGTTCATCAGTAACTTGCTGTTGTAAATAATTCTCCCATAACCCTAAAACGAAAAGAACTTTCAGCCTTACCAAGTAGTTATTATTTAAAACTTGTTCATTCAAATTAACTTCGTTATAATCTGCAATCAATAGCATTGTGAAGTCTTTAAAGCTGAATATCTTATTCAGAACATTAAGGGAAAGTTCTAAGGACATATAGTACACCAAGTTATAGCTATCGAACCCCCCCAGCCCAATGGAAAGCAAAATGAAGTTAAGATAGTAAAGATTGTGCAAGATTTTCAAAGCTATTTCTTTGTATTGAGTCTCTAAAAGATCTTTCAGCCTCCTCGTCATTGTACCAATAATGTTAAAAAAACCATAGCGAGTTGTCGATTCTAAAAATCTGCCCATTATACCTTGCAAAATTAAAATTTCTGAGAACAAGATATTTTTCATTAAAAACCATAACTGTGATATAGGAGGATCCTTCTCACTGCTTTTTGGGGCAAAGTTAAAAGGACTTGACTCAATAAAATGATTCATTTCCTGATTAAACAAAAGAATTTTAGAAAGAATTCCCATCACAATAAAATGTGACGGCCCAATAGTATGAAGATTCTCAAGGAGGTTTTCAAATAGAAAAGATATCTTATTTAAATGTTTTATCACAGGTCTTTGTAAAACTAGTTCTTGAGTACTTTTTTCGATATCAATTTCTCTTGGAATGATTGTGACAAGTGTTTTATAACCATGCAACCCAGAGTTTGGGGAAAAAAGCAAATCAGTCAATCTTTCCAATATTATATAGTTGTCATTCAAAAGTACATATGTCTTAATATCATCACCTTTTTTGAATGTCACTGCCAAGCTTAATAAACTTAGGTTTATAATATCTGGACTAGTGATGTTGTGCACGGTATATTCAAATCCTTTCTTGAAAAGGCCCTTTGCATGTCGATCCCAGTCATCGAAGAAAAAGCCATATGACAAATAATCGGGCCCAACGTATAAATGGTATCTCACGTCATTCGCTAATAATATTCCAGATATAATAGGAAGAGCTTTCCATCCATTTCTTTTTTTGTCAAAGTTCACGAAATTAGTCAACTCTTTAAGAATTATTGTGTACCAACTTTTCACTGAAAGGGTAGGTCTAGATATTTTAAGCTTTTTTTCAGTAATGAATTTCATAGCCTCTATAATTAAATAATTGGTCTCAAATGTCGGGACCTCAGAACCAAATGTTAAAGGATTACTGAGGAATGCAGCAAATACAATTCTCAAGTTATACTCATTTTTGACATAAGGTACGTAATGATAGATATATCCTAATATCTGCTGAACAGTAGTCGTAGATTTGGGATGCCTCAAATCATTGACCAAAAAGTCAAGCTCTTGTGGAACGACATGATCCAACCCAACTATTCTTCTATATTCTGCCATTGCACCCCATAAATAAGTTGGTAATTAATTTAGTGGAGATTTATGTTGTAAATTGATGCTAAATGTTGGAGACAATACCGAGGAGAAATCATGTCACGTGATACAAGAATAACCTTAAATATTCGATATGATGAAGGATAATTTATAGCTAGCATATGTATACCAACTGCTAGGTATTGCACCTAGGATCTGATATGTAGAACTCAATTGATATTTTTATCCATTCGGACATATATATATTTCGTAAAAATGTTGCATGCTTTATATACCTTGATTATATAAGCAACATACGTATATCGTGAATTTAACGCTAGATGTGATAATGATATGAACAAGGACATAAGATGGGTGAAGGTGGCGACTCGAATAATAATGGGTCTAAAGATGAGGCGTATTCTGTTTCATTCTCCAATATAGTTGCTGGTGTGGCGAGGATGAGAGAACAGTATGGACTGCCAGAAGCTAGCTCAGGTGAAGAAAGACCAAAGAGACAAGATGCGATTGAACATAGATTAGAAGGACCTACTAATGAAACCCAACATAACGGATCACAAAGCACAAAGCAGGCCATAAAAAAGGCTCAAACTGATAGGGCAAGAGCGAATAGTATGAGACGCGTTGCTGCTCAGCCTAGAGTAGTAGGTCCTTCTCATATTTTGGTGCATAAGTCGCAGAAAGGCAACCCCTTGTTGGATAGTACCTTAATGAAAACCACGTCATGGGCATTTGATGAGAACATTCTATCTGATTATTACATTAATCCAACACTTCAAATACTCTTTTTAAGTTTGAAGTATTTTAAACTCCATCCAGAATACATATGGCAGCGCTTAAAGAAGATCAATAAAGGGACACTGATTAAAACAGATTCTAGGGACAGGGTGCTACGAATTTTGTTAACAGTTGTGGATATCGACTCTCACCAAGATTCATTATGTACTTTGCTGGATATATGCATTAAGAATGACTTGTCATTAGTGTTGGCATGGTCTTTTGAGGAGGCTGGAAATTATATTGCCTTTGCAAGACAATTGGATAACGCACCTGCAAAGAGACGTGCAGCAGTAGAGGGAATAAAATCAGAAGACTATAATTCTTGTGCAGTGGATACTTTAACAAGTATCCACCGGATAAACAAGACTGATGTGTCGAATCTTTTAGCGAACTGCAAGTCTTTGAAAAACATAGTATTACAAGCTAATAGAGACGGGAAGAACTCATTCTCTGATATCAATGGTTTGGGAACTACGAAAATTGCTAATATGCAAAGGATTTTTTCTGAGCCATTCATTTATAATAAAGATTATGAACAAATTAATAATATATAATGTTTATGCAATATAATTTTATTCAACTCTGTTGATTTGCCTGCTGTTTTTCATACTCTACCATCTTTTGTCTCAAAGTCATATTAATCCCGTTCATCACTTCATTTTTCTCAATGAGAATTTCTTTCAACTTCAGAGCATCTTTATCCAACTTATCAATCTTTGTTTTATACACTTGAATGGTGTCTTTCGCATTCTTGGTTACAAAGTAACCTGTACCAATATCCACTAAGTATTCATTTTTCTTATCTATCTGACCTGGAAGATACAAAGAGCTTGTCAAGGGAACCAAGAGCTCCTTAGATGGTGTTACCTCCATTTTATTGACACTTACTATACAATCTTTCAATTTCGCTTGAGCAGCTTGCAAAGCCTGAAGGGATTGAGTGAAGTGATTAACTTCCTGCTCAGTGGACTTCCTTATTTCAAGAAGTTGTTGAGGCTGAAGCTGGTTCAAGTCAATAGTCCTTGGCCTATCTGTTGCCATTCTTTATTTGAGAAAAGTGTACAACAATCAGTGTGAGTATTAATTTTCAGATCGAATTTTGAAGATTTCGCAATGAGACTGCGGATGGACCAAAAGAATATAACCAATGTTCAAAGCGGTAAGATTTTACTAAGGACATCAAAGTTCAACGGATTAGAGATGAGCTTACTCTTGGCTTACTCACAACCCTATTTGAAGCTTCCATGGCTATTCATTCTTTGGATGAAAGGTCTATTTCCAAAGTTATCGGCTCAAAAGAGGTAAGATACGTACAGCTCTCAGTACCTTGTTTCTAGAATCGGTAAATCGGTTCACGAGACGCAGAACAACCTTGGGTTTCTTCCATGATGTCAATCGTGAATCCTTGTAAGCTTTAGAGGGTATTCTAGTTTTTAGCGAATCGCCCTGCGTATAATGTAATTCTCAAAATTTTCCTAATCAGAGGAAGTATGTCTAGAGAAGACTAAATATATTGAATTAAATATTTGAACTTTTGGGGTAACTATTTTCGAATTCGGTCTGAAGCAGGGACTTTAGAACCTATTTAAAACATATCAGGTGCTAATATCTCAACGTATAATATCTAAGGGCACTTGAAGTTAAATAGGGTTGGCAAAGATTTCAAAAATCACCTTTAACCTTCTTGGCCCAAATGGTGCTAAAACCTTCTCCATTCAAGAAAACATGCAGCAACATATTATTCAATATCTCACATTATAAAAGAACAAAACTCAGACCTTCATTTCAGGCATTGAATCACCCATTTTGTACCAACGGTCAATTGTTAGATGCATCATATACCCATTGGGTACGACGGGCAGCTCGAAACATACCTTCCAAAATATTCAATGAAGTCGTGGAGTGCGAGAAGAAGTCAGGTAGATCCGACAAGAAGCATTTCAAGGGATTCAAAGTCTCGAGACCACTTGCTAGTGCAACATTGGTCTCGGGGCACTTGGGCGACCCTTATCATGGGCATAATGTTGATGATGGATTGTCACAAATTGAAAGTGATTTTAAATATAACGATGGCAGCATATTTGATATAGTCACAAAACTATTGGATAACAGTGATTTAGTCTCAATTTCTGAGAAGCTTCTTCTGTGTTCAGATAAACAAGCTATTGTGGATTCCAACATTTTGCATGAAATATTTGACGTAGTTTCTCGAGAGGCACCGGAAAAGCGATTAGAGGAAAAATTGGAGGGATTGGAACCTGCATTGTTTCAAACAAAAGATAATATTCTCCCGAATACACCGTATTACAATTACCTAAGAGACAAGATCCCATATTTATACAAAATATGCAAACATTACAAGAACCTAATGCAAAATGACAAACAATTTCAGGAACAGTATATTTGGCTTTGCTATCATATGGATAATTTAGACGATCTCCAAGATATGACTTTTTCATATTTGAACAACAGGGAATACAGTTCACGATCCCTAGGATATCTCATGGGAGCGTTTATACTCAACTATGAAGTAGAATTTTCCAAAAGCTTACTCAGTAACATCATTTCCATGGGAAGACCACTTGGTACATGCTTATTAGATGTGTTAATCTCACAATTAGTAAAAGCTGACTCCTTATTTGAGAATTTGATCTTCATGCTTAAGAAATGGAACGATAGTCCGAATTGTGAACCCGCTTCCCCGAATGCATTATCAATATTAACCAGAGAGTATGAAAAGTACGGGTCTGATGATGAAAAGGGCTACTTACACAGTATCATAGAAAACAGTCAATTTTCACACAATTTTTTGATCAGACTTGCTGAACTAGAAGTTGATATCATAAATAGTTCAACTACTGGCCAAAGACTGATGGATCAGAATGACATTGCAAGATTGAATGACATTGAACTTCATTTGAAGGATTCGAATAATGAGAGGAATTTGATCATTTTTTATTACATCTGCTTGCAAATTTTCACCAAGACCTTAAATATGAAAATGATCCAGTATGTGTTCTATAAGATGAAGTCTAATGACATAAGGCCAACCCAAGAATTCTTTGAACTTGTTTGCAAGTACTTTGTGTCAGAAGGCAAGCTATTTGCCTTAATACAATTCTTGGAGGCGTCTTCATCGCTGGCACACTTTGATGAAGCGTTTGTGCAAGCTCTTTTCAATTGTGCAATCACAGGGTACCCATATCATGCATTGGAGATTAAAGAACAATTCGAGATCTGGGTGAGTGAAAATGAGTCATTAAGTGAATCGATGAAAAATTCCTTGATCAATGGGTTTAAAATTTCTAAACTAGAGTCGCAGCTAACTCCGTTTGCCCTTCACAGAGATTTATTGCAACTGAAAAAATACGATGCCCCAACTTGGGAAAAACTCACCTGGAAACACGACAAAAGTGGCAAGGTCAGCAAATGCTCTAACCAAGTAAACTTCAGGGTTAATAAGGGTTTCAAGGATATCATGAGAAAGGGTGTTAAACCTGATATCAAAGTTTTTGAGAAAACTTTCAGAAGACTGAACCCTGAACACAGAAAGACAATCATACATTATTTGAAATTAACGAGAATGTTCAAAAGCATAGAACCACAATTATACATATACGACATGCAATTAAAACAATTCAAATACAAGGTCAAATACTATAGTGAGATAATTGAAGCTTCTTATTTGACTTCTAGTCAAACTTTGATGTTAAGCAGAATCTTCATGAATAATAAGCTTCATCATAAGGCGGTTGAATTTTTAGATGGTCTCAAGGAAGAAAAATTATCAGATAGAGGAAAAATGGTGAAGTTGAATTATTTGTTGAGAAATTACCTATTTACTGATAATTATGACAAAATGCACCAAACAATTGAACAATTTCCCATAGACGATATTGTCTTGAGTCCATATATACTCAAGCAATGTCAGTTCATTGAAGAGCTCCTATGGAAGAAACTTAAGACTTCTCGACGCTCTGATAATCTCCACTCTGACGAGCTACTGAAGGTTCTTAAAAGCTTGCGTGGGTTCATAGGTGACGTGGAACTAAGGTTGAAACAAGACGACTTCGAAATCAAACTGAAGCTTAAAGAGGTCTTTCAATTTTTGGACAATTGGAATTTACTGTGTTGCAACAATGTTAATCGAAAATATTGAATCGCTACGCGGACCACACATTAATAGACACTTTCCTGTATATACAAGAATATTTTTTAATCATAGAAATAGATGATAACAGTAAAATAGTTTTACAGATCTTTAAAGATGGGGTCTGTCGAGGAAAATTATAGACTATGGTCTGGAGTTGTAAGTATTTTGATATAATATTTATGGTGTGAATCCTTTTATCTTCAAAATTTGATATAGAATTGACTCTAACAAGGGTAGGATGATGGCCTCAAGACAGAACTAGCGGCAAAAGTGAACACTACTCTAGAATGTGCAGTGTGTTCCGAAATAATGTATGTACCTTTTACATTGGCCTGTGGGCATTCATTCTGTTATGATTGCTTAACGACATGGTTTGAAAACAAACTTAACTGCCCCACTTGCAGATTTGATTTGGAACAGCCTCCTGTTCTTAACATACATTTAAAGGAAATAAGTAAAGTAATGACAGATTTAATGATACAGTCTACAAATGAAGACGAAGGACAAAAATTACAAGACCAAAGGTCAACAGCATTGAAGAGTTATGATTATGATCAAAAAAATAATACACTTTTTGCCGACATATTCAAGTTGTCTTCTACAACATTAATTGATAGATCAGATGGTGTTCCTAGATGTGGGAACTGCCATTGGGAAGCACATGGATCTGTATGTCTACATTGCGGAACTCGCTTTAGAATTGAGAGAACAGACTCATATTATGACTCTGAGGATGGAGATGCATATAATGAGGATGATGAAGAGATAGTGCTCTATGGCAGAGAAAATGGTGAGGATGATAGATACGATAGTGAAGATAGTTTTGTTGATGATCGTTCAATGATGGAAATTAATAATAGCCCCAATTTAGAGCATAATGACGACGGATTGTCAGCATCACCTTCTTCGACATCGTCGAACCCTCTCCATTCTATTACTTCAGGACCACGCGACGATGTCGAAGATGTTGATGGTGATAGCCAGGCAAGCGATAGAGTGGAGCTCGACTCTCAAGCGCTTCAAAGAGCATTAGACATGTTTCATGATGAACATGTAGAGCAGGAGTTAGATTCCGAAGAAGAGGGAGTAACAGGGAGAAGAAGGCGTAGAATCGCGATAGATGATGCAGATGATGACAGCGAATAATTCAATCAAAAATATTGTTTCAACGTATACTCTCGATAACTGGAGGTATTGGCGAATCTTATATATACTACAGACAGGCACAAAATGTAATGTTACACAAAAGCGTATGAAAAACACCCTCACACCGGAAAACGCATATGTTTCTATTGGCTCGCTAATTCGTAATGAGGTTTGAACAAATTCAAAATTACGTGAAAACCTATAACTTAAGTTAATAGTATAAGAGTAAGTAATTATTTCGATTTAGGGAGAACGGAGTGGTTGGTAAATCAGGTGGATTGTAACTAACAACAATCGTGTAGAGCAATCATGAACCCACAAAGAATTATTGATTTGCAAAAACATTACCAAAGTACTCAAAAGAAGTTGTGGTTGAGAGGAAAGAACTCAAGACTCCTTGTCTTTCCATTCTACGCCTTATTCACTGTCAGCACTGCCATTCCATTGTACTACACTGGTAGAGCCGTTTTGGGACTCAAAGACGAGTAAATAATGTCGATATAGAGGCAGCGATTTGTTAATCAAGGAGGATTTGGATTTATATGGCTAACAAATAGTCATGTTTGTTGAAGCTAATGCTAGGCTGAGCTTGGCACCTTCTTTTATTGCTCCTATTAATGATGATGTTTGTCTGTGCTGCATATGTCCTTCGTAACGAGATGACCAAACGAACCGTCTAGATGAATCAAATGGTTAACTTTTATAAAGTAAAAAGAAGAGTTCAACTAGCTTTGTTTTGAATTAGTCTTTGGACTAGACTATAGAGTTTTCATGAACTTCTTGAATTTTCGCTGTTTGAAGTGTCTATAAAATACAAGATTAATTATCGATAGTGAGCTCCTGTAAGTAATGATCTGTTCGTGTAGTTTTTGTGAACGTGTTGATGTATTCCAAAATTTTTCTTTTGTTGGGGTTGTTCCATTTTCACAAGATTCTATAAAAGGTCCGAGATCGAAAATCGAAGACTAGATAATTTATGGTGATTTGATAACAAAAAAAAGAATCTATGGCCACTTTGTTAGACCTTGAAAGTTCTATCTTAAGAAGGATCATACTGTATTTGCCTCAAAACTCTGTATGCAGCTTGGCTTCATCAAACTTCAAATGTTATGAACTTTGTAAACCTAAGCTTTATGAAAATATAACAATTCAAAAGGAAAGTGATTTAGTGGGAGATAGCAAAGCAAGAAGCAATGATTACTTGGACTCTACTCAGACAGTTGTTTATGGGTTCAAGCATCCTCTTAGCAATGAGAAGAATTTTGAGATGATAGCTGCTCGTTTGGAAGTGTTAATGCAATCAATAGAGATAAATGAGTCATTGAAACCCTTAATTAAAAGTGTAACAATTCTTGGTGAGTTTAACAAAGAGTGTCAATCCATAATTGAGGCTTTATTGGTGGTCCTTAAAGGTCAAAAGTTAATGAAAGTGGCTATTTCCAATTATAGATTAAGAATGGATCTAAAAGAAAAGACAAGAAAGATAAAAACGAGTTCTCTTATAATTGACAATGCTAAGGATTTAGAATTAGTGAATTCAGATACTCGGGAATTGATTTTCCCGTTAATCAATGATGAAAAATTTCCTGGAATAGCTGCAGATGGGCCCAAGTTTCATAATGTGAAAACGCTCAGGATACATGGTGACGCTGAAAGCTATTGGCAGATGCAGCGGCAGCTAATGAAATCTAGTGACAAAATGAAATTGAAAGCATTCAAACTTGTTTTTCAACATGGGTGTGATCTTAAGGAAGTAAAGCAATTGTTGAGCTTCATAGGAATAGGCACGTTGGAAAACTTGGAGATTCTGCTAGGCTGTAACAAAAAGGGTTGTAATCAAGATTGTTTGATTGACTTTTATGACACAATAATAGAGATGGACCCCACAAAACTCAAGAGACTATCTATAACGCAAAGACTTACGTACGATTCTCATCAACAGAATGAACTCTTTGACTTGAACACTGTCGACTTTTTGCAACATATTTGCGAACAAAACTATTTAATTGACCTTTACATTAAACATAAGTTACCAGCTAACGGTTATTTTGCCGACGGGTTGGAAGGAAACTATCTTAGAAGGGCAAGGATATATACGGATCTTTTACCATCACGCGTTGCACTCAAAGTCCGAAACATCATTCTTCCTAATTTGATGACTACTTTCGCATGTTACGAGCAACAAATGAACAACTTCCTCTACAATGGTTGCCGGTGTGTCCATTGCGTCAAGTATTTGGATGTGGCAGATGATTTCCTATTCCATCACAAATACTACAATTTTGAGCTGAAAACTTTCAGAGATTTAATCACGAATCAGGTAGTTTATGCCATAAGTGATTATTTGTCAAAACGACTCGTGGATGTCGATATCTTGTCGCCATTTGATTGTTTGAATTACCCCTTGAGAAACGTACAATGGAATTTTCATGACAACGCGCAAAGCGTGCCGTATCGTTGTTTAGAGTGGGAAGTCACTGAAGAAGGAGATTTCGATGCAGAAAATGAAGTCTTTCATGATTCTAAAGAATATGTTGACCCTTGCAAGTTTGGATTGGGAATTGATTTTAACACTAATTATGGTATTGTAGTGTGCCACTACCTTAATGATTTACTTGTGTCTATGATTGATCTTTATCGGGGAGATGCTGAGAGTGCCGAAATAAGCGACATGCTCGTTGACGGAATGTCATCTTTACGTTTTAAGAAAATACTCATCAACGGCATCAACTATAATCTCGATAAAGAACTCAATGGAACAAATTACTTGTCCAATGTATATGATAATTAATGAAATGCATCTTGTACTCTTAAAAATTTGTCATGGTTATGAATTTTTTACGCATCCTGTTAATAAAACATTCTAATGTGAATAATATGTACAGTGAACTACGTACAAGAAAAATATTCATCATATTCTCTAATGGTAAATAGCCGGATTCTAGTTTTCAAAAACCATCTGTAAGGACGGCTTTAAAGGTGCATATACCGACTGAGAATGATACTAGATGGTGAGCGTAATATGTAGTAATTCTTATTCAGCCCTTAGAGAGGATCCTCCAACGTTTTCTTCATGATGCAGTTTTATGGTCTGCATCCAATTGGCTACTTTCAAAAAAAAAATAATGGAGATCGCCGAAAATTAAAAGAAATAAAATTGACTACTTTGTGACGCAAGTTAGCAAACATTACAGATTTATGACATGATCGGCAGGCGCAATCCATTACTCAGTTGATCCAAAAGCTGTTTATTCTTAGAGAAAGGGTTCAGCTTGAATGATTCCGCTCTTCAACGCTTGGTACGGGATTAAAGGGAATTAAGTTTTCAGTGTTTAGTCATCAGAGGAATATTACCAATTCGGCCATTACTTCTCTATTGTCTCCAACAATAAGTTTGCTTTGAATGGAAATAGGACGAGCCCCTTCTACGTTTCTTTGCATATAGAACAGAGCAACAGAATTTGGAAGACGCATATCATGCAGAAAACTGTTGAGATCTAAATGCCTGCCAAAGCTCGCAGACAAATTTTTTTTTAGGTATAGCTAACAAACAAAGGAGTGCATATAAACGAAGATTTGAGTCCGAATTAGGTAAAATACAGGATCTAGCGGTAAGAATGTTTACATCATAGTGTACCCCATGTATGGTAGGTTTCGTTAGTTGCATAATAAAATTGGACCATGTAGTTTACACAATACGTTCTTGTTTATGTGTATCTATATCTAGGAATCATTCGTAGTCAAGGAACTAATTTCTCTTTCTCAATTACACCCTGTGACACACATCAAGCGATTCACAGAATATTTCGGAGAAAAGAAAAGTGACAGACTACGTGTGACGCAATAATTTCCCTAAATCAGGTTTTGAAAAGTAAGTCCCTGGAATTTACATTTCAGTTACGATTACAATATACAGCACACCCAAAGTAAATCCTGGAATTTCTTAATATCGAACCGACCGCTTACGCTGCATGGGGCCTTGCCGATTTTTCTTTTGGACAGGAAGGGGACCGGGGAAAGATTTACTGTGTGTCGGACTCGGCTGGATAATCTGCAAGTTTTCGTTTCAATCTCGAAAGAGTATCTCACCATACAGGTGATGTAGTGCCGCGAACATAGCCGGGTTTCAGTGACCGGGGGATTCTAATACTTTTTTCTATCAAGTTTTACTGTGATCTAATTTCTGTGTGCATCCCCGTAAATGAGAGAAAAGAACGCGGAAATTTGACCCCGACTCCTTGACGACTACTATATAGTCAAAAATTTATCGTTAATGAGTTTATGTCATTATTTTATATTATACAAAGCCTTCCTATAGTGGAGACCGATTTTGGACAAACGAATGTCACGATAATTGTTTCTTACCATCATAAACCGTCTTTTTTACACTCTCCCATCATTCATCAAGGGCTCTATATAATTTTCTTATTTTTTCTATGAGTTTCTGTTATGACTTTAAATATCCACCCAAAAATGCATTTAGTAAAGAAATTAGTTCTGATCATCGTTTAGTAACTTTTGAAGTTGATCGTATCCTTTTACTCTTACCGTTAGTATGTGTTTTATAATGTTGCATACAATTGTCATGTCTAGCGAATTTTGCTTCACAAGTGGGCCATGGACACAAATGATCTCTTTCCCCAGTGTGAATACGATTATGTCTGGCCAAGTGTCCTGAAGTTGTAAAAGACCTAAAACAGGTCTTACAAGTATGCTTAGTTCTTCCATCTGTGCGCAGTTGTTGTGATGAAACCTTTGTAGATCTTTTCTTTTCTACCGAAGAGTTACTGCTAGTGTTGACAAAGACGATAGATGAACCTGAGTCTGCTGGGCGTCTTGGTGTAGTTAAGACACTTCCATTTGATCCTCCTCCTGACTGAGTACCTGAGCGTGTTGTTCCAGGAACAGAATCCCAAGCTGAAGCTGATGGCGATTTAACAACATGTAAAGGAGATGCTGGTCCAGTATAAGGTGGTGGCGTGCCGATGGATGTCCCCGTGGGTGTTGGCAAGGACCTAGTTCTTCTGCTTGAAAAAGTCTCGTGGGTTTGAGAAGGTGAAGTAGAAGAATAGTGCCTCTGTGAAAAATAGTCAGCATTTGGTTTTCTGAAATCACGGGGAAGTGGAATGGAGGTTAAGAGCTCACTGAAAGAAGGGAGCCTGGTCAGCACGGGAGTGACACGGCCCGTTTGGTCACTTTGATCGTCTATTAAAGTATCACTCAGACCTTCACTGGCTGAAGGGTTAATATTGGGATGATATTGCCTATGGCTATCATTACTTGGGTTGCCAGCATGTTGATATTGATGTTTATGTTGCTGTTCCACTTCCAGTTCTTGCTTTATTGCAGTGCTGTTCATCAGTGGTATGACCAGTTGCGGCATATACTGTACTGGGCTAGTATGGGATGGCGGTAACGTATTATACACTAGTCTTTGCGAGTAAAACATTACAAAGCTAATATGGTGACCCTTTAAAAAATACAAAATGTCAACTTATTATACGAATTTTTTAGGTGAGATAGTGTGGTATATATAGATTGAAATGCCAGATGCGTATCAGCTTTTTTTTGATTGTTAGTGCGTGAATCGATCTTCTGGTATCACGAGCAAGGATACGCCGCAGGTCGAGTCCCTGGTTCAGATATACACGCAAGGTACTTTAGACAGCTAAAACCATCGCCCGAAAAGCTGAGCCGCAAATTCCTAAGTTGACAACAGTGGCATACAAATTTTGCGTGCCCAGTAAAGTTTTCTAATTTGTGCATCCTAGAGTTTCGACTTACATGAGCCGCATAGATGCCGGACATTGCCCGTAGCTGAGCTTTAAGATGGTTACTTTATTGGAAGTGCAGGCTTGAAATCCATCAAATTTCTATATAAAAATTATTCACGTAAAGAGCAATAGTTGAAGCTAAAAATAAAATAGATGATCAAAGTGTGCTAAGTAAAGATTTTTTATACACTTAGAGCAATAGTTGAAGCTAAAAATAAAATAGATGATCAAAGTGTGCTAAGTAAAGATTTTTTATACACTTAGAGCAATAGTTGAAGCTAAAAATAAAATAGATGATCAAAGTGTGCTAAGTAAAGATTTTTTATACACTTAGAGCAATAGTTGAAGCTAAAAATAAAATAGATGATCAAAGTGTGCTAAGTAAAGATTTTTTATACACTTTGATTTTTTGACGAGAAGAAATTAAAGTGTAAATGAAATTCGCTATCCTTTCCCACATAGGGATCACGTGCACGAATCGGTGACGTTTCCCATAGACATTTACTCTGATGGTATCGTGCAGATCCGAGAAGTTTATCTTCTGCATTACAGGACATGCGCACACTGCCTTCCTAGTATCTTTGTGGAGGTCTGCTACATAACGACACAAAACATTAGTGACTACCGGTAACTATGCAACGGTTTAAGATCCTAAGACGGAAAATTTGAGCAAAAGCATTACTGCATACATGTAATAATCGAGTAACAGATTAACACAGTTTCAGACGTTGTGATCTAAGTCAGTTGCCACTTCCTGCTAATGACGGCTTTTAAAACATGAATGGCAAGTTGTAAACCCAGTAGATCCGCTTAAAAGAAATAGGCCCGAGCCATTTTTTTTCTACAAAGCTTTCTTTTAGAATTATTTTAGCTATTTAGGTAATAAAGGCGCTGCTAGATCCCCCAGGGCCCTTGAACAGACAGGGACTAGTTAATAACATCATCATCTAAAACTTATGTCATCGACCCGCCTTCATGTGAATTTTTTTGCATCGTTCATAGTTGAAGGTTATTAACCGAATTGTTTAACCACTTGTGGCGATGTTTATAAACTTACTATGGGTATTTGCTAAGTATACATAGAGCATCTGGCGTTAAGTCGTTAGATCGCCTGCATATAACTGAATTCCGTGCCTTTTGATCAGAAAAATGCAGGAGGCGATTGCGGAATTGCATAAAAGTACGAGAAAGGTGGTGAATTACCTTGGGACTAATAGGCTTAAAACAGACGTATTCGCATAAAAGGCTTAAAAAGGAGGCAACATGATCTCTAATTTCATTCCGCATCGAAAGGAAAGAAAATGACATGAAGTTGCTTCTCGGCTGAACAAATATCACCTAATAGATTGAACATATACGTCCCTGTGTAGTAGAGAGATCAAAAGCATCTGACTCAAGCAACTGCAGCCTGTACTTCATTAAACTTTGTTCGCGGTTTTTTTTTGACTTTTGCGATTTGACCTACTTACCCGGATGACGTGTTTCCTCCTACTGTTGGTATCATTTGATTCAATTGTTGGTCACGTGGAATTCCGATTCTTGAAGTATCGTAGGAATCTTCGACTCAGTCCCTGTAATTGAACAGGTGAAAGATAGGGATAATTGGGATTAGCAGTGAGATAACTCAATATTATAATATAAAATGTTGAGCCTCGTCTTCAAAAGATTTATCTCAATCACAAAAAACGAAGGGTTTTCAGTCGCTGCCCCGTTTGTTCCTCTTGTTTCGGAGAATGGAATCATTAACGCAGTAGGAAACACTCCACTCATGAAGTTAAAGAAATTATCAGAGGAAACCGGTAGAAATATATATGCCAAAGCAGAATTCATGAACCCTGGTGGATCAATAAAGGATCGTGCTGCGTTGTGGATTATTAAAGATGCTGAAGAAAAAGGGTTAATAAGTGCTGGTGGTACCATTGTTGAAGGTACCGCTGGTAACACCGGAATTGGCTTGGCCCATATTTGTAGATCAAGAGGATACAATTGTGTGATATACATGCCAAACTCTCAATCTCAAAACAAAATTGATACTTTAAAGCTTTTAGGAGCAGAAGTTCATCCTGTTCCTGCTGTTGCTTTCGATAATCCTCAAAATTATAACCATCAAGCCAAGAGACATGCTGATCTGCTTGATAACGCGGTTTGGACGAACCAATTCGATAATACTGCAAACAGAAAAGCTCATATAGAGTCAACTGGTCCAGAAATCTGGTCTCAATTGAATGGGAAAGTTGATGGATTCACTTGTTCTACAGGTACAGGTGGTACTTTTGCAGGTGTAACCAGATACCTCAAAAGCATCTCCGATAGGAAAACTAAGTGCGTTGTTGCAGACCCTCCTGGATCAGTAATTTACTCTTACATAAAATCTAATGGCCAAACAATGGAAAGAGGCGGCTCATCTTTCACCGAAGGTATCGGCCAAGGAAGAATCACGAGTAATCTTCAACCTGATATAGATTTGATTGATGATGCCTTGAAAATACCTGACGAGGACTCTATTGTTATGGTATACAGACTTCTTGACGAAGAAGGCTTGTATTTAGGCGGAACAGGTGCTCTTAATGTTGTCGCTGCTGCTGAACTTGCAAAAACCTTACCAGAGCATTCAAATGTCGTTACTATTTTGGCAGATTCTGCTCATAAATATGCCGACAGACTCTTCTCAAAGAAGTGGTTAGCATCTAAAGGCTTATACGATGCAATCCCGGATCATTTGAAGAAGTACGCTATTTTAGATTGAGATGCAATGTACATAAGCAAAGCGTGCGGAATGGTCATAAAAGTGAAGTAAATAGGAAATAAAAGAAACAATGGATTGTGGATCAACTTGTACTAGAAAGTATCTTTCCTTTCTCTCGATTTTTTTTTTTTTTTGTTTAGGCTTCGCTATGTCTGTGGTAGTTTGATATTTTTTTTTCAGCAGCTCGTGCGATCGTCAAAAACTTTAACAAAATTTTTGAATCACACAGACTACATTGATCAGGTGTACTAAGAAAAAGTGGAAAACCGACTTTCAACAAGTCTAACGTAAACACATATAAGTGAATAATCGGTTCCAAGCAAATTATAACAAAATCTGCTTTTAAATTAATAAGCTGAGCACACTCTCTGATGTACACTTCTTTTCCATTCACAATCAATTTATGAGTCACTGTACAATAATAGAGGTAATAAGAATTGAATAACAGCGTCTTAATTAGTAAAGTTAAAAAAAGGATAGGAACAAGTACACTCTATATTCCGTAAAGGAGCAAAACGTCATAGATTTAAATGGATCAACAAATTACTCAAGCTGTGGAGATTGCGCTTAGCGGTACAGCAGACTTGGGACTAAAAGACCAGGCATTTCAGTTCATCGAACAGATCAAAACAAGCGAGGAAGGATTTAAGTCATGTTTAGATATTTTGACCAAATCCTCGGAGAATAATTCTGTCATAAATGATGGGTTAAAATTTTTCATCTATCAAGTAATTGAGGAAAATTTTCCAAGATTGAATGATGGACAATTATTTAATCTTCATACTAGCTTATTCAAAGTCCTTTCTGATTTTAAGCGAACAAATAGAAATGACCCTGTTTTCTTGAAAAACAAATTTGCACATATATTAGCCAAAAGCTTTTATTCGGTATATTATAATATCTATCCTAATTATTTCAATGATTTGCTTAATATCATTGCAGATAACAATCAAATTGCATCCGATTATTACGTTAGAATACTTATTAGCATTCATTCGGAAATTGGGGATAAGTTTTTGACAAAGACCAAGGAAGAACAAGAGACTCAGAATCTTTTGAAAGATCAAATTAGACTTAATGATATGACAGCTTTAGTAGATAGTTGGTCTAAGATTCTAATGAATGATAGTAATTCTGGGGACATTTTAAATGGGACTCTTAAAACAATAGGGCTCTATATAACCTGGATGGATATTGAGTTATTTGTGTCTAATCAATTCATCAATTTAATATTCCAGTATTTGACTGTTGAGGCCCAGAGAAATGAAACATGTTCAACTTTAACCGAAATTATAAGCAAAAAAATGAAACCTGCAAACAAATTAGAGTTAATTTCTTTATTGAATTTAACTTCTATAATCGAATCTAGTGTGTCATCTGATGACCAGGATATTGAATTTTTAGAGGGGGTATCAAAACTAGTTAATCAAATCGGAATCGAATTACTCATTTCCCTAGAACATGAACCAGGCTTGCTTAATGAGATCAATCAACAATTATTCAAGCTTTGGCCACTTGTGTTCAATTGCTTAAGTCATGAGTATGACGATATTTCTCAACAAGTTTTCCCCTTCATCCAACAATACTTGTTACTTTGCAAACGTATTCCCGAACTCAACTCGGTAGAACTCTTGTCCACTCTTTTGAATAAGGTGATACTCAAATTGAAGTATGACGATGACGATAGTGGCCTTGATGAAGATGCAGATGAACAATTTGACGAAATGAGACAAAAAATGAAAACATATCAAGATACTATTGCAGTTTTGAAGCCTGATTTGTATATAGAGGCCATTCCTATTGTCATCAATGAGTCAATTTTCAAATTTGATAGTAGCTACCCTGAGAATTTGGACTGGAGGAAATTCGAATTAGGGTTGTTCGAAATTAACAATTTCAGTGAAATTTTAAGAGCAAATGTTATGAACATGAGGAAGGGTGAAGTTGTTCAATCTAAACCTTATATGATTCTTCAAGATTTTATTGTAAAGCTTATTAATGGCAATTATATTACAACTGTGGTCCATCCAAAAGTGCAATTGTCATTCTTTGAAATTATAGTCAAGCATTATAGTTTCTTTAATTTTTCAGACCCCGGTATCACCTTAAGGATTTTGGAGCTTTTTTCCAGCCCCTTAGGACTTTTCAGTGGATCTGAAAAGGTAAGATCGAGAAGCTGGTATCTATTTTTCAGATTCGTGAGATTAGCAAGACCCGTTTTACTGAAAGAAGATCAAATCGAAAAGTTTTTGATTGAATTTCAACCTCTTTTGTTGATTAAGGCTTCTTTACCTACAAGGGACCAAGATAACGATGTTGTGGACGATGATAACTTCAATGGAAAATTATATTTATTCGAGTCGATTGGGCTCTTAATATCATTACTTTCAATTGATATAGCAAAGAAACTTAATTTGGTTGACTTAATATTCCAACCATTATTCACCGATTTGGAAAATTGCATTAAAAGTTCTGATGGAAGTGGTGAACAACAACTAGTAGCTTTACAGGCCCACCATTCACTTATGGCCATAGGGACTTTTGCCAAAGGATATGATCATGATTACGAAAACAAATATTCTCCAGGGATAATAGAGAAAGTTCATAATGCTGCGCAGGTTGTTTTGATAACTTTGGAGAACTTCTCCAGGTACGAGCTAGTGAGGGAAGCAGCTAGATTTTGTTACTCTAGATTCATCCCTATCTTGAAGAACCAAATTAACACTCATTTAGGTAAACTTATCTCAATTGTTTTGGCTACAGATAATTTAGGAATCTCCGAGCTAACTGACTTCTTGGGATTCGTAGGTCAAATAGTGCACCAATTTAAGGATGATGAAAACGTGTACCTGTTGTTGAATAGCTTGTTAACACCACTTGTGAGCAAAGTCTTCGAATTACTTGCCGGTGATTCGGAAGATGATAGACTTATTGCTGATTTAATAAGAGATAAAAACAGCTTGAAAAAGTCATACATGTCATTTATAAGTGTGATTATACTCAATCACTCATCAAGTCTTTTGGTCACCGAAACCAACAAAAAACTTTTCCCCAGTGTATTGAATAGCTTTGTGGAAAATGCATACGATTTGTCTGAGACCTCAGTATCAAAATTGGCTATCGCACAGTTGATAAATTTCGTTAACGTCTTTGGAAATGGGGGAAAAATAGATGACCCAGAGGATAGATTCGGTCAAAATTTGCCAGCCATTGACGGTGTCGAGGGATTTTTGATGGAAAAGACTATTCATTTATCTTTTGAATTGCCTTTTCAAAGACAAGAATTTGACTTAAAAGATGGTCAATACAGATTACTAGGGCAAGAAATTTCGACACTATTAAAGACTTATCAACAAAAAAAGGGAGATGAGTTTTTAAACTTTCTCTCTAACTACTTGACCAATATGGGATTATCCCAAGATTTGATGACCATCTTTGTCACGAATCTCGTTAAGTGGGATCAAACAGCCTTCAAAAAGTACTTCATCGAATTTGTAACCCAATTGAAGGGAAAATAACTTCATAGGTATATAGACCGCCAGAATATGGTGAGACTCTCGAGGCCTTTCTAATTTAATTGGCATTAAGATTCATAGTTTGATATTTAGTCACATAATATTACACTATAAACTTAAGCTTAATAGCTTTTACGAACTCATCTGCGCTTTTGACTTTTAGCAGGGGTGTATGCACTCCTGTTTTTTTTCTACCAAAGGAAAAAAAAAAGAGAGATGAGTTAAAGTGTAGTGATTGAAGGTAACATGCTGAAGCGACCAGAGAACGAAAATGTCTCAATTCCTCCTAAAGACGAAGAAGAATTAGAGCTTGAGAAGCTTGTATTTGGGGATGCAGAGGGATTTGAAGTCAATTTGAAACAGTTAGACAACTTATATGATATCTCATCGCAGGAAGAAGATAGTGATGATGGATTATTCGACGATGCCGCAAGTGGTGGCGAGAATGGTAGCGATGGAGAAGGACCCCTCGATGATGATATGTTTTTCATCGATGACAAGGGTGAGGAAGATAGTGATGCCATGGAAGTCGATACGGAAAACGACGAGAGCGATGAAAACAGTAGTTCCGACTCTGATTCTGATTCTGCCTGGAAAGATAGCGATGACGAGAGGATTAAAGTTTCATTAACTGAAACCTCCAAAGTCAAAAAATTGAGGAAGTCTGAATCGGAAGACGTAGTTCGTGGTAAAGAATATCTTAAAAGATTAAGAGCACAATTTGAAAAGATCTATCCGAGACCTGAATGGGCGGATAGACTCGTTGAGGATGTGAGAGGGACAGATTCTGAAGAGGATACAGAAGGGGAAAGAAATGGTAGAGTGCGGGAAAATGATACCAATGCTATCCTTTCTATTTTGTCAAAAACTCAAAAGTTTACTAAAACAAAACAATTGAAATTAATTTCTCCTAGCAAGATATCAATTACCAGACTCAAAGATGCAAACTATCAAAAAGTATCAAAAGGAGCTATCCAGACCCTTTCATTCCATTTTAGCCATCCTTTATTGATAACGGGCGGTTTTGATAGAACTGTACGGGTATATCACATAGATGGTAAAATTAACAATATGGTGACTAGTTTACACCTTCGTAATTCACCTATCTCAACTTGTGAATTTTCCACAATCGGAGAAAAGAAAGACGAGAATTTACTCTTCGTAGGTGGAAGAAGACGTTACATGAACAAATGGGATTTGAATACCGGGCTGGTGGAGAAAATATCAAGATTATATGGACACGAAAAATTTCAGAAATCTTTCGAATACTTTAAAGTATCATCTAAAGGAACATTTATTGGATTAACGGGTAATAGTGGATGGTGCAATATCCTTGATGGTGCAACTGGCCAATGGAAAAAAGGCTTCAAGATCGAAGGAACAATTATAGATTTTGCCTTTGCTAAGGATGAATCCTTCATCATTATTATCAATACTGCAGGCGAAATATGGGAATACGATTTAAATGATAATTCCAAGAAGGCTAAAGAAGCAAAGAAAGTCATCAGAAAATGGCAAGATCATGGAGGTATAGGGACCACAAAGATCGAATTAGGAGGACCAAAGGACCGCTGGCTAGCAGTTGGTACTAATAATGGTATTGTCAACATTTATGATAGAAACTCTTTTAACCAAAGTAACCCAGAGCCATTCAAGACCATCGAAAACCTTGTTACATCCATTTCAAGTCTTAAATTTAATCCTGATGGACAGTTATTATGCATATCATCTAGAGGTAAAAGAGACGCCTTAAGGCTTATTCATTTACCCTCTGGATCAGTATACTCCAATTGGCCCACGAGCGGAACACCATTGGGTAGAGTGACGGCGGTGGATTTCTCTCCAAACAATGAAATGTTAGCCATAGGAAATGAAGCAGGGAAAGTTACTCTTTGGAGATTGAATCATTACTAAGGACTCTTCATCATCTTAAGCTTATTTCTAGATCTATATAAATCTGTGTATCATACACAAATCATTCTGCATATAAAATGTGAATAAAAATAATGCTCTTTAAAATTTAGTACAAAAAAATCACTTAAATCAAGTATCTATAGTCTAGAAGATGGGGGTTTTGGGTGCGCCGTATGTGTTTAATGAAATGAACTTGATTATTTAATACTATATACTAACTGAAATATTCTAGAAAGGGACATGGACGCTATCGTGATCCGAAGACTTTCGAAATGACACCTGCTCTTTATAGAGTTAGGGCACCATTTTTTTGGAAGAACACTATAGGATTATTAGTCTTTGGAGCTATTCCTGTTGGTGTCTACGCTTACACTTGGCACGTATTGAACAAAGATGATTTTGAAGATATTCCAGTTCCTCCTATTTCTGATGAAGAATTATCCAAATTGAGGAAAGAGTATGAAGCGAAGAACGCTTGATAACTTTGACTACCGGTCGTCTTGTACATAGCCATCATCAGGAGAGCATTTTTAAGTGTTTTGTTCTAATTTTGATTATATTCAATAAATGCTAAAGATTTGTTAATTATATATCTCGATATAATAAGAATAGACCAAGAGTTTGACTATTCTCCGTACATTGATACTCCTCTTACTGGATACGGAGTATTTTTGCTTTCAGGGCTCAAGGGAGTTGAATCAGAGTCTGTATCAAATGAATCATCACCCGATTCTTCTATCCGAGTATGATCAAGAGATCCCTTTGATGTATCATGAGTTCCGAGATTAGAGTTATCATCACCCGATTCTTCTATCCGAGTATGATCAAGAGATTCCTGTGATGTATCATGAGTTCCGAGATTAGAGTTGGACAGGGGAACATCGGTGCTCGAATAGGCCTCGTTTTTAGGTGCAGTAAAGTCCCTCCTAGCATCATTAAATCTCATTTTCTGGGTGGAGCTAAATGTGTTAGATCGGGTATTAGAAGGCTCATCAGCACTTGAAGTGAAGGGTTCATAATGAGTCTTGATATCATCATCATATGACCTTTTCGTAACGCTTTCAAGATCATTCTCTTGTCCGTCATGCATGTTCGTTGTTGGCTGAAGTCCCGATGAAAGAGAACCTTGACGAGACTCATTGAAAGGGTTTCGGGGCATTCCACCATATGGAGGAGGCCTTCTAAACTGCCTACTAGGAAGTATTGGCTCACTCATCTCCAGCCAAACAGCGGAGTTATTTTCAACTCTATTTTGGTCTCCAAATGGATTATTGAGTTTAGGAATGTAGTCCCTTCCATAAGAGGGCGGCTGCTCCAATCTTCTACCACCATAAGAAGTTAAAGAAGACGTTGATTGATTTAAGTCTTCGTATCTTCTATCTGTATTATTACCCTTTATGTTTGACAATGAACTCGAATTATTATATAATGAACTTTCCGAATGTTTTCTGTTTGTGATTTCATGGATGGCAGGAGGAGTCTCGATGTCTTTTGGAGCTGTGCTGTACTCGAACACAGAATCGAATGCGGTGTTTGTTTTGTTCAATAATGGATTCTCCGCAATGTCATCAAGACTTAAAATTCCCTTCTCCAAAAGCTCACCCTTGGTCTTATGATTTCTGTAAACCAAAAGTCTCACATTTTCATTAACAACATTGCAACAATATTTTTTTAAGGATTTGAAACCTCTGTCACGTATTCCAACCATCACAGGGATATAAAGAAGCATACCTAGGACAAATTTGAAGAAAAAAACGCACCAAATTATCAAAGATAAGCACATGAATGACAAGATTACCGACAACCTCAAATTCTTATCGGCAATGGTTTTAATATTACTTATTATATCATTTGATTTACCTCCACCAGTAGCATAGTATCGTAAAGTCAAAATATTAATCACCTGTCTCGGACAATCAGCAACTAAAATTTGAAGAGCATTATCTAATTCACCATAGGACAAGAAAGCAGACCAATCAAAAAAGTTATCATGTTCAATTGAACTGAATAAACAAAAGTAACTGTAAGACTTCACGGTATATAGCTGCCGTGCTATAGAGTTAACATATGCCAATGCAATGTTTTTTGTTTTGTAGGTATGGATTGCCCAAACCCAGTGATACAAAAGAAGAACAAATTGGAATATAATACAACCTGTAAAGATCCATTTGGCAACTTTGTATGCATATGGTTTATAGTCAGCACTTGACCATCGATTAAATGCCAAAATATTAACACAGGTATATATATCTGATCCAAGTAAGACCAACGAAAGTATTATCATTATCCATGAGATTAAATACAGAATTACGGTCGAGGCTCTGGTATTACGGAACCTGTCCACATCAACTAAATCGAAAGTCGAATGGTCAAGTCCATACTTACTGATTTCTTTCCCAG
The DNA here is from genome assembly GCA_030574455.1 of Priceomyces fermenticarens. Classification (NCBI taxonomy): domain Eukaryota; kingdom Fungi; phylum Ascomycota; class Pichiomycetes; order Serinales; family Debaryomycetaceae; genus Priceomyces; species Priceomyces fermenticarens. The sequence continues at coordinate 122,435 of JAJMEZ010000010.1, read as the reverse complement.
GATCGAAATATCCATTCTTATTAAAAGTTCCGTCTCCCATTCCTATTGATTTGATAACAGGGAGTAAATGGCTCTAGTTGTAATAACAATTTTATACCTGCTTCAAAATTTATTCCATGATAACAGTCCAGCTGCTGAAATATCACTGGTAATGATTTATCTATTTTATGCGTATGTGTCGCCACTTGTATTCAAACGAAATCAAATGCCGCAAAAACCACCTTATTTATTAGTAGCAAGAATTTTATACTTTTTCCTCAAGCTTTTTATTTGACTAGTTTACCCTGCTGTGAAGATATATGTCGGTGTCTCTCCTTCTATGTTTCAATATTTCTATAAATAAGTTTTAACATACCTCCGCTATTTGAAACATCGCGTTATTTTTTTTTTTTTCAAATCTTGATAAAGAATATTTACGTGCCTCTTTTTGGGCATTGATAATGATCCTTCATACAGTTAGAGTACGGTAATGTAAAATACGAGTTTCGTCAGGGATTCTATGTGGCATCAAATTTTTTTCAACGTGCAAGGGGAGGCTTTCCCTGACGATGGGTAAAAATAGAACAAGTAACCATAACGCTGCACCTTAATGTTGGCTTGACCCCCGGTACGTCCTAGAGTCGGTCGTTGCGCGCAGAGATGCAATGCTCACTAAGGATTATTGTTGAATGTACCGAAATTCTTCACTAGACGGTGGCGCTGTTGTAGATGACTACAAGCAAGAAAAGCTTGATACGTGTCTTAGTAATTATTTTAGTCTACAATATACAGTGCAACGCAACGCATCTGCTAGTAGCTCATCGTACTTCGTCTTCCCGGAAGACGTTAGACTGTGTGTGAAATGTGCCGCACCACAAAAGGGACCAGCCGAATGGGCTTTTAGAGGTGCAGGCCAGGTTTCTAGACTTCATAAAGTAGAATGCGTGTTACAGTTATTGCCTTTGGTAATAACTATTCGACACATTTCTGAAAACCTAGAGCTGGTCGAGACGATCGAAAAATCTTGCACGTTTTCTACGCAACTTTGATTGTTTTATGCGCAAATAATCAACATCACTTTGCTCTAGAACCTACTAGACATACGGTCAGCTTGCAGCTAATTTTTTGTACTCTCAAATTAACCGACCTTTTACATTAACCTATTATACTCTATGTAGTGAAGGTAAATACTTCACAGCCTAAGTGCTAGAAACGCCAATCTAGTCAGATCCTATATGCCCATTTTCTCAACGTTAATCTAATATGAACAACTATCCAGACTCAATCATCCACTTAACCCACGTACTTCTTCAATAACTTTGAAGCTTCATCACGAAGGTCCTCTTGGTCACTTTTAGCAAGGCTTTCAAGCACACCAATACATGCTTTCTTGACTGGTGGTCTATACATGATCAAGTATTGAAGTGCCAAAAATCCGATTTTAGAACGTGCAGGGTCAAAGCAAAGAGATTGAATTCTAGAAACCAATTCTTCATTAAGGAATGGAAGATCAGATAATAACCTGATGAAAATCTTCCTATCTGTTGGCTCCAAAAACGGAATCATAGCATCAAGGACCTTGGCACTCCAAATATCGTATGTTGGAGTGGCAATAGTTGCCTCTGAGACTTCTTCTTCAACTTTACTGTTAACGTCTCCCTGAACTCCTTCTTGAGCAGATTTCTCAATGAGAGATTCAGCTAGCTTATTTTCATTAAATATTCTTTCACTATACCATTCTTCATTAAGCCATTCTATGATGAGATCAACTCTAGTATGAATGTCAGCCAAGAAATAATCGAATATAGCAGTTCTTATCATGTCACTTAACTCTTGATTAGTTTTAAAGTCGGGGGATTCTTCATCCGTAGTTGTTCTCATTCCTCTCGTGGCAAGCCTTGTAAGCAAAATAAACCAACTGTCCTTTTTCCATGCCTTGATTGCCACTCTAGTCAACTGATGAGCCCCAGCTGAAGCATCTTTTTCATCTGGTGTAGGCAGCTTTGAGTTTGCAAATTTGAAGAAGTTTTTTATAATAAGTGCAACATGCTCCTTTTTCTCTTGGAATGATAAATCCCGGGGAGGTGGCAAGGAATACTCTGTTTTCGGCTCATATATGTCTTCTTGATCATCATCTTCTTCAGCTTTCTCTTTTTTCACTTGAGTATTGATCAGTGAATGATTACTGACAGCATCCAAATATCTATCGCTTATAATCTCAAGTGCCTTTGTCAATCTACTCGACTTAGCTCTGTTTAATGCAGATATAGTCATGGAAACAAGAATATGATGTGGTAAAGTACCCAAGTTGAACAGATTTAATTCATCATTGGGACTTGTCAAACAATAGAGATTTTTGTAATCTACTGTTTTCAACTTTTTAGATGGATTAAGGAATCCTTCAAATTTCCGCTTTCTAATATCATTATCTTCAATAGCAATGACGTTCTTCCTCCTTATATCTATACCTCTTTCAGTCAAAACGTTGAGCTTTCTACTTAATGACAGTTGAAAATTAGAGGGAACTAAATTGTTTCTTAAAACATGTACAAGAAAGTTCTTAATTACACGATCAATATACTTTCTCGCTAATTTGAACTGTTCTGTGGACTGGTAGTTAGATTGAAATTTTGTATTAGAGTCGAATTTGTCTATCACAGACAAGACTTTACTTGCAAATTGAGGTTTCCTTTTTACGATGACAATTGAATGATTAATGGCTCCGGACATTAATTGAGGAATAATAATATCGTCATTTAAGCAAGAAAGAAGCAAATCAACCAAACCCGCAGCCTCAGCTTCCACGACATTGGGCTTTATTAATGTATGATTTGAACTAACTTTTGACAAAGAAAAAGAATGACCATTGTTGCTTGTTCTTGATTGGTAGTCTATTACGATCACAATAAATTTCAACACCTCTAGTTTTGGTCCTATGCTTCGTAACAGATCATGTTCTTCATTATCTGACAGTTTCAAGGGAAAAGTAGTGGAGAATTTGTTTATAATCGAGTTCTTTAATTCAGTTAACTTGTACCAAGTTTGATTGCTTCCGTCATTAGATGCAATAAATTGGAATACCAACTTGAAAACAATAACAGATGTGTTTATACTCTCTTTGAAAATAAGTTCATCTCTAACATTCGTCAATGTAAGCAATCCATCAAGCGCATCCATTGCTAGCTCCGTTTTAACATTTTTATCAATTTTATCCTCGCCAGCACCGAAAACTTCATTCAAGAACTTAGCACACCACCGTTGTATTAATAAATCATCATTCTTGACAAAATTGAAGATCTGTCCTACAACCTGGGCAATCAAATCCTTACTACTGAAGGCAAGATCTCGCGCCTGGTTCAATTGAGCAATTATTTGATCTGAGTTAAATGTAGCCATCTTTGTTAGTCCAATTATTCTATATTTAATGCTCTTTTTGTTATGAGAGGAAGATAATTAGTCGTCTCTTAGTGTTGTAGTTAGAGAGCACAGGTGGCAAAATAGAGGCCAAGTGTATTTCAGAGACTCTTGTTTATTGGACTTCTCCTGATGCGTGAATCCTACTGGTCATAAGCCCACACCAGAATTTAATGATACTATAAACGTGAAGTTTTTTAGCGAGACTAAAATGAAAATATGGATTTGGAAAAATTTCCCAAGGACACGACTCATTTATAGTCTTATACAGGTTCTTATCAAAGACAATTAAGACTGAAGTTTTTAATTAACGGACTTCAAAGTAGAGATAAATTGTCATTTGATTCAAATTAAATTCGTTCAACAAAGCTTTGAAAAAGGCTCAGTTTAATTAAATAATAGATATTTGATCGAGGATTCAACTTCTCGAGTTCAAGTTCTGGAGCCATAGTTTTCACCCCCACATCAGTGATACTTCAGTCACTGGTAATAATGAGCACTGGCAGGTCTGCAACCATTCAACCTCAAACATCTCAAAGAGACAGCAAAGTAAATGATGGGGAAGTGGTGTCTGCACTAATGGTTGGCTTTACAAGTGACCATTCGAATGTCGATGATAACTCTACTACAAAATGCCAAGAGCAAGTTTTAACTACACCCGCTATAGAACATTCAAGGTCAATAAGATCAGTGAAGCGATCGTTATCGAATTCGAGCGACCAAATTTTTGAAAGTGATAGATTCAGGGCCCGGCTCCACACTTTGAATGCAAACAATGGACTAGTAGATCAACTGATTTCCGCTGAAGAAGGCTGTGAAGTGTGTGATAGCATTAGTTATAAAACAACAAAATTAAATATAGAAATCGATAAATTTCCCACTATTGATACATCTCCATTGCATCCGGGATCAGATTTCTTCGCCGATCTAAGCATTTCGAAGGAATTTGTGATAGGCGATATACGCAGCTTAACAAGTAAGCAACTCAACCATGTTTTTGAATGCTACTTTAACAGCACTTTACCTTCAACATGTACGATGTTTCCTTGGCTTCATGGATTGAATAATAATAATAAATCCCAGCAAAGATTCTTTGTCTTCAAAGAAGATTTGTCTATTATTACACCAACGTTTGGGTCAAAGCCAAAAGATGCTAGGTTCTTTATGTGTATTAACACATCTGAAGATAATAGATATTTAAAGAACACTATAAATGCTGACGAAGTATTGGCACCTGTTGATATTCCATGGCCGAAAATCAGAGATTTTATTGAACATATATTTTTTAAGATGGACAAAGAGGTTGAACAGCTGGAGATAGATTTACTAGTAAGTGATACTATCAACACCGGTCTTCTTCCAATTTTTTTAAACTTGGATCCAGACAAGGGTGTCTCTCTCAGAAATTTCCATATTCAAGTGGCTAAGTCAGCAACATGCTCTGATTTTTTGGTTTATGGAAACAACAACTCAAGCATTGCAAGGTTGTTGTGGTTAGCACAGAAGAATGAACTCAAAGATGGAGAACAGGATGTGTTCAATACTTTTGTCTTGGAATCGATGAACGGCGTGAATGATGCCTTTTTCACGCCCAAGCAAGAAGCAACTCTTAGTGATATCAAGAGGACTCAACTTTCCATAAACTCACTTCTTAAGAGTGATTTCTCGATTTGGGATTCTGATTTTCAAATGAAAGAAAAGGTGGAGACATCTACAATGTCATCTGCAAGTAGACTTAACAACAATGTATGGGTTGGGAATATGTGGGATTATCAGATTTTTTTGAAGTCATTGGTCGATGATCGGGTTGGATTTGAAGACTGTAATGGAAGACATGCTTATTATGATCCTATTAACTCAATTGTCCATCTAAATTTTCAGCAATCAGGAATCGATTTTTTACCTCTTCCCAAGGCACGATGGCAATTTCTCATTTACTCTCATAATGAAGCAGAATTCCCTTCACTCATTTATTTAAAGGATTTAATGAGCAAAGTAGTCTCGGATGAGATCAATGAAGGCAGACCCTTTGTGTTGGACTTTCCACCTTCAGGCTCTATAAGCTTAGGTGATTGCAAAAAGAACAGCTTGACGTCCATTCTCAATACGTGCAAGCTTTTGTATTCACTTTCATCATCAACAAGAAATGTCGGGAAACCAATGAGCACCCTTATATACTGTTCTGATGGATATACAGAGCTGTCATTATTGACATTTTTCTATCTCATGTATTCTGAAAACATAGGGTTGGAGGAAGCCATTTTGAAGATACACTCAGAATATGGCAGGCCATTTTATATCTTCAATACTGATGTGACTATTCTCCTAAAGCTTGAACCTTTGTTAAGAAAATATTCTCCAGTTGCTAAAGGCGACGACTTTGTCTGGGACGAATTAGAAGAGTTGACTGATGCAGAATTGAATGAAATCTTAATTACACCTTCATATACTCAAAGACATTTTTCCCTAGACTATAATTTATTGGGAACTTTGGATGATGACAGTGACAGCAGCGATTCGGAAAATGACGACGACTATACAATCAATGAAAACTGGGTTAAAGAAGTTGATGGTACTTTACCATCAAGAATTCTTCCATATTTATACTTGGGATCATTGAAACATGCTAACTCGCTATCGTTGTTGAACAAACTAGGAATGACAAAGATTATATCTGTTGGAGAGAAGTTGGACTGGGTAAACGGCTACAAGTTTAAATCCAATTTTCAAATTATGATTGAAGAAATCGATAATGGGAACATAGAGATTATCAGTATTACACCTAAAAATGAGGCAGCCAAAAAGCTATGTTCTATAGAAACTATTATAAAAGTTAACAATCTTCAAGATGATGGAAAGGATGAGCTTTCCTCATCTTTACCTTCAATTTTGAACTTTATTGATGTGTTTCATAAATCTTCGAACGGCGACGCGAAAATATTGGTACATTGTAGGGTAGGAGTATCGAGGTCGGCAACGGTGGTAATAGCCGAAGTGATGAGGCGACTCGAGATTTCACTAGCACGAGCTTACTTGTACGTAAGAGTCAGGAGATTAAGCATCATAATTCAACCTAATTTGAGATTTATGTATGAGTTGTTCAAATGGAATGAAAAACAGAAGCCAACAGGACCGTATATTAGAGAAATTGATTGGTTTGTCATGTGTCGAGAGATAATGAAACTCAACACTCCATACATGTCTGCATAAGCGAATATAGGCTTATCGCACATTTGATATTATCAAAAGTTTCAAGAGGTCTTTTCTCAGGATCTCAAATCTAATTTATATAGACTTGTGACCACTTGATTTACCTTTAGTTTTGCCTTATGCTTGATCTTTATGGACCTTATTCTTTCAATTCTACAGTCGTATGTATTATACACACACCTTTTCTTACATTCCATTCTGTAAAAATAATAATAATATATTATTATTATCCCCATTGATGTGACCACTAAGTCTCAAGTACGGCATGTAAAGAAAAAAAGTGGGTCGTGCATAGAATAATACAACAATTTAGAGGATTCATCATCGTCAGGAAACGTATGTGCAACAAGAGTCACCAAAGCAAGAAAATTTATAATAGCTAAGGAAATTCCTTGAGGATTTTTCGAAAGACATTGAAATATAATCAGGGGAAATAAACTTTGTGGTGTGAATTAATTACCCGAGACCCACACTCACCGTTTTAAGTTGACGTGGCTCTGAACAAAGCATCAAAGCTATTAAATTGCATTAAAAACGAATACTCATCTCTATATATGAGCGAGTCTATTCCACAAACTCCCGGAGTGGAGGACCAAATTGACTCAAGCCAAAATCAAAAGCATACAAATGGTAAGGCTACCAACGCATTAACGAATTTACTAAATTCTGCAATTGCAAAAGCTGCCACCGAGTCTTCAACATCACCAACTGAGGAAAATGGGTCTATTGAAGACTTAAATAGACCATCTCTACTGCAAAAAAATTATGTTTACACGATTGAAGAACTTATGGAGCTAAAAGATTCACCAGAAGTAATTGATTATAGAGACAAAAATATCTTGCCAGATAAGAGCTTTTGGAGAGCAAAGGTTAAACCATTACATGCTCAACATGGTGGAGCAAAGGAAGGAAAATCCAAAAAGTCGCTTGCTAATAAGAAGCAATTGAACCGACAATGGGAAAGAAGACCTGTTGGTTTTAGTAAGGCAAATGATTTGGATTCTTTATCAGAGGACAAAATTTCCCAATTGTTGGGCGAGTCTGGGGATGAGGCTGAACCAGACTGGGATTCAAATAATTTGAATGAGGAAATAAATATGGATATGGGCAAAACAGTCGAAGACTTTGAAACTTGGAAATCACTTATGAGAAGGGAAGAACGTCGTAAACTCAATCCAGATGCTACTAAGGAAGAGCTTGAAGGTGATGAATCCAATTCTAATACATCACCGGGCGAAAGTGGTAATGAAGTTGATAGCTTCTTTTCCTTTGTGAAGCCCCAGAAACCTACTCAGGATGGCTCAAACCCCAGTGGAAGTACCTCCACTTCTGGTGAGTCAGCCTCAAGAAGTTCTCGGTTTTCTTCTTTTTTTAGTACTCCATCTGCTCCAGCTTCACGTACCAAAAAGGATTCTATTGATGGTTCTACCCTGAATGCTGGCGCCTCCAGATTCTTCTCTGGTGCTCCTGGTTCTTCTGAGCCCCAAAATATATCTCAACAATCGTCCGTAACCCAATCTCAAGTTCCCACACCTGATGTACTTCAGAAGAGTCCATTTAATGCTTATCCTATACCTGTTCCTGAGAGTACTTTACTTCAATCTAAAGCTACAACACCAATACCAGCTAAGACGTCTAATGACAGCTTCTTCATGTCTTTATTAAATAAAAAGCAGGGCCCAGAATCTTCGCAGTCTCCAGCTCTTGAAAAGGCTACTCATCCATCCGCAGAGACATCAAGACAAACACCAAAATTCTCTCAAATCAGGCAACAACCACAACCACAAGAACGCCAACAGCAAGAGGTGACTCTGAGTAATCAATCGCAAAACACTCCAAGAAGTTCTCAAGGTATTGCGACACCTAATCAAGCTAAACCTGAGTATTCTCCTTGGATACAATACCAACAAGCTGGAATGCCACCACCTCCACCTCATTTGCAATATGGTGGGGGGTCCAACATGCCAATGTTTCCACCATCTGAGGCTTTCCCTCCTGGCTTCATGCCCCCTACTGCACAAGGCCAGTACAATCGTGTTCCAAAAGATTCGGATAATTCAATAAGAGAAGGTCTTGAGGGGCAAGATAGGGGAATTGAAGGCCTGAATCATGGTACACCTCAAATGCAGCCTCCTGGAATCACACAACGTAGTGGACCTCAGGGCGCACCCCCTCAAGGGATGTTCCCCCATGGTATGCCACCTCAGGGAATGTTTGCTCAAGGCATGCCACCAGGAAGAATGCCCCCACCGGGAATCCCACCCCAGGGAATGCCACCTCAGGGAATGCCACCTCAGGGAATGCCACCTCAGGGAATGCCATCCGGAGGAATGACACCAGGTACGATGCCCCCAATGCCACCACCAGGAATGGTTCCACAAGGTTTGCCATATCAAAACTTCATTTCCCAAGGAGCACCAAATGGTATACAACCGAAAGGGATACCCGTAAATGGTATACAAGGTAGAGCAAATAATGGCTATCAAGGAATGTTCCCACAGGGCCCACGGGTCCCACCTGGCGCACAAGGTCAACAAGGTCCACAAGGTCCATATTCGAGATTTCCACCGGGCTTTCCACAAGAGGGCCAGCGCGTACCTAGAGCCAATGAAAAATAAGAGCTAGCTCGATATGTTTTAATGAAGGTATCTTATGAATATCGTAGACTTCATTGAATGGTGTATATATACTATATCCAATATATTTGACCTTAAATGATAATTGAGAGCTGAAGACAAAGATTAAGTAATTGTATATGCTCATCGGTTCCATTAGTCAACTTTCTGTCAGTATTGTAAAAGACTTCTGCCATTTTGTTCTTCTTGTCAGACGAAAGTTGGTCATTCAAAATAAATTCGTCATGTAACTGACCAAGAAACTGTTGAACACTCCATCCTTCAAGGATCGATTCTCTAACATTCGAAATTATACGACCGTTATTTTTGGATTGTATTGATCCGACAATATTCTTCACAACATTTGAAGACACAATACCAGCTATTTCATGCACTAAGCCAATGGTAACACCATTGTTTTCTTGATCTACTTCCATAGAATCGTCTCCTGGAGGTAAGCTAAGAGAGCTTTGAAGTTTAGAGGCACTTTGTAAAAATGTAATGGCTTTCCTAAGATCACCGTTAGAAATTTTCAAGACTTCTTCCAAGACATTTTCATTTTGGCTCAAAGTGAAGTTCTCTTGCTTAGAGATGTATTGCAATCTTTCCAATGCGTTTTCGTTGTTCAAAGGTTTGAAGCGGAACTTAGAACATCTAGATGCAATGGGGTCGATAATTCTAGTGATATAGTTACATATTAAACAAAATCGAGTGACGTTAGAATAATTCTCCATTGTTCTTCTGAGAGCAGATTGTGCATCATTGGTCATAGAATCAGCTTCATCCAAAATGATTATTTTATAGGGAGGACAAGGATAATTCTGTAGATCATCTTTAGTAGGATTTGAAACGGCCAAACGAGCGAAGTTCTTTATCTTCTGTCTCACTATAGAAATACCACGTTCATCAGAGGCATTCAATTCCAAGACTCTTGATTTGATTAAATTAGGTCCATACAACTCCTTCGCTAAAGCCAAAATCGTTGATGTCTTTCCCGTCCCTGGTGGGCCGTAAAATAACATATGTGGTAAATTCGATGTGTGAACAGTTTTCTTCAACACCTTCACTGCATTATCCTGGGAAGCTACATCTTCCAAGGTCTTTGGACGGTACTTTTCGACCCATGGAGTGTGCTCTATTCGCTCATGTTCATACAGATCGGTGTTTTTACCTAATACTGTAGTCATTATCTATATGTGATCTTTATCCTCTGAAAACTTTCGATTTTTTATAATAATTAAAATACGCGTGAAGCTTAATCGCGGAACACAAGACATGAACCACCACCCCTGTCAAATATAACCCCCAGATTGACTTGGACGCCTTTCTCTAAATTGATAAAGACCCATACAGAAGCCTTGCTCCGTCGACTAAATTAAAATCACATATATTATTACTTAAAGAAATTATTATTATTGGACTCCTATAATTGATAACTCCAAGGTCCAGACTCTTCTAATGTGTACTCTAACATCAATATCCGTACCTTCTTTGCCTAATAGTTCTGCCCCAGCACTAACGCTACAAACTTCATCGGACCACCAACATTTTCTTGCGGGCTTTCGCCAAAATAAAAGTAATTTAGTCTGATTGGCATTAGCATGTTTTCTAGCTCTCGAAAGGGATCTTGAAGCTGCCCTAGACGCACTATTGGCAAAATTAGCAAATCTGGACCTCCGTGACTGAGTTGACGCATTTGATTGGATTGGATCTAACGCAGGTGAGTCTGGTGGTGTCTCTGTGTGGGTCTTCAATCTTACCAACAGTAATGATTGAATAACAGCTTTTGATGGTTCTGGGGTTCTAGACCCCCATATTTCTTTATTACTGAACCCCAGGGAAGTGAGCATATCAAATAAGTGCAGCTCAGCTGGACCAAGATCCAGTTTCAGGGATGAATCTGGATCATAGCCTAATCCATTAAAAACAAGTTTGTTTTCAAGAATCTTTTCACCCACATAGATTTTTAAACTTCTTATCTGCTCTTGATTCAATCCTGGAGAAGGAGGGACAACATAATAGTCCAAATCTTCTCGCAATACAATTATAGCAGGTTTTGTCTGTAAAACGTTCTCTTGACGTCCCAAATTCCCACTAACTTGCGGAGACAAAGGTCCCATCTCTTGCAGATCCTGCTGCGCCTCCTCGAACGTTCCAATGATGTATTGAAACGTCCTTGGATCAAAGTTAACATGAACAATATCTTTTTCTGTTAAGTTGGTTATCACTTGACCATTAGCGTCCAAGAAGACACCATTTGGGAAAAGACATAATAAGATACTCTCTGGAAGACCCATTAAATCATCCCTTGTTATGGTGAACCTCTCTCCCCGCATATTCAAATTAATTTTTGAATTATAATCAATAGAATCATCGTTCATACTGTTTTCAGAGTTTGTTTCTTGAATAGCATCCTGTTCTGATGTTGAAAGATTGGCAAAATTGTCAGCCATGTTGATGATACTACCACCTCTTCAACTTCCAAATTTAACAGCACTTCAAAAGAAATTAAGATGTAGGTGTCTCTATAAGCAAAAGGAGTGTAAATTGATTTATGCGTAACAAACCGATTTCAAACTTATTAACTCCCACAATAATTTTCGTTAGGCAACCAGTACCTTATATTATATGGATAAGTACCTCTTTCTTTTAATACTCTCTACTGAATACGACCGTACGAGAGTTTTCAAATAAAGACACAGAGCAAACATCGCTTCCACAAAAGAGAAAAAATGCGACATTAGCTTACGACATCTCACTGATGAGATAGGTATACTTTCTATCAAAGATCAACTGATGGAAATAGTATGGGCATCACTGAAGAACTTAGTGACGTGTGGGCAGATGATACAGAAACATTTGAAGTTAATCCACATGCAGACTTAGAGAGATCTAGTCGAAAACAAGGATATCTCGATGGTGTAACCAAAGCACAAGAAGAAAGCCTTCAAGCTGGATTTGATGATGGGTATCCGGTAGGAGCCGAGATTGGCATATTGGTGGGGAAAATCTTGGTAACAATCAATTCTAATTGTGATAAGGAAACTTTTGAAAGAGCAAAGCTAGAATTAAGCATATCTAAGGTTATGAATAAAAAATTCTTCGATAAGGATTTACAATTATCTGATCATCAACTTTTACGGCATTGGAATGAAGTAGCACTGAATTCAAAGCTTTGATTATAGAAACTATAAACTTTTATATACCGAATGGTTTATTCTGATTTAATTGCAAAGAACACTCCACCAGTCAGTATTCACTTAGGTAGTGGCATGTCGTTCATCAAAGTGGAGCTCAAGTTTTCGTTAAGGTCCCTATATTTTTCAGCAAATTTGGTTTTATTTTTCAACCATCCTATCCATATTTCACTAAGCAAATATTGAGTCTCTTGTATTATAATGAATTCATCAAAGCAGCATTTTTTAATCAACCAATCTTTGTTCAACAGTTGGAAGAGGTCTTGCTTATCATTAATTATTATTTGCCGTAACTTCACTAGATCGCGCCCTTTGATCTCGGCACTTTCATTGTTTAGAAGATTGTATTTTGCCTCGTTGTCATTGATTTTCTTGTGAAGTTGATCGATGTTGTTAATCGATAATGCTTTAGCCCTTTCAATTAGGTCTTGAAAGGAATATAAATAGTCCAAGTAGTTTTTGAACTTCTCAAGTACACTTGTGTTGACCAAATAACTCTCATCAATCAATGCACGACTAGTTCCGTTAAAGTATTCGGTAACTGAGTCCAACGAATCATTAATGGTACCCAAATCATACTTGTTGCTATTGCCCAATATCGTAGATTCGTTGCTGGGATAAATGCTTTGGTTTAGAAACTTAAATCCACCTACCATCTCAACAAATTTAGAATTGTCAAGTGCCGCTTGATGCTGCCTCTTCTCGTGACGTTCAACCAATAAGACTATCTTGGTCCAGGTGTCAATAAGCTTTGGTAGATATCTTTCCGCTTTGGCCCAGTCATTAAGAAATTCATTACCAACAGCAGGCCATATTGAATTTATAAAATGGGTCAGTATCTTTATCCCCTTAAATTCTAGTGAGTAATCAATTTTAGCTTGTTTTCTCCAAGTTGCCAAGTCAGTTGGAACAGTTAAAAAGGTTATAACCACGGGCTCTTTCACAAGAACAGGATGTTTAATTAATTGGTTCAAAAATCTATGAAGACCACGACGGCGTCTTTGTAAAAATTGAGAATCTAATGACGCTCCTACTGATGTTTGTTAGTAATTGTCCAATATTTGGATTAAATAGCTTCAAAACATACCATTAAATTTTTTAGGTGGTAATCCAGGGACTATCCTGAAGGGGTATTTCTTCAATAAAAATTCTAGGAGCCTTTTCAATGTTAGTATTTGGTTCGAGGATTGTTCAGTCATTGATACTTACCAAACAAAATCTGCAAATCTTCTGATCACCTTTTTGGTGCCAGCATGTGTGCTTGGGCCGAGTTTAAGATCATGCGTTATGGCATAGTTTATATGCTTAAATAAGAGACCCTCCTTTTCAGGGACTTCTTTAATAGTAATCACATTACCTGACTCAAAAATAGGCTTAAAACTGCTTCTTATTTCGTCAATGTAATCTTTTGTATCGGTGCTGTCCAAAGCAGAATTTGGGTCGTCATTGACTTCGGTATGTTGAAGGGAAGAATGAGTAGATAATAAAGGATTTGAAAAACTCTGAGAAACATCCAAATCTGGATCATAAATAGAAGCCTTCAGAAGTTCATCATTCAAGGGATCGATAGAGTCATCATTTGCGCCATCTTCAATTGATTGAACAAGTGTATCAGGCAATGAAGGTAACTTGCTTAGTCTAAACTGCAATGTCACGAAGTCCCCAGATCCTGGCGATTCGATTTCTAATGCAATCAACCCTAAAGCTTTGTACAAACTATCATTGTCTCTCTCATGAAAAATAGCATGATCTTGTATTACATCAAAAATCTTTCGGCTTTGATAATCCGTGAGATAGCCTTTATCAACAGCTTTCCTCGCAACCAAAAGTTCAAAATCATTGGCCGTTCCTAATTTTGAAACGACTGCGTCCTTGATTCTGGAGTATGATATGGGAATCCCTTTACTATCACGCAGCTCGTCTTGTTCGTCATTATTGGTAAATTTTGTATTGTTGCTCAATAGCTGAGAGGAAGTCAATTGGCTTTCTGATCCAAAACTTGGGAGTGGCGAAGGCCTATTCTCGGTATCTTCAGCAGCCCATCCATTTTCCCAGGGGTCTTCTGCCCCGAATATGCTACTGCTCATATGTGAATGATTGAATGAAAGAAGACTATTTGACCGTACTTAATTTGCGCATTAGATAGAGGAAAATATCAAAACATAAAATGTCTCTATGTTAACTCCTGCGAAACTTCCAACACACAATGTCTTGAAACATTTCCTCAAAGTGAATATATCTAGAGACTGTAAACCTGTCACGATACAATACAAGGTGGTGAATGAGCCGATGGTATCAACAACCCAAGGATCTACAAAGATAACAAAAGTTGGGGTAATAAGAGACTTATTTGCCCGAAATATTTACGTTTTGTATCGGTAAGTGAGACATTTTAACCTTTCGCTTATGGATTCTTGTCAACCAAGGCCTTCTTGCCTTACAGAAGCGTGAAGGATATTACTTATCAATTTACCTATTGTCGTATTTTAATCTAACTGGCGCTGCGCGGCTCCCACAGTGGGCTTGAATATGATCAGGTGACTTTATCTGTATCGACAACAAAAAAAACACCCTATTGAAACCACTCCGGTATAAAACAAACACGTTTAAATAGAAGACTGAATTCCACTGCCATGGAAGATGCAGATGCGCGACTCTCTTTCCATGGTACTCAATTACTTACAAAACAAAGAAGACTTCAATAGAATCACCTTTGGGTTGTCAAAATCTTCCCACTTGTACCACTTCATTAGATGGAGAGCTACGGATGTCTTGTTATTAATTTTACTTACTGTACTTTACATTTGGGCGGGCAACTTAACACCTTTTGAGAGACAATTTCACGTTAATGATTTAACAATTTCCCATCCATATGCAAAGAAAGAACGGGTAAACAGCAGTGCCTTGTTCCTCTATTCAGGATGGATGCCATTGATTATTATATTCATTATTGGTATTATAGTCACAAAACCAAAGAATAAAATATATGTGACATATGTTTCACTTCTTGGGTTATGCCTTTCCATCATGACAACTAGTGGTTTGACGGACATTTTGAAAAACTTCATTGGGAGGCATCGTCCTGATTTTCTTGCCAGATGTGAGCCCAAAAGCGATACCCCTAAAGATATTTTGGTGTTCGCTAAAGATGTATGTACTACTAAGAACATCGGTCGTTTACGAGATGGTTTCAGAACTACACCCTCTGGTCATTCTTCTATGAGTTTTTCAGGATTACTTTACTTGACTTTATGGTTGGGCGGACAACTTGTTGCAACGCATGAACTTGCTGGGAGCTGGCGTACAATAGTAGCAGTTATTCCCACATTAGTTGCTACACTTATTGCTCTCAGTAGAACGGAAGATTATAGACACCATTTTGTTGATGTAATCATAGGTTCTTTAATTGGGATAGTCATAAGCTCCTGGTCTTATTTCAGACTATTTCCTAGCCTCTACCATAAAAAATCATATGAGCCAATTGTTTTAATAAAGGAGTCAGCTGAAGAAGGTAACACAGAATCCGATTTACCTTATGAATCAATTGAAGTTCAAGATGTATAAATTACACATTTTTATTTTTGAGTATTATCTTTTTATCTTTATTGTGTAGAAAATATAAGTGTGCATATGGAACTCACTCCGCGTCTTGTGACGTGTACCTGATTTCGGCATGTGAAGAAAATACACAAAAAACATCAGGATTTAAATCAGTAGATATTTCCAGCCTTGAGACAGGACTCCGAAATTTTGAAGACCTCCAACTCATTGTAATAAGGTTCAGATGAGGATGCCTTATAAGGAGCCGGGCCCACTGTATTGTTTTTTGGCGAACAAAAGTGTTCATTGTGTTCCAATAGACCAGATTAATGTCTACTCCGATACTCTATTGGATAAGATTGGGGAGAGACATCTTCCAAATATTGACAAAGAGTTGAATGGTGAAAACAATTATGTGCATATTGACACTTTCTCGCATCCAAATGGTGATATGGACCAAGGTGGTGGATTTTTATCGCCCTTTCAAAAAAATTTATTATACAGCCTTAATAACCCTTCCTTATCAGATATAGATGCAGATTCGACGAACGCAGACTCAGACGGAGCCAAGTCCAAGTCACCAGATAACTCAATAGTCAGAAAGAAAGTAGAATCCAAGAGATATAATGATGAAAACATATCTAATATCATAGATAATTACTCTACTCATGCAGTATTTTGGCCAAGTTTCACTATCAACTTGGCTAAAGATATGGAAAATCAGTATGATCAATCCAAACTTTTTTTGACAAAAATTTTTCCTCATTGGACTGATAATTCCAAGATCAATATCAAGCAATTAACTGGAGGTATAACTAATATGCTTTTGAAGTGCAAATATATCCCTACAAACGAAGTAAAACTTATGAGGGTTTATGGACATGGAACAAACTTAATAATTGATCGTGATAGGGAATTCATTCTGCATTTAATACTTCATGCACTTAATCTAGCACCTCCCATACATGCCAAATTTAACAACGGGCTTGTTTATGGCTTTTTACCTGGGAAATCTTTAATGCCTAATGAACTAGCTAATGAAGATACATTTCCATACATCGCTCAACAGCTAGGGAACTGGCATTCCACTATAGACACTAAACTTATAGAGGCCGGAGTCGAAGAGATGAGGAACTTCAAGTCGCCGAAGTATAAAAAGAAGAAATTTATCTCCAATATATGGGAATTAATAGAAGAATGGATCACTATTGTGCCCATAACAGAGGATTTAATACTGACCTTCAATGAAAACTTGGACACGGAAGTCAACAAAAGGAACATAAGAGAAATACTTAAGAATGAATTTTCATGGCTTCATGAATCTTTGAGAAAAAGCCGTTCTCCCGAGGTTTCATGCCATTGCGATCTCTTGTCAGGAAACATTATTGTACCGGAAGATATTAGGGACCAATTATCCAAAGACTTTCCACCTGGCATCATTAGAGAAAACCCTGTCAAGTTTATCGACTATGAATACATTTTGCCGGCCCCAAGAGCTTTTGACATAGCAAACCATTTTGCTGAGTGGCAGGGGTTTGATTGTAACAGGTCAGCAATTCCAACTCCTTCAAAGGATAACATAATTTTAAGAAAATGGGTGAAAGCATACCTTAATAACGAGGAAGACTCTAAATTGATTGACAAGGTGATCACAGAGATACAAGACTATTTTGGCTTTCCAGGATTCTATTGGGGTATCTGGGCAACAATTCAAAGCGAAATCTCCAACATTGATTTTAACTACTCGAAGTACGCAAAACTTAGACTTCAAGAGTATTGGGATTGGAAGAAAACGTTTTTAGGAAAGGGAGCTTAAGAGATCTCTCTTACAACTATAGAACAGGGACTATATTCAATTAGAATTTATATTAATTTTACACTTCCATGAAAAATATTGTTATGTATTCTATTATGTACTATATGAAATGAATAGTGATGCTGAGTGACTGATTTAATTATCGTTCTAGATCAACAAAACAAGTTTTCTCGGTTTTGGGAGAATATACTATAGCCCATTTATGTCCTTTCAAAGATTCTTTGAAAAGAGCGCTGTGTATGTTATGAGCAAAACTCTTAGGTATGTTGTTAGAAGAAAAAAATACTTTCTTCATCCATTCCTCAGGCTGGTGAATTGACGAAAGAGAAATCATATCTAATACCTCATCCCTGGCATCGACAACTATTATGGGAGATGTTGCCATCTTTTTAATCATTTGGGCAGAGGCAAGTTTGGAGTCATTTTCAATTTCCCACTTATCGCGTTTATTGTTCTTACGCCCTTTAGGAGCGTCATTTGGAACAACTGTAACTTTCTGGTCTATATCCACCGAAAATAGTGGTCCATCAATTGCAGATATATTTGAATAATCTCGAGAACTGGTAAAATCATCTTTCGAAGTTTCTCGATCAGTTGATTGATTTGACGTTTCTAATTCTCTCCGCCTTTCCTCTATATCTGTTTTTAAGAATTCTATCAAATTTTCATAATCTATATCTGTATCCCTGTTATTAACAATGTTCCTGACCCTCAAGGGCTTAAACGATGTACCCTGCTTTTTCGATTTTTTACTATGCGTTATTTTTGATTGCTTAATCGTCACGACCCAATTGATTCCCTCAGCTTCTGCTCTGTCAAGTGCGTCTTGATTTTGAGATCTAACTAAGTCACATCTTATATTTTGTGACCAAATAATCTTAGCCATATCAAATCCAGAGTCGACTATGTAATCTTTGTTTGAGCTTGTAATTAGCACGTCACATCTCAGGCCCTTCCAAAGTTCTTTATCCCTATGATTCGCCTTTCTTGATGCAAAGTTTTTCATCAACACGAACAATAAGGTGGAGGTTGAGGTAAAACCAACAGCGAACGGGGTGTATGTTTTGGAGATATCCATATTGACAAATGACTCAATGAGACTATCGTACCTGCCACCAGTGACAATTCTTGTGAACCTTCTACTCTTTTCTATTCTGAATAAACCTTGAAACATAATACCATGATTATAGTATTTATTATTATAGTTACTCAAAGGATTGAATACAATAGGGCATTTGAGGCCAAGCTTATTCACAACCTCCAAAACACTTTCCAAATACTTCAATGCCTTTTCGACTCTTATTAACAAGGGTGAATCAACCATTAACTTTTGCAATTTTCGCTTCATGTGATCAAAGTCTGCAGTGAAGTCGAAACCATCAACTAAATCTTTGATAACCGTATGAGGTACCTTGAAGTCTGCTCTTAAATAGTTCTTCATTTCCCCAGCATTCTTATCGACTCCTAATTGTGATAAAACACCTGATATTTCATATAATTGTTTCCGGTCAATATCTATGTTACCAAATGAGAATTCAATGACAGCACTTAATATGTCGCTGTGGTTTATAATAATTAAAGACTCTGAGCTTTTAGTGTTAAAACACGGAAATAGGTTGAATATTTCGTCCACCACTTTGATACATTCAGCATCGTTTTGAGGCCTCTCATTTGGATCGTGAGACACTACATCGAAATTTATAGCACTGTATCTATCAGGAAGTCCATTTCCCCGCACATTGGGTCTATAGATAAACTCATGACGGAAAACTTTCGGAACGGTTATACTAGACCGGCTCAAAACTCTTGCGTTAGGTAGAACTAGATCGAAAGGCAAAGTCAACACACGCCCATTTCTATCCAAGTACTCATATACCAACTCAGAAGTGTAAAATGGAGATCTAGGTAATATGGTGTTTGACATCATATCTTGAACTGCCCCATGATTCTTGAATATATCAAAAACCCGGTTGACAATAGATGAAAAGAGCAAATAGTCGTCAACAGTGTAATCGATTTGACAAAAATTATTGGCTTTACTGTAGTTTTCAAAAAGAAGATCCTCAGCCAACAGATATGGTTGGTTAAAAAGGGTCTCACGCACTTGCTGTTGCCAGGGAGAAGCTGGATCGGCCAAAGACTTCAAAACTTCTTTGATAACTTGATCTTGATGTTCCACTGGAAGCCATCCGCTCTGTAATAGCTCTGCAGCACCTGGGCGCCTTCTAGGATCATGATCTAGCAAGGATTTGATTATTTTCCTCTCTGTTCTGTACTTAACACCGGAGAAGTTCGAAGGAAAAATGATTGATTCCAATCTCAAGTTATTTAATGTACGCGCCCTTTCCATTCCAGTCGCAAGTGGGTAAACCATTTCGAAAAACATGATGCCCAAGGAATACATATCAACTTTTTCATCATACTTACCTGTTGCTACTTCTTTGGCAGTATAGAAAACCGTTCCCACGGCAGTGGACAAAATACTGTTATTCTCTGATGTTACTTGATTGTTATTCAGAACAACCGAAGAGAATTGAGAATTCTTAGCCAAACCAAAATCACCCACTTTGATATTATTAGATTCGTCAATGAAAATATTAGAGGGCTTCAAATCTCTGTGGATGAAACCTGCTCTATGAATGTAAGACACTGCCTCTAATAATTCTCTGAAAAGACGCCAATACTCGCTCGGATGGTTAGGTAAACCCCTCTGGATCAAATTTTGCAAAGTATTATTTTCACAAAATTCCATTTGAATATACAATATTGACTTTGAGGATAGCCCATCGGATTGCTGTCTTCCTTCATTTGTGTTAGACTTAGGTTCTGAGGTATTCCTTCCTGAGTCCTCTTCCTTTTTCGACAACGTGCTACCATCTGGACTGCTATCTCCAGAATTCGCGAAAACAATTCTATCATCGAACTCTTCTTCCTCTGAATCCGAAAAATTCAACTGTGGGTCCAAAGGATTCGAAATAAAGTCGACTTGATATGAATCATCGTGACTTTTGATGAAAGAAGATGTGAATGTATTTGTCGGTCCCTCAAATTCATCATCAGAAGACGAGTCTACCTCTGACTCAGTATATCCTGACTCAGTTGAATCTTCCACCCAAGTACCATAGTATCTTACAATATACTGATGATTCAATCGAGCCAATGATAATACTTCACTTAGGAGGGAGTCTAATTTGTGTGCTTTATGCTTTATACGTTTTATTGCATAAAATGACCCTTCCATTCTGTTTCTTGCCTTTACGACTTCCCCAAATCCACCCTTTCCAAGCTTACCGATTTCTTCAAAGTCCCTTTCGTATCTGCCAATGGGCTTTGGATTGGTATGAAACGACAATTCGCCAAGTCCAGACAACTGAGAACTCTGCCGTATACTTGGGGATCTAGATGGTATAAGAGATATATCACTTTTACCGGGCAATTCGAGAGTCTTGCTATTTTCAGATTTTTTGAACTCTTCGAATGTTTTGGTGGTATCTGAAGACAAAAACTGTGAGCTAGAGCTGGAATCAATTTTGGTCGGCCCATCTCTCAAGAATTTAACTGCATTTAGCTCCATAGGGCTAGGCCGCTTTGATACTTTTGTCTGTAACAATTTGGATAAAAGATCGTAGACATCGTATGCGTATTTCTCAGCACCTGCAAAGCTATTTGCGGAAAACTTTACATGAAACTCATTGGGTGTCCTATAAGTGGTTTGGAGAATTTGGTCTCCAAGCATAAGTCTCATGAAAAGAACTCCCAAATTCCATATGTCTGACTTCGGTTGAATACCAACCTTTGAATGCAATTCGGGCGCTTGCCAACTTCTAGGTATCAATGAGTTCATAAGCCCACCATCAGTATTTTCACGAAGAATATTCGGATGTGATTCTAGCATACTATATATTTTGAATCCATAAGCAGGATGCTTCATTTTGATCACCAGGACCGTGTTAGAGCCATCTCTAATTACAGAATCATTCATGTAAATCATGCTATCCGGATCCTCCTCATAGTCTGTGGAGTACACAGAAATAGATTTTGGCGTTAATAGCTTATGCATGCATCCAGAGTTATGTAGGAACTCTATTCCGGATAATAACTGAATGAACCACACTCTCGCTAAAGCCCAGTTCACAAATCCTGATTTTGTCAATATTTTTTGAAGAGATACAGAGTTCCGTGAATGCTCATTGAGAAGACGTACCTTCCATGCTGAGTTCTCCATTTTATCTATCTGAAAGCCTATGAGTTTGGAGATACTCGTATGTTGGAAATTGATTACTTTTTGCAATTCAGCTTCAAGGTCCTGTACTTCACGTTTACCTGCATCAGACGCCCAATAGTCGTTAGTTAAGTTGATTTCCGTAAGCACGTACGAAAGCTCAAAGGTATCTTCATCTAGCTTTGCCAAAGCATCATTGGAAATGTAGGGCGAAACTAGATATTGCTTTCCCGCGGAAGCGAGGATGTCATCACCTTCGTAATGGATGAACCCAACGACCGATTTGAATTTGAATCTCACTTTACTACCTGGTAATTCGTCAACTATAGAATTTTCAAACGAGAAGGCATTGGTCATATCTTCTGGTATGAGGTCTAGATCTCCATCGTCTTGTGACTCTCTACCGTCTATCGATTCATTATAGTATTCATCCTGTATTTGAAGTATTTGTTCATTCAACTTTTCGTTTTCTTTTCTCTTTGCATCTTGTTTCTCTTGTTGCATTTTAGCTTCTTCTCTCTCCAACTCGAGTCTTTCGGTACGCAATCTCAACTCTCTTTCTTCCTCTAACGACAACGCCTTTTCCACATGATGCTGTAGCTCATCTATTTTAATCTGAAGTTCTGATATAATAATAAACGAAACCTCTTCCTTTGCATAGTTCTTTATCAATTCATCAATCATTTCTTTAAGAGTTTGGTAATTAGCACTCAGCACATTTTTAGCATCTACCATTTTAACAATGGATGCTGACAAGGGATAAGTAGATGTAAACTCTATGTCTAGGGTAAGTGATAATCTAGGCCTGTCAGGCACCTCAGATGCTTGCAAAAATACTTGAAAATGAGGACAGGGCCTCTTGTTCCATACTAGTTTAGTTGGTGTTATATCTTTTATAATATCTCCATAGATAGATTTGATGCTATTGAACTCATCCTGCTGTCGTACTTCAATCTCATTCAAATCTCCCGTTACCATTATGGTTTTGCCACATTTACAGTAGTGATATAGACAGCAGTTTAATTATCTCTACCTCTGCGACTCCTAAAATGTTAGCGCTATTTTTTTCTACGTTTGTGATCTCCAATGCGGTAATAGAAGGAAAGATCACTTACAACTGTTTGATGGCCAATGCCTCCAATTTCAGGGTTGAAGCAGGGACCTGATACTATAAGCATTTTGCTAACCACAGACAACCATGTGGGGTATAGAGAAAATGACCCTATCTTAGGAGATGACTCGTGGAAGACATTTGATGAAATTACAAAGATAGCAAAAGACAGAGATGTTGATATGATTGTTCAAGGAGGTGATCTCTTCCACATCAATAAACCAACTAAGAAGTCAATGTTTCACGTTATGAAATCCCTTCGAGAGAATTGTTTAGGAGATCGTCCTAGTGAAATTGAAATGCTTAGTGACCCATCGCAAGGTTTGACCAATGGCTTGGGTGTCGTAAATTACGAAGACCCTAATATAAATGTTTCAATTCCTGTTTTTGCTATAAGTGGAAATCATGACGATGCTACTGGAGAAGGGTTTCTTCTGCCATTGGATTTATTATCTATATCAGGACTAATAAATCATTTTGGTAAGGTGGAGAACAATGAGAACATAACTGTATCTCCCTTGCTTTTTCAAAAAGGTACCACGAAGTTAGCATTATATGGCATGGATAATATAAGAGATGAAAGGTTACATAGAGCATTCAGAGATGGTCTTGTTAAATTTTTAAGACCAGATACATCGACGGATGAGTGGTTCAATTTATTATGTTTTCATCAAAATCATGCAGAGCACTCAAGGACATCCCATATTCCAGAACAGTTTCTACCTTCGTTTCTAAATCTAATTTTATGGGGTCATGAACATGAATGTATCCCGTTTCCAGCTTACAATCCAGAGACAGGTTTTGATGTATTGCAAGCTGGCTCCTCTGTTGCAACTTCTTTAAGTGAAGGTGAAGTTGCAGATAAGCATGTGTTTATCCTAAATATCAAAGACAAAACATATTCTTTAGAGCCAATAAGGCTTAAGACAGTGCGGCCCCTTGTTATGGATGATATTTCTTTACTGGATTCAGGTTTATTCCCTAGCGAAGCATCGAGGACAGATGTCACAAAATATCTTGTAAACAAAGTTGAAGATATGATCAACGAAGCTGCAATAAAATTTAACGAATATGGTGCGCAAGAATCTACTCTGCCATTACCCTTAATAAGATTACGTATTGATTACTCAGGAGGGTACGAGTTGGAAAATACAACCAGATTTTCCAATAGGTTTGTGGAAAAAATAGCAAATATAAATGATATCATTCAATTTTACTTGAAAAAGAAGAAAAAGACGGCTAATGATTTAGTTGAACAGCCAAAATTTTATGAGGCAGTAATGAGTGCAAATGACGAAGTAGTCAACAGTGATCATATACTTCAGGATTTGATAAAGGAGTTCTTGGGACAAACAAACTTATCCCTTCTTCCGGAAACTGGAATTATGAATGCAGTCGAAAAATTTGTTGATAACGATGATAGACATGTTCTTGATCAGTTCATAAGAAGTGAAGTTGACCAGGAAACCAAGTTATTATTGGGCATAGACATTGACAGCAAGGAGTTTTATGACCATGGTGAGCAGCATGCTCGTAAAGTATTCAAAAATGTTTTGGCCCAAATTAAGAACCGAGAGACTAATGATGAACTTGACTTAAAGGAATCTAGCACGCGACCTAAATCTGTTAAGCGAAACAAGCAGAATGGCCGTGGGCTGAAAAGTGATGAACTTATCATTTCCAGTGACTCAAACAGTGATCAAGATTTCAACTATGAGCTCGAGGAGACCACCAATGCACAAAAGCCGAGAAGTCGGCCAAACAGAAGAACTCCACATAAGGTCGAAGATGTCGTAATTGATAGTGACGTGGGTGAGCCAAATGAGATTGTCAGTGACCTGGGTTCGGACTTTGTTATTTCATCTTCAGAAGCTGAAAATAATAGAGATAAAGTAAGCGTTGCCGCAAATAGTCGAGGTACACGGGGCTCAAGGAGTTCAAGGGGTTCTAGAGGTGGAGCAAGAGCTGGTGCGAGGGGGAACACAAGAGGAAGTCAAAGAAAAGGTCGGCAGCAAAAACAAAATACTGAACCACAGGAAAATTTTGGAGCTGGAGAAGGAAGTCTTTTAGATAGTATCATGACCCTTGGCAAGTCATAATTATTTCATTCTTATGTACAAAGTTTACAAACTAGAAGAGTCTTATTCAAATGTTGTAGAGGCTTTTACAAGGTCATCCATAGGAAACTCTAGGTTTCCATTAGTAAAGTCTGACAACAACTCTTGCTTTCTCTTTGAGTCTTTTTCTTGCATAGCTCCATAGAATCTTTGAATGTTCAAAACCAATAACTCCACTTCATCCAACTTCAAATAAGACTCATTATCTATATACCCATTCATTAAAACTAGATCCTTTGATTGGGCTAACTCTTGATGGAACATCAAGGTTGTATGAGGCTTGGCGTATTCTTTATGAAGTTTATATTCAGCGAGAGTTGTCAACATACAATGAGTTGTGCTAGGCCCCACAAAGGACCATTGGATGAAGTGTATTTCATACCCGTCACCTTTAGGTAATGGTAAGATAAAACTTGGATTTTTGAAAGCATTTGCATACATGGAAGCAAACTGTAAGCTGTTTAACGATGCGAAGATGCTTGCCTTTGCATTTTGAAATCTAGCCTTCCATATAGTTTCGATATCACCTTTTTCCAACTCTTGAAGCTTTTCTACGTCAACGAAAGAGTTTAAAGTCTTGTAAGGCAATTTAGGTGAGTCTTTTGAAACCGGAGAACGAACCTTGATGGTATTGGCATTTCTCTCATTTTCTATCTCCTGGTCTTGACGCTTCCTGTACCCGTTCAATTGTTCTAATGGATCTACTTGGCTGAACTTCTTCTTATGTTCTGCTAACTCATCTTTCAATTTAACCTTAAGATTCTCCACTGATTCCACACCATGAGATTTAGCTTTCTCTTCAAGCTTCGCTTTGTACTTGGAAAGGATTTCACTTTCGGTTGACAACAGTCTCAACCCCCTATAAAAGAGATACCTTGGGATACTCCTACTTGTTACGGATCTCAATAACATAATGCACTTATTTATAGTTCTATTCCAATAATCTGAGAAGAAAACGATAAGACTGAAAAATTACAAAAATGAAAATTTTGTGCAACATCAATATCGTTAAATTAGCTTTTTGCTTAAAACTTCTGAAGTTCTCAATAAAAGAGGCTATATATAAGAAGCTATCTATATAAATATGGCTTTTGATTTGATATAGTGGCAATATTTTCTATTTTTTCTGGTTGTCTGGACTCTGTAATGCTCTGATCTCGTCTTCAGACAACTTTTTTTTGTATTCTTCAGGAGCGTCTTTTGCGTAGTGGCCAATTTTTTCACGGAGCTCTTTGGGAATATCTTCGAAAACTAAATCTTCAGTCCCTGTGGCAACAGATTCTCCTTTAGCCTTGAGAACATCCTCTAAATTGTATTTGTTGTCTTTGAAGATACCAAGGTTATCAGCTATGAGATGACGATTTTTGCAACCTGGGCATTGGATAGCTACGGTTCCCTTATTATAAGCTTGTTTGGAAAACGTATGCGAGGATCTAGTATTACACACTTTACATGTGAATGCTATCATAAGTTGAGGATTATCGACTTTAAAGGTGGCTTCCTTATTCTGATTGTTTGAGGAATGATGTCTAATACCAATTTTTGGCGCACTTGGAAATCGTCTTCCCAATGGATTATTTAAGATAGGAACGGTTCCCAAAATGCCCCTATTCACCATTAATGGCATTTTTCTGTATAAACGACATAAATTTCTAGATAGCATTGTCAATCTCTGGTCTGGTGGCGGAAATAATTGACTTAAATTTTATGTTTTTCTATAGTATATCTATCGTAAGAACTATCAGTGTGCATATAGATAGAAAAAAAATCAGAATACTTCTACAAGCTACCATCACATTACATTACTATATCTGACTCTAGTATTTGGGTCACGTCCATGAATAAGACAATATAAGGCTGATGCTTCGTTGATGTCGAGCCACACTATTTCTAGAATACCCCCCAATGTTAGGCATTTGCTTAATATTTATAGTATAGCATCGAAGAGAATAGCAGCATCAAGAAGCGATCTTGTTAATGAGTTTCTCTATCATGGCTCGAGGGAATACCAGGCATTCCATTTTCACAAGTTGATGTATCATAATGAGCGTAGACAGAAAGATTTCCCTCCTGTTATGCGCAAGACTGTCCTGGAATTGTTTCGGACGCCATTGGATCTAGGCAAGGAAGAAAAGATAGATTTGAACCGACTAAGGATGATGGTTAAAGATAAAAAAGACAACCAGCTTGATGAGCCCATAAGTTCTTACATGACCTCATCTGTTCGTAACTTTACTGATTATCATGCCAAAATTTTCACGTCATTTGCTTCATCATACAATCCACTTTTACTTATTCCTCGTTCTAACTCACATATCAATTCGTTCAAGTGGTATTTGAAATTGCTTCAAAAAACACCAGTCGTAATTATACTTTCTCAAAACAATCGGTTATTCTCAGAGTCCTCGTTATATCAAATGAACAAACCATACTTCGACTTGAAACGAACAACGATTGCCCTTGGCAATCAGGTCAGTGACAAAGCTTCGAAAGGAAAGCAAACAAGGAGTTATCATTTTACTGAATTAGCCACTAGTGATATTTTCAGTCTAGCATTAAAATCATATTCTTTTTTCAATGAGAATATGGATAAAGACTTCTCCACGACATTGAGAAGTTTGGAGTGGAATAAGATTAATTCTCGGCAAGACGTACTTGCGGATAAGATCACCCTGTTAAGGAATGTCAAAATATTAGATACATCTCTGAAAGTGATCAATTGCTTGCCAGAAAGCATAGAAGAGATGTTGCCGTTAGAAACGATGAAATCACAGATGCTAGCTGGCAACATCAAAGAACTTATACCATATGACGCAACATATAACGATTTTTACATATTAACAATTGAATCTCCGGTTCTCGACAATGATCATTCTGAACTTTTGAATCTGCTAGAACTGTCTGGTTTTGAAGTTATAGCCGCTCGTTTATCGCTTAATAATGAATTGATTAGAAACTACTTGTCAGAGAATTCTATCAAAGAAAGAGAGACGCTGGATTATGAAGGATTATTAAGACAAACTTTGAAAACCAAACTTCCGCCAAATAATATAGAAAAATTGATTACCAGGTTTGGAGAGTTTGGATTAGCTACTGTGGAACAAGATCTTTCAAGATCTGGTATATATTTGCTCCCTCCTGCATGAAATACTTTTAGGTTAATTTTTGCATACAACAGGTTTCAGAGATATGTAGGTCGAATTTTGTAACAGTGCACCTAACGCTGTTCGACACATATTTTAAGAGTCTTCATTTGATTGTAACGAAAACTTGATGTAAACAGAATTGCAAGAAACATGGTATATACGCAGCGTAGGACTGTTCAAATTGTTAGAGTAGTGCTTACATTGTGCTTTCTTGCTGGCCTTTTTGTCTTGTTTAAGGGTTTAAAGTCAGATGATGACGATAATTCTAGATCAGATTTAGTGGGTGCCGGTGGTTTTAGTCAATATGGAGACGTAAATGGAGGGAGTATGGATAATGATGAGCTTAAGAATCTGAAAGACTTGAAGGACCCAATTGATGAGGAATGGCTATCCAACATGGATAGCAAAACAAACAAATGTCCTGACTACACTGACTATTCACAACATAAGCACGCCCCATTTTCTAAAGGTAAATTCAAATATCCTTATATGAGACCGGCTCCTAAGTGTAGAACTTTTGTTTCAAATGCAGTGGAGAAAGTTGTTACTGATTTAAAGAGAAAAGTTAAAGATCCCGATCTTGCTAGACTTATAGAAAACTGTCTACCTAACACATTAGATACCACTATATTATGGCATGACCCTTCTCCAGGGGAGAAGCTGCCTCAATCCTTCGTGGTTACTGGTGATATACATGCCGAATGGCTTAGAGATGCTGCTCGGCAACTTTCTACATATCAACAGTTCATCAAATATGACGACCCATTGAAAGTCATGATCAAGGGTGCTATAAATACTCAGGCGCGTTATGTTATTAATTCACCTTATTGTAATGCATTCCATCCACCACCACAGTCTCATGTTAAGAGAGGGCAATCTGCAGTGGATAGGGTGTTTCCTAAGCCCGATTGGAGGAACGTTTTTGAATGCAAATATGAGCTTGATTCCTTGGCCTCATTTTTAACTTTGACAAATGATTATTATGAAAATTCGGGACATGACGCATCCTTCATGACACTGCAGTGGCTCCATGCCTATGAGAAGTTGCTCATTGTTTTGAAAAGAGAGTCACAACCCTCATTTGATGAAGATACTGGTCAAGCCTTGCCTTTTCGCTATTCTTTCCTGAGGAGCACAGATATTGGCTCCGAGACTTTGCCTCTTTCTGGTGTGGGTAACCCTGTAAACTACGGAACTGGTTTAATTCGGAGTGCTTTTAGGCCAAGTGATGATGCTTGTATTTTGCAATTTTTTATTCCGGCGAATATTCAAATATTAGTAGAACTAAAAAGGGCAAGATCAACATATTTGAAAAATGAGAATCTCGATTCGGATATTGCACGGATTTTAACTTCGAATACGGATGCATTCATTGAAGCTATTGAGAAGGGTATTGAGAAGCATGGTATTGTAGATCATCCAACTTTTGGTAAAGTCTACGCTTACGAAGTCGATGGATATGGAAGCTCAGTGTTCATGGATGATGCTAATATTCCTTCTTTATTATCCGTTCCTGATATGGGATATAAATCCATAGATGACCCTGTATACCAAAATACGAGAAAGATGGTATTGTCAAAATCTGGTAACCCTTATTATTTGACTGGTACACATTTTGAGGGGATTGGTGGCCCTCATATAGGTATACAAAATGCTTGGCCAATGTCCCTCTTAGTTAGAATGAGGACCTCAAACGATGATGAAGAAATCGTCAAAAGTTTGAATACAATAATGGAATCAACTGCCGGTTTAGGATTGATGCATGAAAGTGTTCACGTCAATTCTCGTAACTCTGATTTTACAAGATCTTGGTTTGCGTGGTGCAATTCGGAGTTTGGGAAGACCATATTGCATTTAGCTAAGCATAAACCCCATTTGTTGTTCAAAAAGGAGTTCTCTAGAACACCTTATTCAATTGAAGCAGCTTTAATGGAAAAGTCATGATATCAATTATTTGCTATGTATACTATATGAAATGAAATATCTCGCTATTGTTGTTGTCTTATATATTGTGCAATCTTTTCAGCGGTATCAGAAGAGGTTGTCTTGGCCCTTGCTTCAAATGCTGCTTGATAACGATTCTGTAATTCAGCATCTGATTTACTGTTGATTTCAGAGTCTCTATTTTCTGGGAAGGTGTATTCTCGTTCAGTCTCATCTTCATCTCTTAGTACTTCACCTTGAGTATCATCTTCGTCCTCTCCCTCGAAGTCAGAAAGTACTTCTGAATCTGGGTTGGCGTTTTTGCCCTCCTTCAAATCAAGGTCCTTCATTAAATGATTTAAAGATTTAGCTTGTCTTTTCTTTTCTGCCTCTTCTTTGTCCTTCAAAATTCTTTCTCTTTCACTTTTATAGTACTTTTCATATTCTTCAACCTTATCATCGACAGCATCTAAGAATTCATCGAACCCTTCCCCTGTATATGCACTAACACCTACAACATCAAGCTGTGAGTAAAACTCCTCCAACATTAAAGACATGGAGTTAATTAAAGAACCCATGTAACCAGAGGAACCGCTGTCGCCATTCAATTCTTGATCTTCTCTGAGTGCTTGCTGGAATGCTTCGAAGTCTTGCATCCATTCTTTAGCAAAATCAGCCTTTTTAACATCCGTCTTGTTAAATACAATAATCATTGGTAATTTGGTCTTGTATAAAATAGAACAGGCGTATAACATGTTAGACATGAATGTGGTAGGTGATGAGTTTCTGGGTGTATCAACAACGTAAGCAATAACGGTTGGAAATGTCGATGCGAAAGCTTCATTTATAATGGCACCGCTGGCAGACCAAACGAAAACTTCAATTTGACCAGGAGTATCTATAATCACATGTTTCAATTTGTCAGACTTCTTATCAATGAGGTTAATTACTTGATCTATTTTTGTTGAGAATAAATTTAAAGACGTAACAATAGCACCATTAGGACCAAGCTTGTATTCATCCATGACCTTACTATATTTTATAGAATCCCTGATATCGATATTTGCTCCATACGGGACTTTGAGAACAGCTGGATCTAAGTTGATCACATAAGGATGCTCGCTACGGGCATGAAGATGAGCATTTAGTCTTTGCATAAAGGTGGTTTTACCCGACCCAGCCATACCTATGCATATGACACTAGTAGGCGCCATCTTAAAAATATCTGCTCAATTAAATTTGAATTTGAATTAACTATTGGAAGTTTGCCGTTTGTCTATCTTCACTCTCTTTTTTTGTCATTAAGATGATGTTCCTGTATATAACGATGATTTCGAAGAAGAATCTAGTTTGTGTGAAAGAAATGTTGCAAACACCCTTTTTTCTATGTATGAGGGATATGTCGCTCCTGTATTGATGTAATGAATATTTTATCACCATATATGATTCTTGAAATATACGAGCAAAGACAAATGCATGCTGAAAACATGTCATGAGCAATTTGCGGCTTAAATCCGTTATTATGTTACTGCGGAATGGATATCCCAAGTTACATCTATCTTATCCTCCATATAAATTTTGTATTTTATAATCTTATCACGTTCTCGTAACCCGACATTCAAAATGGTGGTATAGATTTTTGCTCAATGGATAATGGTTGCTACCAAGCTTTCAAGAACAAGGAATTATTGTGTTTTTTTCCCAAATAACTTTTCTCTTGGAACCTATGAGCGGTGCCTATCGATACCACTAAATTACATCAATGTACATCTTTGATATCTATAGTGTTTATGCTCGGTCGTATTTCCTGTTTGGCAGGTTTGACATGGCGGGGATTTTTCCTATTTCGGTATTCCATAGAATACCTTCCACCATATTCGGCCGAATAGCATTCCACCTGCATTTTGACAACGCCGAAAGGGTAGATGCCACATTGAATCTACTAATACCCAGAATTCTATATAAAGCCATTGAAATCTTGGGAATTAAATTAGAAAGTATTCAGTTTAACACAAATCAAACAGAAAATGGCATCTTTATTATATAACAAGGAAGCAGACATCAAAGGAAAGACCGCTTTAATAACCGGTGGTACTAAAAACTTAGGTGCAGTCACATCCAAGGAATTAGCACGATTTGGTGCAAACTTATTCCTCCACTATCACTCAGACGGTGACAAGCAACAATCAGAATCTCTTGCAAAGGAGATCGAAAAGGAAGGATCTAAGGTTGTACTTTATCAAAGCGACCTTAGCACTGGTGATGATTTGAAGAAGTTATTTGAAGCAGCTACCAAAGCGTATCCAAAGGGAGTTGATATTGCAATAAACAATGTTGGAAAAGTTTTGAAGAAACCAATTGCAGAAGTTGAAGACAAGGAGTTTGAAGCTCTGGATGTGGTCAACAACAAGGTTGCCTTTTTCTTCCTCAAAGAGGCTGCGAAAAATGTTAACGAAGGTGGAAGAATTATTTCCTTAGTAACTTCATTATTAGCCGCTTACACTCCATTCTATGGTGTCTACCAAGGTACTAAGGCCCCTGTTGAGTACTATTCAAAGACAATTTCTAAGGAATTACAGGCCAAGAAAATCTCAGTTAACTGTGTTGCTCCGGGACCAATGGACACACCATTCTTCTACGGACAAGAAACTCCTGAGTCTGTAGCTTACTTGAAGTCAGCAGGAATGGGTGAGAGGTTGACAAAAGTGGAAGATATAGTTCCTATCATTAGATTCTTGGCTACAGAAGGTGGATGGATAAGTGGTCAAACAATCTATGCTTCAGGTGGCTTTACTGCTCACTAATTCACATACCGGTTTTTTAAGATTAAATACGTTTAATAATGACTTTCATTCATTAGCTTTGATGACTCTATTCACTATTCCATTGTAAATGGAGTCGTGTGTTATAATCTGTATATTCTCAGCTTCGGACTTGAAAATTTTATCAGCCTTTGGTCCTCCTGGTCCCCCAATGTTGGGCAAACTTTGTTGCAGCTGTTGGCTAATAATCTGCTCAGCAGCGCCTTCTCCAGCCAAGAGAGAATAAACGGGTTTTAAGCCAAAAAGGTTGACAAAGTACCAAGAAATCGAAGAAACATAACGAACATTTAAATCAGGAGTGGCGACACCGCTCTGTAGCATACTTTTGAATCCGTCCGTCAATGGGAAAGGCAATTTCATGATAACGAAACCTGCAAAGAAGTAGTTCACCCAGCCCATAATAAGGGTTTGTGGGATGAAATTCATAAGGTTACCCTTAGCCATATTCATAAGCATCTCATTAGTCCCAGGATCTGTCAAGGGATTTGGAGGTCCATCTTCCGGAGACTCCACTTTCGCATAAAAGTCTGTTGTGTTTAATTTCTCTATCAAATACTTTTGTCTCGATTCGAACTCTTGAGGAGTCAAGACATTATTATTAAGTCTAAAATTTAAAGCTTTCTGTAAAAATTGCCTTAAAAAAGTTAGTAACTTGGTTACTGAATCCTAAATTTCAAATTGAACTTACTTTTCTCTTAAAGTCTTATATTCTTCAAGCTTTGTACGTGGCTGAAGAAGAGTAGTGATATTAGACCGCAACAACCCTATGATAACCATCACTAAGGAAATTGGTAGTAACACCCAGTATTTTAATTGAGGGTCTAATTCTAAATCAGGAAGATTCATTCTTCAGGATGTATGATTCAGTGATAGACTCTCTACTAAACCCAAATGTATAGAAACATTTTTGGATACGGTTTAAATTAATATGCAGGTCATTGTGTTCTTGGACTAAAATAACAATTCTGAAGAAGCTGCAATTTTGCTAAACTTAGAAGACAAGGGACAGAAGAAAGGCGACAAGAGAAGGAAAAACGTAGATAATAAACTTTTGAAATTGGAAAGTACGAGGTCTTATATCTCTAACGCTAACCCTAATGCATAAAATTTTGAAAATGGAGGTCTATCCAATAAAATAGTTAGAACAAATAAAGAATAAGATTATTAGATACAAACCAAGATCACACCGGGTAGTCGCTGCTGTTCAAGCTAGTAAATTATTAGTGGCTATTTAAAGTCCATGTGCTCGTTATTCTCTCACATGTATATGATTTTCCTAACAATCACTTGGATACTAGTATTTAGTGTAACAGCAAATGTCATCTATATATGTATAAATATATGAAGCAAAAGCTTCGATTTTTGCCCTATCGTACACCATTACTTGCTTTTTTGCAACTCAGAGTATTGATATCCTGTATATATCTCGGCATGAAAACAGTCACTTGTAATTGAGTATTTCCGAGCACGATTTCGTAGTTAATATGAGAACACATTGAAAAGATTATGCGATCACCTGATCTATCATAGACTTTAAAAAAATGTTGATGTGAGTATATACAGGCATGCATATCTCACACTGTAGATATTATGTGAAAAATTTTTAAACTCTATACCTTTGGTCGATCATATTCACCAACTGAACAAATAGATCAAATATAATGGCTGACCAAGAAGTTTTAGTTTTGAGAGGTACCTTAGAGGGCCACAATGGATGGGTCACCTCATTGGCCACCACCCCAGCTCAACCAGACTTATTGTTGTCTGGTTCCAGAGACAAGACTTTGATCACCTGGAAATTGACTGGTGGTGAGACCCAATACGGTGTCCCAAAGAAGTCTTTCAAGGGTCACTCTCACATTGTCCAAGATGTCACCATCTCTGCTGATGGAGCTTACGCTTTGTCTGCTTCTTGGGATAAGACCTTGAGATTGTGGGACTTGGAATCTGGTGAATGTGCCAAGAGATTCGTTGGTCACAAAGGTGATGTTTTGTCCGTTTCTATCGCTAAGAACTTGAGACAAATCGTCTCTGCTTCTCGTGATAAGACTGTTAAGGTCTGGAACACCATTGGTGAATGTATGGAAACTTTGAACAGCCACTCTGACTGGGTTTCCGCTGTCAGATTCTCTCCAGCTGACAACAACAACACTGTTATCTCTGCATCTTGGGATAAGACCGTTAAGGTAAGTTTCATTGATTTTTTACTTTTTATTTTTAGGTGCAATTGCATTAGATTTGAGTCTAGATGATGTTCACAATATTTGCTACTTCAGACGTTGCTTGCCAGCTTCGAATGAGACATTTTAATCACCAAGATCTCTGATAGTTCTTGACTTCACAAATCCATTTTTGCATTTCACCAATGTTTTACAATAGTTATACTAACATTAATTTAGTCCTGGGATTTGAGCGAATACAGCCTTGTCGCTGACTTCATTGGTCACACTGGTTACATCTCATGTATCACTATTTCCCCAGATGGATCCTTGTGTGCTTCTGCTGGTAAGGATGGTGTCATCATCTTGTGGGATTTGAACTCTAACAAGACCTTGTACACTTTGAACGCAGCTGCTGAGATTCACGCTTTGGCATTCTCCCCAAACAGATACTGGTTAGCTGCTGCTACTGCCTCTGGTATCAAGATCTTCAACTTGCAAGAAAGAACCTTGTTGGATGAATTGAAGCCAGAATTCGCCGTTGGTGCTAAGGCTAACCCTGAAGCTATCTCTTTAGCTTGGTCTGCTGATGGACAAAACTTGTTTGCTGGTTACACTGATAACGCTATCAGAGTCTGGCAAGTTATGACTTCTTCCGCTTAATTTAATGAAACGGTTGAAGCCACATATTGTACACTTTAATAAAAATTTGGTAATTCGTGCATCCTTTTATTTGTAGATATGTTTAGTTAAAAAAATATACTTTACCACTAGCACTTCCACCTACGGCCCAATTCTCAGAAGGGTGGAAGGTGCAGACAGCGGGAACAGCACCAACCTTCTCGCCCGTAAGATGTGCCAATATGCTCCCATTTTGGTCGTATACGTCTAATCCTCTATTCATGTTAGCTATGATGAATTTTTGAACGTTGTCTCTAGGAGAACTTTGCCATTTGGATTTCAAAATTGAAACCCAGCGACCAGTTTGACAATTATGCCGTATTTTTGTGAAAGGTTTTATATTTTCAGGGATTTCCCCTTCTTCATTTACATCAGCCCGTTTCACGCTGCTTTTTGATTTGTCTTGAGGAAATTCCAACACTACTTTATTATCTTCAGAATTAAGGTCAAATACATTGATTGTATCGTCATACCCATTGCAAACCAATCTGTTTTCAGCGTTCCAATCCACACAAGAAATAGACAATCTGGAACCGTAGCTGCCATAGCAGTAAGGGGATTTTTGGTCATCAAACTCTGACCAGAATGCATTTTCTTGGGAAACTTTCCTCAAATCCCATACTCTTAGAGATCTATCCAATGATGCTGTAGCAATTTGTTGTGAAGAATTTGGGCTCACAGAGAAGCCACCTATCTTCTTATCATGTAACCTTAAGAGGTCACTCACTTTCAAAGACTTAAAAGGCGTTCTCAAATCATGCTGAAGGAAGTTTCCAGATAAAGTAGTCATATAAAGCACATTGGAGTCTTCCGGGTTGAACCTGATATCAGAAATTCCCAACTGGGAGTCGCTCGACTCGTAAGGATCATTCACATAAGCCAACTCCCTGGAGGATAGTTTATTCAAGTCAAGTTCTCTAACTGATCCATCATAAGACGAGGATAATATTTTACTTGGAGTCAGGTGGTTCGTTATGAGCTCACTGATGTTTCTTCCATGGGCCTTCAAAATTGTTATTGCAGGCTCATCTTCTTGAGTAGAGTCAACTGCCCAGATACCTAAATTACCGGAAGTATCACCAGCAGAAATTACTCTGTCTGTAACTGATGGATGAAAGCTCATTGAGGTTATCCTTGAATGTGCTATTTTAATGTCCAAAGGATCGAATTTTTCATATATTTTCAAATTATCAAATTCTTTCCGCTTTGATTCCAAGACCTTATCATTGTAATCAAGAGACTTCTCTCTTATGATGTCATAAAAATCACCGGCAGAGAACTTGTCACCAAGCGATTGCAACTTCTGTAACACTTTATTATCATCATCAATGTTAACGTCAAGGTCAGAATTTTCCTCATTCTTTATCTTCTCGTTATCCTCGTCCTTGACTAACCCCTTAGTATTAATGACCTTATCCTCGAACTTCATCTTTCCCAGTTTTTTGTCTGTAACCAAATCAATTAAGCTAAAGTCACCATAGAGCCTTGACAGCTTGAGTTTTTCAATTTCCCTTTTACGTTGTTCGGCTCTCTCCATTTCTTCTTTATGTTTGTTATACTCTTCATTATTCTCCAAGCTCACGCCGGCGAGTCTGCTAGACTTTCTAGAAGGCCGGACTGGTACTTTAGGTGTCAGCTTAGGAGTCTTTCTTCGTTTGTTTCCATCGTTCTTCTTTTTCGGTACCTCCCTCGTAAAAGACTCATTAAGTGAATCTAAGTCTAATTTTTTTAGGAGTTCCTTGTTCCTTAAGATATTTTGACGTCTTTGTTCCTCAAACTCTGATAGTTCGACCATTGTTAAAGATACACTTCAGAACTCTCTCAATTGGATCAAGTTTTCATATTAGAAATACGCGGTTATCTATTTAAGAGGAATTTTTGCGAGCTTGCACCCAGCGAAGAACGTCAGAACATAAGTATAAACTTCCGAAGATGACAATTGGGCGCTTGTCCCCCAGTTTTCGAGATCTATGAATAAGTTCAAATACATCATCAAGACCGTAATTCTTCAATGTAGTTTCAACCTCGAGATTCTTATTTTGGAAAATCTCTATAAGGCTATCGACATTATAACTAGATACCCAAGGCATATTCTGAGGTGTCGAAAAACTCGTTGGAATCCATGTGTCTTGTTTTTGTGAGAAGATGTGCTTTAAAATGCTATCAATATTCTTGCCTTTTGTAGCCCCGAAAACAAATATGATCCCTCTATTGTCGGTCCTTAATTCTTTTATGTATTTTCCCAACTCTATTGCGGCACTTTCGTTATGGGCACCATCGAGAAGCGCAGACTCTTCATATCCAGGTATCATAATCGTTTGTAGTCTCCCTGGCCAAGTAGTATTTGCAATTCCATTTCGTATTATATTCGATGTAAACTTCAGTTGCTTATGGTCATCCAAGAATTCGGGATAACCAGTCAGGGAACAAAGATGTAAAATATTAAGAGCAACATTAAGATTTTGTTTCTGGAATTGACCTTTCAATGGCGAAATTATTTCTTGTGTATTAGAATCATTGTTGAATAAATGGCCCTTTTTGTTGCTCGCCCAATATAATGAGGCCCCTTGAGTCCTTGATTCTTCAGCTATTACATCAAGGACCTCTTTATCATTTGTATCGTCAACAACGCATGGAATATTATGCTTGATAATTCCAGCTTTCTGATATGCAATTGCGGCTTTGGTTTCTCCAAGGAAAGCCTCATGATCTATGCCAATCTTGGTGATCCCAGTTATAATCACACCACCCAGTCCTTCTTTGCCATATGGGGGAACGACATTTGTAGCATCTAATCTACCACCAAGACCTACTTCAATGATAGCAACATCTACTTGCTCAGTTTCAAAAATCTTAAAAGCAGTTACAGTCAATAGTTCAAACTCCGTGCAATTTAATCCTAACAACTTATCCTCTCTTTGGATCTTCTCAGAAATAGCATTAAACTTGTCTATAGGATAAACTTTGTTGTTTATGCAAATGGAATCATTATAATATAATAAGTGAGGTGAGGTGAAGGTACCATTCTTTATCTTAGCAGTTGTGAAAACTGAAGATAAATGGGCGATGACTGAGCCCTTTCCATTAGTTCCTGCTACATGTATAGTCTTGTATGTAATATGAGGACTCCCAATTTGTCTGAGAAGCCTACTCACTCTCGACAACCCTAGATCAATTGGCATGCTTCATCTACGTATGATTTTTTTGTCTGGTTTGCATATGTAGCTCTATATTGAGAGAAGTTAACATTAATGGTATTGACAACATTTTAATAAAAGAATAGAATGGAGCCAAAAGAGAAGAAAGATATAAGTTTCGTGCAAGAACGATTGGACTCATTGAGTGAGATAGACGAGAAGGTTGCATCATTTCTCACTAATACTTCAAAGTTGTTTAAGATGTACCCTCAAATGGAGAAAGATTCGATACGATCAAAGGAAGAATTCACAGAACAAGTCAAGTCGATATATGGTTTGGTCAGTAATATTGCAATAGAATTGAGAAAGGAGGTCAAGATCATGGATGAAAACGTTGGAGTCAGTGATCAAAATAAAGATAACATCATGATTCTACCCATTAAAGTGGACCAGAAAAACACCTCTTTGGGAAAGGATAAATTGAATGAAGAAGTAAAAGAGTTAGGGCGTCTACTTAACAAATGTGATGATGTTAAAGTTAATGACAAGGATAATGAAAATTTAGAAGGAGTAAGCGAAGTGGATATGGATGATGGTAATGAGGGTGTCAAGCTTGAAGAAGACAACGACATAAAAATGGATATCTGAACTACTATTTCAAGTTAGCAGTCATTAATTATGCATCAAATTATTATTTATGTACTTAGAAATTTTATATCTCTTCTAGGTATCCTTGTTGTATAAGTCTATCAACATCCGATTTTCTAACGTAAAATTGGGAATCCTTGATCAAATTAAACACGCCGTATTCCGTTTGAATTTCCCCACCATCTTTCAATACCCTCACGTCAACGAAAATGTTCTTGGGAGGCTCCAAGCTTCCTGAAAGATCAATATCTGCGAAGTTAGATTTATACTCCATTAACAATTCTTGGTAGCTTTTGAAATAATCTTGCTCAGCATTACTCAAATTTTCCAAAGCAAGTCTCAGGGTATAATTGCCAACAATTTCTTCATCATAGAATCGTGTGGCAGGTTTCGGGTCCAGGCCAGGCTCTATGGGGTCAATGTTTAACCAAGAAAATTCATCTATTTTGTGAGCTCTTAATTTTTCATACGCTAATAAACATCTTTTAT
Organism: Priceomyces fermenticarens; assembly: GCA_030574455.1. Classification (NCBI taxonomy): domain Eukaryota; kingdom Fungi; phylum Ascomycota; class Pichiomycetes; order Serinales; family Debaryomycetaceae; genus Priceomyces; species Priceomyces fermenticarens. The sequence continues at coordinate 82,209 of JAJMEZ010000010.1, read as the reverse complement.
TTCGCCTCATGGATAGGTGAGTAACAAAGAGCTGACATTGATTGACTTTTTGTAGTTCATCGTTTTCTTGATCTTCCAATTGATGTGCAAGATACTCTGCATCAACATTAAGGTCAATGGTTTCCTTGACAATACTTTTCACAAGATCAGCATGGTATAGCGGGAGCTCATTCAATCGTATCATACGTTTTGCATCAAGTACAAGTTTATTACCCTGATCTCCATACATTGTTCACCATTCATCAGATATAGTGTTAATCACGCCAATCCATTAAGTCTTGGGACGCGACTTTCATACAAATAAAAAAAATGGACCTGCCTAGTAGAGATCTTTATAATTTTACTCTATAAACTAGATAATAGATTACATTAGCGAAGTTCTTCCCCCAATATCGTTACTTGCAGTTCCATCTGGCATATTTCCGTCTCTGTCAGCAACAAATTCTTTATAAACCCTTTGAAGTTTCATCTTCTCCGTTACAGAGATCGATGGCTTTGTCTCTTCCAAAGACTCCAAAAAGTCTTGATGAGAAATGTGAATCACCGTCGCAGTATTCTTATCGTCAGAATTGCCTGCATCATATTTATCATCATCTTCTTCAAAAAGTCTTTCGATTTGATGAAGAATTTTTATCTTATCAGAAGGCTTGAGGCGAGGATTTTTCAATTTTTCGGAGCTCACTTGGAAGAAGTCGTAGGATACTTTCTCCGTGGAGTGCTTACCTTTCTGGGCTCTCTCTTCATCTTCCGTTAACTTTTGATGCACTGCCTTCAAATAAGCGTTGTATGCTAAACCCTGAATATCAGCACCACTAAATCCTACAGTTTTGTCGGCCACTTCTGAGAGATTCACATCAGACTTCAAGGCCATTTTACCAGTCACAGACTGTAAGATATCTAGCCTGTTTTCGTGATCCGGCATATCACATATTACACTCTTATCCAATCTACCAGGTCTTAATAATGCAGAATCGATGAGGTCAGGACGACTCGTAGCAGCTAAAACGTAGACCCCATCAAGCCCTTCGGCACCGTCCATTTGGGTCAACATTTGATTCACCACTCTATCCGTAACACCTGTCGAATCATGACCTCTTTTGGGTGCAATTGAGTCAAACTCATCAAAGAATAAGATGCACGGTTTTGCAGCTTGAGCACGCTCAAACAACTCTCTGACGGATTGTTCCGATGCCCCAATGTACTTATTCAAAATCTCAGGTCCCTTAATAGAGATGAAATTTAATCCAGATTGTCCAGCAACTGCACTTGCAAGCAAGGTCTTACCACAACCAGGATATCCATAGAGAAGAATTCCTGATCTCAATCTCAAAGGACATTTTGAAAATATTGGAGCATACCTTGTCGGCCATTCTAAAGTTTCAAGTAGCAAGCTTTTAGCTTCTTTCAAACCACCGATGTCCGACCAGTCAACTGATGACTTTTGAAGCTTCACTCCCCTCAAACTTGAAGGTATGAAATCTTTTATGGCATTCTTTACAACATCTGAAGACACGATAATCTCTCCATTATTTGCTTCCTTATTGAATACCAGTTCAGTATATATTCTATGGCATAAAGTTTTTAAGTCGTTCGGTAAATATCCTTCAGTCTCTGCAACAATATCCATTATATCACATTTAATAGAACAAGATAACTTATCTTTCAAGTATGTCTCTAAGATTAACAACCTCATTCTCTTGTCAGGTGCTGTCAAGTTAAAAGCATTTCCAAGGATATGATACAGGAAAAGGAGTTTATTTAAAGAATCCCTTGATGAGGAAGTTACAATCACAGATAAATTGCTGCTGTGTTGACTCCAGACCTTTTGTAATTGAGCAACAAAGTATTCAGTCAACTGAAGCGACGCACTGGAATCTGAATGTTCTACTTCTGCCGACATGACGTTATCCAAGTTATCTAAGATTAGCAATGAAGGTTTTCTCCATGTACATTCTTGTATCCATTTTTTAATATTTGTGAGCTGAGAGCTTAAACCTTCATTCATAATAGTTTCACAAGGAACAAACTTAACATAATCTCCGAATCTATCGTTTGCCTCTTGACTTAATAATTTCGACAAAAGAGTCTTTCCGCTTCCCGAATTTCCATGTATCAAAATTCCAGTATTAGGAGATACTTTCACAGTCTCCAAGATATCCTCAATCAATGGGTCCAAGCCTATTGCCTCTTTCAATTCTTCCAGCTCTTTAGGGATGGGTGTTTCAATAAAAGAAACTGGCCTAAGCAACTCGGTTCCCACTTCGACCTTTGGAGGTTTTTTCTTATCACTGAGTTTCATCCAAGCATTAGGGTCATCATTCTTCTTGAATTCAAGTAATCCGCCATTTGGCAACAACCCCTCGACAATTGGGATCTTCATAAAGTTCGATATAGGAGTACCTTCGATATCACCTCCATCTCCGAAAAGAGTGAGTGAGACACCTTCTGCTAGCAATGTTTTGGACTTCTTTTCTTCGGAAGAGTTCATATTAATTTGATTGACTTTCTTCGTCTGGGTAATGTATGAATGTAAAATGATTGAAGTTTTCTTAACATGATTGATAGCATTTTTCAAGACAACGATCGATCCCACAGACGATTCAACATTAAGCGCAACAGATAATTTTCTGCTCAATCCCACGGTATCTAAAGGACAACCCCTATCATATACCACTTTGGCTACGATTCTGTGGCTCTCCTTTATAGTAGGAGCATCATTGTTTGGGTATTCTTCAATCTGAGGCAGTGGTTGCTTTGTGGAATTTTCGTTGGTTTTGCTATTGGGCCCTTGAATAATGGAAACAGCGGCATATTCTGAAGTAATTCCTTTCTCTTCTTTTGAAATGTATATCTCATATCCCTCTCTATTCGCCACGGCAGGCAACGACTCGAATAATTTATGAGGTAACGCTACTCCTCTCTTGAGTACCAGTTGCATGTTTGAGTAATCTTCCACGCTTGTCTTAATAGGCTTCTGTGTCTTTGAAGCAGAGGACTTTCGTACTCGTACTTTAGGCGCAATGGCTATCTCACAGAAGGGCGATATCAATGCGTAATCATGTTCTTTAGTCCCGATATCAGTGACAATCAATTTAGCATACGTCGTTTGGTTTGGGTACACCAACAAAACTTGGTTGAGTGATACACATCTAGTCTGTGATATAAGCCTATCCTCTATTGCTTGGGCATTTAGCTCAACAACCTCCCAGTCAGAACTAGAAACTGGCTCTAGGTTTATATGGGCTGTCATATAATTTTTGACCTTGAGATTAACAGTAACCTCTTCCCTATCTTGTAAATTCAACGACTGTGCAAACACACTATCTATTTCTAAAGTCTTTAATTCAGATGAGGACATTCCTGACCATCCAGCATAGAATTTTTCGCCTCTCTTAGAGACAAACTCTATCACCACATCTTGTATTTTTATATTAGCATTAAACAACAAGCTACTTAAACTAGAAGTTAAAGTTACCAAGTTGGACTTCAAAGGCCTATAAACTAGCTTGAGTTTATGCCCATCCATCTTCACACGTTCTTGCGCTATATTGCCAAAAATAAGTAGAAATGTTGAATCCGAGTCTAACTTATATTTCGAAAACTCCGACTACCGAAAATCACAATTTTTGTGGGGAGCCGAGGATAATACGAAAATACAATTTAGCGTTTTTTCATGATCCGTTTGAATAGTATAGATTAGACCCATGGGGTTAGAGAAAGAACAAAAGCTTAAAATTATGTAACTTTTATTGAATGAATAGACTATAACAACTTAATTACTAAGTTCGTCTAACAGCTATTGTGCTTGTGCACGATGATATACGTAAAGTTAAATGATATTTTATTATGAAGATGATGGGAAGACACGCATTTTCCCCTTCTTGATGCACATATGATTTATTCTTTCTTGACCTCTATGTCATTCTGAGATGTTTCTTTGTTTTTTATTCTTTCTTGATTTCGTTGCCTGGCCTTTTCCACAGTTTGGAAAGATTTCCTACGGAGAGATCTGCACTGCTCCCAACCGATAACATTTCCCAAGAAGAATCCGAATACACCCCAATTCATAGCCCTGCTTGGGTTCCTATGTATCAAAAACGTAACACCTCCAAGGACACCCATGGCTTGAAATCCGGTCATCATAGCTTCTCGAAAACAAGGCATGGATGTAAATCTTTCTATCGTTATGTCTGAAAACTTAAATTGCTCAAGTGCATCTTTGTAGGTAGGCTGACGTTCTCTTACTGGCTCGTTGTCTTCAAATTTAGGTGGTAAGTCCTCTAAGTACTGGGTAGGAGACTCGGGTTTATCTCTGTATTCTTTTACTGTGGTAACTTTGGCCGAATCGGAGCCACTAAACCAACCCATAATATTGTATAACGACTATTGTGATCAACTACTGTTGGTTAATTTCTCTAAATTTTTGAGATGGGTCAAAAAGGCAATCACGTGCGCACAAAAACCTGTTAGAACTTAAGACGATTTCATAGTAACTATAAACACATTCAGATCTCAATGACGCATTCAATAAGAAGATATTCTCAAGGTAGGAAGTAGTCGAAAAAAAATATAGCGCCGCCAGGTTTCGATCCTGGGACATCAGGGTTATGAGCCCTGCGCGCTTCCACTGCGCCACGGCGCTTAATTGTTAATATTTGTTAGCAAACGCAAACATATAATCGTGATCCAATGCTTAGACTGATGGTCACGTTACTTGTAACATCTCTGAGGATATGTAATTCACAGGCTCGTTTTAGAGTATGTTTTATGTTTTATGTGTAATGTGTAATGTTTTAGATATCCCTTTATAGTTTCCCCACAGAGTATCTCACAGCTATATAAGGATGGTCTTATATCTTCCTTATATTGCTGATCAGCTTTTCCCCGTTGAATCGATTGTAGTTATTATTAAACACTACCAAGTTCTTAACAAATAATTGTAAGGGATCAGTCTAAAAACTATACACAAGTAGACACAAAAGGAGGAGTCTTGCAAAAGTATATAAAGTGCGATAATCCCCACGAGTAGAATGTGTAAATTCTAACAGGGTCTTCTAGATAGCAGTAACTATTCATAAGCTTAGAGTAGTCAAGTTTTCTATAGGAATCACCTAAGTATAGTAGTAATTTTTGAGACGTCTATTTATCCCTACAAACCTCACAATAATGCTAGAGACAAATGTATTTAATAGTTCCGTAGCGGAAAAGCTATCCTCGAATAGCTCTATTAATAGAGAATACTAGATAATGATACATAACCTAGCTATCTAGACGACGAGAAACGAGGCGATGATATACCGAGATAATACCGGGAGTATAACGTGACAATCAGCCCTCATACCATTATATAGTATATACGTGGATGAATGTCAATATTATTGTTAGCAAACGTCCTCGTAAATATCATATAACGGCATTCACATGATTATCACCTTATATGTAAAAATATGAGATGGTATGATCAGTTATGTATTATGTTAGAGCATTCTTTATTCATGAAGCTATTCTTCGTTCTTGTTTTCCTTTGAGAGAGTACCCTTGTCTTACGGAGCCATTGAAATATATTCTCTTGCTCTAAAAATGGTTTTCCTATCAGCTTGCTTTTTACTATCAACTGCTTTATAATGAGTTTTGGAAAGTCAAGTGTGGAACAAAATTTAGACAAAATTTTCAAACCAGACTAATATTAAAGACTTCGAGAAATGCTTGCAAAAAAACCAATTCTCTGGGAAAGGTTTTCATGGACACAGGTGTTTTAATTAATGCATAGTAGAAGATGTCTCCGGAGCATGGTAACGAATACGAGTATTCAGTAAGATTTGGAGAAGTTCTTTCTACATCTTTATTTTTGTTTGACGAATCTACGCTCAATGAAGGTATACACTGTAGGTGATAAGTATGCAAATGATTCACTAGGTGACACAGCCCAACAAGTGATAATGTCTCATTACATTGACTACGGTCTTTAAAATATGGAATCTGTAGATCACCTAAAACAGGATGGTTTACAAATACTTATGTGGCCCAAAAGAGGATGCAAAATATTTGACATACTCTGTTCCATATATTTCTGCTCTGTTAGCTGAGACACAACTAAATTTGAAAGCATTTATTTGAGGCTTCTCCTTGATAGGTACAATTACTTCATTATTTTCTATGAGCATGTTTTTTTGTTTTTTTGTTTTTTTATTTTTACCCTTGACCCTTCGATCTCTCTAATAAGTGCGTAAGTTAGGTAATAGAGCTAATAGTGAGAGCTAATAGTGAGGGATAATGTGTGACCTCAAGATCGCAAGCTTTAATCTGTAGAACGATGTTTTCAAGAGAACATGGATTTTGTATTATATGGTGTCAATTTTCCAGAGTAATTTTCTCAGATGAAAAGATGAATGCTTTTGAGTCGAAATAACTTGGAGATGTACGACAAATTTCTTCGTTATTCTTTACGACTAAAAGGATGCTGGCCATATAATAAAACAGCGCGAGAATATATGTAACATATTTTGCAACCATTCGTGTTTCTTTCAGTAATTCAAAATACGTACAATCTAGTTTATTATCTCCCATTTTAAAGGCTCTAGTTAGTATGTTTGAGCCTAATGTTTCTTAGTTGTTGGAGAATCAGGTGTAATTCTAATTGATTAATATCACACTAATTTTACTCTTATTTTTTTTTTTTTTTAATTTGCAAACAATTGCAAAAATTTACCGCATCAATATTTGCCGTCCTCTGGAGAGAGATAGATAGATACATGGTTGAAATAGTAAGGATAGAAGTGAAGCTTGATGGAAGCTAAATACTGTATCAAATAATGATTTATGAGTTTGACGTCTCTTATGCGGGTGTTTTTCAAAATAAGGAATACAGACAACAAGTTGAATACTTTATGCTTGACAGAAGAGACACTTTGAATGACATTGATTTTGATAATTTCTTACTAAAAACATATGAGAGTTTCTTCATAGCTCACACTTAGAAATGTGCTCTGAACATATCGTGATAAAATCTGTTCCTTTCATCTTTTCGAAAAACAATAACAGAATGATACACTAAAACCCAATAAACAAAGGCAACTTTAAATATCACCGCTGGTAGCATTCTCATACAATATTTAAATTTAATCAAACATTAAAATTAACTTAGGCATTTAGTGTATGTAAAGACTCAGTTTCCCTAAAAATCAACAAGTTAGGGCATGTGGTCTAGAGGTATGATTCTCGCTTAGGGTGCGGGAGGTCCTGGGTTCGAGTCCCAGCTTGCCCCAAAAATTTTTTTTTCTTACAACCTCAATTGTATCAATACACTTAGGACCAAAGACAGCAAAGTGTTGATTCACTAAGGACATTGAAAATACAACTTAACATCTGTCTGGTGACTCACAGCTTTTTTTTTTAGCTTCCACATTCAGAAGATTTCATGGTTTCGCGCTCAAGGGCCCTTGATACGGTCCGGTAAAAATTATGCTCGGGCAGATCCGAAGACGGTGTAATCGTCCTAAAAACGATGCTGATGCGGATATAGCTCATCTGAAGTATATCGGCTCAAAATGATATATATTCTATGATCATACATTCTGTTTCCAAGTATTATCCCGGGGATTGAAATATCATGAGCGAAATACAAAGAAAGGACCTAAACATGGACGATAACGAACAGCATGAAAATTATTCAACTGACACCCTTACTCATCAAACTGAGAAAGGGGACATAGAAGAAAATGCTCAAATTGATGATAGCGACAATGTAATAGATCATGGCTATGCTTATGTGATCATCCTCTGTTGTTTTCTTTTGAATTTTGGTACCTGGGGAATGAATTCTGGGTTTGCTATCTATTTTGCAGATTATATCGACCAGGATACCTTCAAAGGAGCTACCAAAATGGACTACAGTTTTATCGGAGGAATGGCTATTGGCGTAGGTATGTTTTTCTCTCCGATAGTAAACTGTATACTGAATAGGTATGGTGAAAGAGTCACTATAATTATTGGGAACTGCCTACAATTTACTTCATTGATGTTGGCGTCATGGTCTCGAAAGCTATGGCAACTTTACTTGACCCAGGGTCTAATGCAAAGCTTTGGTTTAACTTTTGTGTCTCTTCCTTCTTTATACATTTTACCACTCTGGTTTAGGAAAAAGAGAACGTTTGCCGGTGGTATTGCTACAGCAGGAAGTGGTGCAGGTGGAATCGTTTTCAACTTAGGAATGCAGAAGGTTGTATCAAGCCGCTCTGTATTCTGGGCATTGCGTTGTCAGAGTATAATATCATTCGGTATAGTTTGGATTGCAATCATATTGTTAAGGTTGAAGCCCAGAAAGCTGGGTTCTAAATTCAAGTTTTATGATTTAAGCTGTTTAACCTTGAGTGGGTTTTGGATGATCGCATTTTACTTGATTACTTGTATGTTTGGTTACTGTATTATTTTATATACACTTTCGAATTTTACCATGAGCTTGGGCTATTCAGCTCGTCAAGGGTCTATCGTATCTGCAATGGTACAGGTGGGAAGTATATCAGGAAGACCTCTGGTGGGATTAATTTCAGATAAATTTGGACCTGTTACCGTGGTATTTTTCTGTTACAGCCTCGTTGCATTATTTTGTTTCGCTATGTGGATTCCAGCTAGAAACTATGCAACTGCTATAGCTTTTGGATTAATTGAAGGAGCAACAATGGGAACAGTTTACGGAACAATTGCACCTATCATTACTAGGGTGGTAGGAATTGCAAAATTAAATGTCACCTTTTGCATGTTATGGGTCTTTGCAGGTGCTGCTGCAACGTTTTCCCCAGCAATAGGATCTAAGTTAACTTCCGGATCCGGTAATGTAGCTAATCCTGATACCTATAGACATTGTGCTATATTTTGTGGATGTTCTTTCTCTGCCTGTGCTTTGGCAATGTTGATGTTACGTGGGTATATACGTTCTCGAGACTTGCTTCGTGACGAAAATGAAGATAACGATAATGTGGACTTAGTCAATGTTTCTGTACTGCCATACTCTGTGTTGAAAAATTGCCTTAACTTTTCTGGAAAGTTGATTTAATTGTATTATTTTAGCTCATCTTATAGATTATCATATTTCACAGTCGTGGATTCAACCTATATACAAAATAGATTTAATTGAGATTATTGGCACTCGCAAAAATAAAAAAAAAAATGAATGTAAAGTTATAAATTGATAAGCGACGAATGTTATAGTGTATGATGGAGCTGGAGCAACGACATGGTAACGACCCCGAAGTAGATGATATAATACCGGAACTTATAGCTTCCGGAGAAAGTATCGAGAATCACATTTCTGAAGTTATAGGTGCAAGCATCGCGATCAATAGGTCATCGCCTTCCCCTCATGATGAAATGGAACTTGATAACCAACAAAAAGAGAATTTTGTCACAGATTCTGGACTTTCTAAAGTAGAGTTAAACAATGGCGTTGTTCTGGGTATGGAGGAGCAAATTAAAATCAATGGAAGTGAAGAATTTAAGCCAAATAAGAGCTTTATCAGTGATGAGGAACCAGATTTAACTTCTCAAAACAAAGAATTGCTTGGTAGCGAATCGAGTGCTAGACAGGAAAATATTTCAGCAATTTACCATACTAATGCCACTGAGAGTAAGCCAATGCCCTCAAATATGGAAGAGAGGGACGATGCATTAGCAAATAACATAACGGAGCAAGAGGACGATATTTCTCTTTCTGATACGAAGAGCCTAACTTCGAGTTATGACAAAATTTCTCCTGATTTCAACTCATCGAAGACATTCCACACTAAAGATGATCACAAGTTAAAAACTAATAATAAGATTCTTATTTTAAGCGAAGATTTACACGATCGGCACTTTGAAGACTTTATTCGACGTCTAAGAGAGTCAAATGAGCATCTGATTACCCTTTCACACATGCTTGAGTTTAGTGATAGGATAGAGGTGACTGAAAATACTACCATGCATTTCTTCTTGGAATATAATGAAAAATTTGTTGATAATACAAAAAGTTTCAAGACTTTTTTCACGGAGAAAATGGAATTGATCAGCAAAATCAAGAGTATCGGGTACCATGTGAAGTTTGATGCTGGAAAAAAATGGCCAAGTGACTATAGTGAAGAAGAAAGAGACCTGTATAAGGAATTTTTGGAGGCGTTGGCAGAGGTCGCTAATGGAAAAGTTAGTCAATGTTCCTTAATCGACAAGAACTTTATATCCCCATCGGAAAATAGCTCGAATACTATTAACGACAATCTCTCCAAGGAGCTAGGGCGTTGGGAAAACCTTAAAATTTTGGATTATTATGAAGATAATATATCTGGTTACGAGAATATAAAGTTTCCTGACACACTAGAAATCTTAAACATTAAAGGAGGTATGTCATCGGACGCTCTTGATAAATTCAAGATTCCTTCTAAGCTCGTTCACCTAACTGCGTGCCTGGGATCAATCTCCACAATTGACAATGTGGTATTCCCGACATTTTTGGAACAATTGGATCTCTCAGATAACAAAATTTACTTTCTCAACTATGTTGAGTTTCCCCCAAGACTACTTGATCTAGTCTTAACGAACAATTGCATAGATAACCTTAGAGGTGTTAATTTTCCTCGAACTCTACGCTCTTTGTCACTAGCGTCAAATCCAATAGAATGTATCAAGGGGGTCAAATTTCCCGAGGAACTTCTCTACTTGGACGTTTCCTGCATTCCTAATGAAAGCATGGCTGGAATAAAGTTCCCAGACTCGATCTTATATTTAAATCTTCAAGAATCTATCACTAATACGAGAGGGTTAAAACTTCCGCAATTCTTGAAAGAAGTTAACTTAAGTGATAATGGTGTGAACAGTATCAATCCTTTAAAGCTTCCAAACACCATTGAGAAACTTTTCTTGAGCAACAATAATATTAAAACACTTAACAAAGCTAATTTCCCTGCATGTCTAAAAGAATTGTATCTAGGAAATAATTTAGTCACAACGCTCAAAAATGTGCATTTCCCAGATGGTTTGGAGTATCTAGATCTAGAAATGGATCCCGAATTGGATGATAATGATAGACATATTACAACCTTGAAGGATGTTATTTTGCCTTCTAGTTTGAAAGTTCTCAAACTCGGATATCATGCGATAAAAAGCATTGAATCGGTTGAATTCCCTTACGCATTAGAATGCTTAAGCTTAGCTTATAATGAATTAAGATTTTTGAGAAATCTTAAGTTTGGCCCACATTTGAAAATTTTAGACGTGAGTGGCAATAACGAGCTTATGAACGTAGACCATTTTATCTTACCAGAATCAATTGTGGACTTGCGTGTTCCGTCCCAGCTTGTAAATCATTTACCAGCTTACATCGTGGAAAGAGCCAACAAAAAACTTTTGAAAATCTCAAAATCTGTACCGTAATGATATATTAATACTGTTTATACATGTTGTATATAGAAGCATATGCTAAAAAGTTACTTATTCCTCTTCCTCTGAAGAATTTTCCTCGTTTTCTTTGTTCTCCAACAATGCTTGTAATTGTGCATCTTCCGTTGCAGTAACAGCCTTAGGAGCCATAGTAATCTTACATGTGCCTCCTTTACTTTCAATTGTTTCCGTTATTTTTTCTATCGCTTGTTCCAATAATGTTACGCCTAGATTTTTATCCAAAGCCTGGGTAGAAATAGCATACAAAGGTGCAGCTACCAATTGGGCCTTTACTTGCATTTTATCGGTGGAAAGACTTTCTGCAGCCTTCAAAGAATCTTTTATTGCATCAATACCATCATAGCTGAAACATGAGACCTCTACATCAGCTCTAATTTTGAGTGGATGAGAAGTCAAACGTCTAGAAATGTAAAGCTTCAACTCTTCCAAAACATCTGAAGAAGGTGGCTCGATAATATCAAAAATAGTAGGATCTGAAATAGACAATTTAAATGCATCATAAGCGTGACCATACTTTCTGCTCAAGGGCCAACCGATGGATTTGTAAAGTGTTTCCAAAGAAAGGTTGAATTTTTCAGCGCAGTGCCTCAAAATAGAATGAACTGCTTTAGACTTATTATATCTTTCATCACACTTCATGATATCTTCTGCTGACACCCTTCTTTTTGACAAGTCGATATAACCTTTCTCTTTATCTACTCTCAAGACAACCGCCACCTCATTTTTACCGACACGAATCAACTTTTGAATGGATCTGATACGCCTTCTTGACAACTCAGATAACAATACCATTCCTTCGATATTGTCATATTCTAACAACTTCACATAGGCTCCCATCTCTGCAATTTCTTGGACGTTGACCATGACGACCTCATCCACTTCGGGATATTTATTCTCGTAGTATCTAAAATTGGAGGAGCTCATCTTCAACAACTTGTTTTTCCTGAGATGATACTGAGATCTTTCTTAATGCTCCGTTTTATTGAGAATAACTCTTTTTATCAAGTAAGTCTATATAGTGTCGAAGCCAAGGTTGTGAAAGTCGAAAAAAATGCTCCCCTTTGAAAAAAAATTTTTAATTATATAACACAAACGTGATCATGCACGTGACTAACTGTTTGCCACAAACAAGAGATTTTATTGCTGCAAAATGTTTGGGATCTCTTACAACACTTGTCTTAGTTTAACCTCAATCTTCATAATGAACAAAATGTCAAAAAATAGAGATAATAAAAAGTCAGTTTATGAGCCTTTTTCCTCAAAAAGACCTCAATCTTCCTTCGAGGAGATAAAGTTTATAATCGACTCAAGATATAAATTGAAGAAAGTATTGGGGAAAGGTTCATATGGCACTGTATGTTCTGCGGTAGACCTACGAAGTGATTCCAAAGAGGGAATCAATATAGCTATAAAAAAGATATCCAATATTTTCGACAAGGAGATTCTTATGAAGCGAGCTATACGAGAACTAAAGCTAATGAGGCACTTCAGGGGCCACAAAAATGTAACTATTATCAATTCAAACTACATGTGCCTAAATCGAACAAATTGACTAACATAATTAGATAGTTAAATTAATAGACTTGGAAATTATTTACTTAAGGCCTTTTGAAGGTCTCTACTGTTTCCAAGAATTGATAGATTATGATTTATCAAAGGTTATTTATTCTGAGATTCAATTCTCAGTATTTCATATTCAAAGTTTCATATACCAAATTTTATGTGGCCTCAAGTACATACACTCAGCAGAGGTAATTCACAGGGATCTAAAGCCTGGGAATATATTGGTCACTGTTCAAGGTACTTTAAAGATATGTGATTTCGGTCTCTCAAGAGGGGTGAGCCCATATTTTCTTAAAAAGAAGGGGGCGCCCATCACAAACTATGTAGCAACCAGGTGGTATCGTGCTCCCGAGCTTATGCTAAGCAATACTAATTATACCAATACAGTGGATATGTGGGCTGTTGGTTGTATACTTGCAGAACTATTTGGAAGGAAACCAATATTTATGGGAAGAGATCAAATGGATCAGTTACGTAAATTCTGCCAAGTATTGGGAGTCCCCCCAAGTGAGGTGGTCATAAAGATGAATTGGAAAACTCAGGACAGATACAATCAATATGCCCCAACAGGCTTAGAGAAGCTTTATCCGTTTGCGTCTGCTGAAGCCTTGGACTTGATGAGAGGGTTTCTAAATTGGGACCCAGTAGCAAGACTAAGCTCCAAGTCTGCTCTCTCACACAGCTTCTTGAGTGAGATTAGAGACCCTTGTAGTGAAGCTGAATGTCAAAAGGCTTTCGATTTTAGTTTTGAAAGTTCTGCTAATACTGCAGAGCAGTTGAAGCGACTTTTGAGTGAAGAAGTGGAGGATTTTAAGAAAGAGCGAAGACAGTCGAGCACTTTCCTCTAGGGCTCTAGGGCTTAGTCTCGATTCAGTAAAAGCGCAGATCGGTCAACTCAACCCAGGAGACGATTGCGAATTGAAAACACTTTGTGTGTGAAAAGGAAGCCCTACATTTTTGTCAAATCTTTTTATCTATGGTAAAATGGAGTCTTTTGCAAAATCTACGAGAAATAACACAGAATATTCCAAGTGAATAGTTATAATGATACTCACTTAAAGAGGTTTCTCCAAAGCTTTGGTGAATCCATTACATAGGAGCTGTGAGTAAACAGTTGCCAACTTCAATCTTTTGAATGGAAACGCAAGCTTTTCCTTTGTTTTTTACGTGCTTTCGTCACAAATTTACATAATCTTAAATATTTCTAGCATGCTAAAGATCTACACTGATATCAACCATCATCATTGAAGCTTTCAGACTGCCAGACTTGCAGACTCATTCCTTGCTATATGTTCGAATGCCATATAGATTGTAAAAATCCTCGATATGGATATGATCCAGTCAAGCCATTTCCCTCTGTTGCAAACTTAATTTTCGCAGCATTTAAAATTATGTAGAAATAATTACATTGTGCATCACATTATATCATGTTTCTTAACATACTTTGTTTGAAACAACCTCAGGAGATAATCATTATGGACATCAACGAAATACCGTCTCGCAGTTCTCTTCGAATTAAAAAAAAGAAATTCATGAAAACATCTTTTACATTGTGATAGGTGACATCTCAGGGATATTACTGCGAGGAAAAGCCTGATAAAATAATATTGGAGATTACTTAGTTTAGGGAAATTTGTCAATTATAGACAAAAATATCTATAGTTGACTCTGGTTTATCCACGAGAATACTATTTACGTAAAAGAGTGATATTAAATCAATCAAATCCTTATTTCCATGCGTAATAGCAGTGATAAAATACTCTCTTGGAAAGCCTTTTAAAGACAGTAAGGCTTTATAATCAACGACGCCATCAAGTGCGCTTTTTCTTGGAAGTAGCTAATTTTGCCTTTTCACGGCATATATTTTGCTGTTCAGGAAAGCTTTGCCATCGGCAGAATTAGGATTTATGGACGGACCTCGTTACAGATCCCGGTATTTTCCATATATCTGATAACCATAAATAGTGGGTTTTAATAGCAGACGTGTGGCAGAAAATAGGAGGGAGGATCTAGATTCTCTTTCAGTATTCGAAGCAATGGAAATTGTGAATCTTAGTTAGTCTTCACGTGTCTTTAAGCGTGGTTAAAATGTATGATGTACTCTCTAAATATTTTAACCTGATAGCACTTCTATAGCAGCTATGATGAAGGGTACGTGGTAGTATTCAGGATGTACATACAGCGGATTTAATACCTGTCGTGAAGGAAGGCAGAAAGCGTTGCTTACTAAAATGCGCCCCAGACGGCGGTACTCCATATCTAATGTCGTATAGAAAATGGTGTGGGGTGATGTCTAAACATATAATTACCCGAGGAAAAAGAAAAATTGACATATATTAAATCACTTCCCCGGGTTTTTTTTCTTTCTTTTACAATTGGTGAGGATACAACGGAATAATGTCGGACGTTTTAGAGATTGTAAAGATTGTTGCTGAGATTGAGGGGAAGGATGAGCCTCTTGTATTCGAGAACCCTGATAAAAACCCACCTAGTTTGGCTATTCCTGAAAAAACAAAGTATAAGCAAACACTTAAGTTCAAAGTCAAAAACAAAACTTTGAAGAAGCTTCGTAATAAGGTCCAGGTCAAGAAGGCGGGCTTGGTAGTCAACGAAAGAGAAGCTTATATTGGTGACGAATTCGAACCCTCTGAAGAAATTTATTCTGTTACCTTGCCGGAACAGGAAACTCCAAGTGGCTTCCTTGTGAGAGGTAAATTTCCAGCCTACACAACTTACTTTGCAGATGACAAAGAGTTATACACCGTAGCGTGGACTTTGGAAATAACCAAAAAGAAATAAACTTATTTATTTAAGATATATTTGAATAAACTACAATTGATCCAGTCGAACCTTGCATGTTTCCTGCATACCATTAGTACACAGTATCGGAGTGATCATGTAATGTGGGCTTTTAGTAGATAAGATAAATGAACTCTTAATAATTAGAAATCTTCTCATTATGTCTTATGTCAGGCCTATAACACATGAATTGTGGTATGGAGAATACTCATCTAAGCTCGAGGAAAAGATCACAAGATATTTAGGCTCTATAAAAGAAAAAAAAAGTAAAGAAGGCAAGGATGATGTATCTGGGCCAATCAAGGGAGCAAGGATTCTCATTGGGCCGCATGCTGGCTATACATATTCAGGACAAAGGTTGGCTGAAACTTTCAAAGTATGGGATACGTCAAAGGTGAAAAGAGTATTCATTTTGGGCCCCTCGCATCATGTCTATTTTAGAAACTCAGTAATGTTATCTAAGTACCATTTTTATGAAACTCCATTCGGACAGTTGCCAGTAGATGTTGAAACATCAGAAAAGCTAATAAATGATTCTAAAAAGACATTTCAATTTATGAGTGAACATGTTGATGATGACGAACATTCATTTGAAATGCATGCCCCCTTCATTCATTATATGACCCGTGATCTCCCTCAAGGAGTTCCTAAAATAATCCCAATAATGATAAGTGGTATGGATTCTCAACTTCAGAAAGCGGTAGTAAACAGTTTACAGCCTTATTTTGAAAATGAAGAGAATCATTTCATTATCAGCTCAGATTTTTGCCATTGGGGAACTAGGTTTGGGTATACGGAGTATCTAAATCCTGACAGTAAAGGTGAGCTAATAGACCGTTTAGTAACTCTAAAATCGTCAAGTCAAATTTCATCAGATACTCCTATCTACAAATCAATAGAGTCCCTAGACACGTTGGCAATGAAAATTGCTACGAGAGGTAGCTATGACGAATGGTCAGACTATATAAGCACAACAGGTAACACAATTTGTGGCCAAAAACCGTTAGGCGTTGTTTTACGACTCATTGAGAAATATTCCGCAAAACAACCTCGTAGGTCTACTGTTACTTTTGATTGGATCGGGTATTCTCAAAGCAATAAAGCCACCAGGTATTATGACAATAGTGTTTCTTATGCTTCTGGATATGTTAAACTTTAAAAGATTAGACTAACTTCATAACGCATTAACAAATATATGATCTTTAATTGCTCTTTTCTATCATTCGGGGGTGTTTTTTCCCATTTTGATCAATACGTATCCAAACTGCATACGCGATCTCACGGAAATCAAATTCGAATATTTCTACCTCTAACTACTCTGTGGGTTCAAATATAATGAGTGATGGGAAGCTTTTTTCAAGGTCCAAGGCAAAAGAGCTCAGGGCTGAACTTGAACAGGCATTTAAGAAGTCGAAACTGAATAGCAGAATCAAAACGGTTCTAAAAAAAGTCGCAGCGAATACAATTTTGAATAATGCAGAAATAGCAAATTTGATGCCTGATATAATTGGATTGATGAAGATAGATGACTTAGAGATCAGAAAACTTTCTTTACAATATGTCTCAAACTATGCCTATTTGAATTCTAGAGATGCTAGCGAGGCCTTGCCATTTCTCAATAGGTTTAAAAATGACATTTCACCTATCATGAGATCCCTCGCAATAAAGACGTTAACATCAGTACCAAATACTAACTTCGTGGAGCTCTCTTTTGCAACAATTGACAAAGTCCTCGCGGATCCAGATCCGAATGTAAGGAAAGCAGCAGTGTTTGGAGTTTGTAGACTTTCTCAACATAATGCTACAAAGCTAGAAGAATCCAGACTCATTGAAGGCCTCAATAGGCTTTTATATGACGACAATCAGTCTGTAGTATCACAGACGTTAGCCGCATTTGATTACTTATCTGAGAACTGTAAATCAGTTTCCTTCAGAATTAATAAGGAACATGCGGTTGCATTGCTATCAAACCTTGGGAGGACCAATCAGTGGGGTCAAATATATATCATCAATTCATTGATGTCATATGCCCCACAGACCTCTAATGAGGCACTAGAGATAATAGAGATGGTCATTCCAAATCTTCAACATGAAAATGCATCAATTGTTTTGAATACGGTCAAAGTTATTGTTTACTTGGATAACTACGTGGACAATCTTGCGTTACGAATCCCTCAACTCTCAAACAGACTTGGCTCTTCAATTGTGTCTCTTCTTTCCAAACCTTCAGAAATCCAGTTTTTGGTTTTGCGCAATGTCATATTGTTGCTACTTGGGAAGAGGGACTTGATTAATTTTAAAGTTGAAATGTTTTTCTGCCAATATGATGACCCAATTTATGTAAAGGATACAAAGTTGGAGATAATATATTTACTTGCAGATGAAACTAACGTTGACCTTGTGTTGGATGAACTCGAAGCTTATGCCACGGAGGTGGATGTTGCAATGGCTCGGAAGGCTATTCGGGCATATGGGAATTTGGCTGTTAAATTGTCTAGTGCGAGCCAAAAATGTGCTCTGTCATTAATGGATCTTGTTTCGAATGGAATTTCTTACATAGTCCAAGAGGCGATGATTGTGATGAAAAATATTATTCGAAAATATCCGGGAAAGTTTGATTCATCGATTATAGCGCTACTTCAGTACTATAAGCAAATAACAGAGCCTGATTCCAAGATTGCATTGATATGGATTTTAGGTCAATATTGCCAGATTATCGATAACGTTACCAGTCTATTTGACGATTTCGTTTCTAACTTTAAGGACGACACAATCGAAGTTCAGTATGCGACACTCACCGCAGTTGTGAAGTTCTATCTTCAGATGCCATCAGAGGGAGAAGCATTTGTGATAAGAGTTTTGAAGTGGGCAACAGAGGAGGTAGATAATCCAGATTTGAGAGAACGTGGGTTCTTCTATTGGAGACAAATTTCATCTGACGAAAACCATAGACCTGGAACTGCCTTTCAATCTAACACTAAGCTGGTAGTGCTAAATCTGGACCCAGCAATTAATGCAGAAAATGACAATGTGGATCCAACAGTATTAGAGGAATTGGAACTTACGATTGGAACTCTTGTTTCCATCTACTTAAAACCAGTTCAAAGTGTGTTCCGATACACTAAACATAAGGAATTGCCTGCAACACCTGCTCTTGTTGTAAAACAGAGGAATTCCAGTTTAAACAAGAGTAAAAGTTTTGATCAGCCGCCATCATCAAATGGTACGCAAGTCTTTTCCAATTATGGAAGATATGAAGACTCA
Source organism: Priceomyces fermenticarens (assembly GCA_030574455.1). NCBI lineage: Eukaryota > Fungi > Ascomycota > Pichiomycetes > Serinales > Debaryomycetaceae > Priceomyces > Priceomyces fermenticarens. The sequence continues at coordinate 63,156 of JAJMEZ010000010.1, read as the reverse complement.
CCCAGATCTAACAGCTTTGAATATGGCCGAGAATTTAGCTCTACTGGCAGCTTTTTACGTAGACCAACAGGACATTCAAATTCTCTGAGAAATGCATCATCAGAGTCCTTTGTTTCCAATGAAGAGCAATTAAAGAGACCAGGATTCATAAAAAGACTATCTAGAAAAGCATCCATCATCAAGAATGATAGGCAACACTGAATACTATAACAGCATACATTCATACCTATTTATTGGCAAGATAAAAATTTGTAGAGTAGCAGTTACTCGCTGGTTGATTCAACTTTGATAACTGGCCCGGTATCGCAATTTTCCTCTATTGCTTTATTGACAGCTTTGACAATTTCAACATCCTTTGAAAGTTTAACAGGGGCACCCACTGCTTTAATCGTCTCAACCCTGATTTTGGGCATATTCTCTTCGGGACCATCTGGTACCTCTTCTTTTATCTTATTCATATCAAATTTTAAAATAGAGGCTAAAATAATGATTGCCGCTGGTTTAGACATCACAACACCCATTTCTTTGCAAAAAGTTGCAGCAACACATTGAGGGCAACCAAATTCGCATTCACATTCTTTAACCCTTAAATATGTTGCATACAATATTTCGTCAATATATTCAAAGGCCTTGAGTGACACTCCAGAACCGACTTCACCTCCCTTTGAATCATAGAAGATTAATCTTGCCGGTCTTTTCCTGCCGGTCTGTCTCTGAGCAAATTCCTTCTCAGGCGCTTTACACTCAGTCATCAACTCAGCTTCACCAATTCGAGAAGTAAATGAGGCATTAGGGTCTGTAGAGACTCCACCTGAAATGAACAAAGGTAATATATTCATAATGGCATGCTGGGCAGCATGTATACCCCCTGCTCCGGAGAGCTGCTTTTCATCTAAAATTTCCAAGGCAGAAAATGGTATATCGATCCAAAAACCTTTGGAGCACAAAATGACAGGAGGGTTCTTTACTTCAACTACCTCTAAGATTTCAGATCTTCTGTTGACTTTAAAGTACCCAAAGACAACTATCTTCATCTCGATTTTTCCAAAAAAAGCTGGTATGTCTATTGGCCTACCTTCCTTGCTATTATAAAGTTGCTTTATTCGTTCAACCTCAATCGGGTTCATATCAGTGAAGTCACGCTGCTGAGTAATCCAATCAACGTTGACACGTTCCACCTTGGCATATTTTTCATCAAAATTGAATTCCCTAACTAAATAAGGAAAACCCTGATGGAGAAATATACCACCTTCGTAAAGCGTGAAGCTTGTCCTAGAAGCTTCAACTTCTTCTATAACTTCATTTCTACTTCTTGTGATATCCACAACAGCAAAAGTTTCGTTCTCGATGGCACGTAACAGAACATGAGTTGCTGGCCATGGCAAATACATGGGATGGGTTCTATAGTTGTTCTCGAACTTATATAGCTTTTCTCGGCAGCATTTAACAAAATTGTTCATGCTATCTGTTGATCTCTTTTGAGTGAACCATTCTGAATCAGCTTGTAGATCTATTGGCCATTCAAAAGCTGCACACTGGAGATGGAGATTCAATATAGTTTCATGAGATCCTTCTTCCATCAAGCTAGCAACACAAAGATCTTCATATGACTTCTCAATCAACTCATCTGGGTGTTTGAGATAATATTGGTCAACTGGTGTGGCCCCTGCGACAAATATTGCCAAACTTCCATCAGCATGTGACCCTCTCCCTGCTCTACCAAATTGTTGATGTAAATGCAGCTTCAGTATTGGAAATCCACAGGAGATAACAACATCTATGTCAGCCAAATCAATTCCCAACTCTAAAGCATTTGTCGCCACTATAGCTCTTAGTTGACCATCGAACATTTTTCTCTCTATAACCCTTCTATCAGACTTGGAGTAACCACCCCTGTAAGCCATAATGCTGGTTTCATCAATCAAAGACTCATTGTATGGGCTACTTCTTAACAGGCTTCTTATCTCCTTCATCATCATTTCACAAACTTGTCTAATTGGACAAAATATGAGAACCTTAACATCTGGGCAGTTTGTTAATAACTGAAGCAAGATTTTAGCCAGCTCAGGGATAATGGATTCTCTAGGAACAAAACTAGAAACTTTTGCAGGATCCCCTAATTGAGAAGAGGAAACCACGGTGTGATGTACCTGACCCTTTTTATTCATCAATGGCGGGGGGTTCCAAAGTAATATTCTCTTTTCACAGGAAGGACTCCCATCTTGTGAAACATGCACAACTTCCTCATTGGTTGGAATACCACAAACTGTCCTGAAATGCATTACTGGATCCTTAATAGTAGCAGAGCAAGAGATAAAAGTTACTCTATTGCTTTGTAACGTGATCTTTGATATGAGGCGTAGTAACCGACTCATGACATAAGACACATGAACACCAAATGATCCTTGATAAACATGTAATTCATCCATGATTACATAGTTGAGTTTGCTTAAAAAGTCCAGCCACCCTATTTCATCAAAGGTCTTATCATGAGAAGGGAGAATGGCAGCGTGAATAGCATCGGGGTTTGTAAATATAATATCGGCAAAGGATCTGGCATATCTCCTGGCCTTTCCATCACTGTCGCCATCGAAGGTCTCTACAATTATTTTTCTCTCATGACATAAAGGTATAAAAGAAATCAATTCCTCCAAATGTCTCTTTTGATCTTGTGCTAGAGCCTTTGTTGGAAAAACAAAAAAAGCTGTGACCGATCTCTTCTTTGTGCCCCTTTCTATTTCCCAAAGAATGTCATTCAATACTGGTAACTGGTAAATTAACGACTTACCAGAGCTTGTAGAAGTAGTCGCAATAACATGCTTTCTGTTGAGGCCACCGACTAAAGCCTGGATAGCTTCAACTTGGTGTGAGTACAAGTCCGATCCTATGGATATTCCTTTACTTTTCTCAAGTGCATACACCAAATCTGGATGAATAAGGGTCTTATCTCCTAGTTGCCTTGTCCTTGCCTCCCTAGCTCTAGTTAATATCCTTTCACTTTGAATCTGACCTCTGTAGAAGGATTTTTTTTTAAGTGCCCCTAGCATATTACTCAAAGTCGAGCGATCGGATACACTATTTTCCGTAACCTTAGAGTCTAAGAGATCCAAGAGATCAATAAAGTTTGGAGGCGAGGGAATAAGCTTTTCACCAATCTTGATGAGAGACTCCATACCAACATCTTTTAGGGCTTCTTCTGTGCTAAGAGCCAGCAAATATTGTTCAATTCCTAGTTTAAACTTATCATTACGGTTTTTAATCATGGCTAATAGCTGAACTTGAGATACCTTTGCAACAGACAATTTGTTAGAAGAAAGAAAAAAGTTAAGGCTTGAATCAGGATCTTCAGTTTTCCTTTTCTTTCTTCCTTTTAAAACCGACCCAATACCATGCATTTTGGAATCTCTAAAATCGAAAAGTAGTATCTGTTTACTAACAGCTTCATCATTCCCAGATTGATCAAATTCTTTAGGCTCAAAAGCATCATCAATCAGACGAGACTGTGTTTGTTTATAACCAGATTTCCAGTCAAACTTCACTTTTTCTGAATATGAAAGAAGTACTTGATTTTCATCCACGTAGTCGTAAAAAATATCACCCGGAGGCATTAATTTCTTGATCATAGCTAAATCCAATTTGCTGATGCTCAGATCAAGCTTTTGGATTAGCTCAAAAGATGGGATACTACCCATAGAATGTGATGCTAAAAAAGTCAAATGGGTATTAACCTTGACGAAAACATTATAGAGTCTTTTGAAAGAATCTGGCCATTGTGTTTTCACTCCATTTTCCATAACGCTACCGTTTAGGTTCTAAGTGATGTTAACGTAGGCTCCAAGATGCATCGTAATGTCGTATATAAGGAACATGTCATGTCGTGCGACATTAGTGTTGCATGGCACAATTAGCAAGCTTGCATTTGTACACCTGGGTCTGTGATAAAGATTGCCTGCAATTGATTAGTTGATCAATAGGAAAGAACCTATATAATATTAATTGAAAATGTTCGACAAACTTAAGATTAAAAGCAAAGCTAAAAACTTAACACCTTCTGCCCCTGCGGTTGCTCCTGGAAAAGAACCAACCCAAAAGCAGATCTATCAAAATAGATTCCAATATGGGACTAACATCGGCGCTTGCTTTGTTCTTGAGAAGTGGATTTTCCATAGCATATTCCCGGATGGTGCAAATACCGAATTAGAGGCTGCAGAGAAGCTTTTGCAAGACAAGGGAGAGGGTGAGGCAAGAAAAACCTTTGAGAACCATTGGACCAACTTTTTGAATGATGATGATTGGAACTATCTTAAGTCTCATGGAGTAACATCTCTTAGGGTTCCGTTTGGATATTGGAATATTGATGGTGGAAACTACACGAAAGGTACCAGATTCGAGAAAGTAGGACCAAAAGTCTATAAAAACTCGTGGTCAATCTATAAGCTGCATTTTATAGAGAAGGCGAAGAAATACGATATTTCAATTTTGGTTGACTTACATGGTCTTCCATTTGGTGCAAATGGATCTGATCATTCCGGTGAACAAGGCAATGGAAAAGCTGGATTTTGGAGCAATGAACAGGCCCAGCTTTTGATGGTCGATGCATTGGGATTTGTCGCTAAAGATTTAAAGAATTACGATAACATTGCAGGTATCCAGATAGTAAATGAAGCTGATTCAAACCTCGCAAAGGAACAAGAAAGATATTATAGCGCTGCTATAAACAAGATTAGAGAGGAAGATAAGGATGTCCCTATTGTCATTTCAGACAGCTGGCAGACAGGTCAGTGGGTTAGCTGGATCCAGAGTAAGGAAGATAGTGACTCTCATTTTGGTGTTGTTCTCGACTCCCATTGCTACAGATGTTTCTCTGATCTGGATAAACAAAAGTCGCCCCAGCAGATCATCAATGATTTAAATGGCGACTTGCTCACAAATCTCCCTAATAATGGAGACGGAGTAGATATTACATTAGGTGAATACTCTTGTGTCTTGGATGGCCAATCTTGGGATAAAGATAACGCTAACGCCCACAGAGACGAGTTAGTCGTCGAATTTGGTAAGAAGCAAGTCGAACTTTTCACCCAGAGAGCTAAATTTGGAAGCTACTTCTGGACGTACAAATTCGAATCAGGAAATGGTGGTGAGTGGGATTTCAGAACAATGACTGATAAGGGTGCAATCAAGTCCCCATATGCGGGTCAAAGTGCTTCTAATTCTTTTGAAGATACCTTAAAGAAGGAGTTTGATGCTCATACTAATTACTGGAACAAACAAAATTCAAACGAAAAGTACGAGCACGATAGATACAAGGAAGGTTTCACCACTGCCTGGAAGGATGCAACTTCTTTTGCGAAGTCAAATGGTTCCGCATTGGGTAGGGTTGGTGCTTGGAAAACTGCTAGGCTTCAAGAGCATATTAAATCAAAGGGTGCCCTGAAACATTTATGGGAATGGCAACAAGGATTTGATGCTGGATTGAAAAATTTCTATAAGAAATGATAAGTTATGTATGTGATTTTTTTTTGTGTACGATTTTGGTGTAAAGAGTCATACCAATTTTGTTTTTTAGTTCTATAACGTTCTTGATAGTGATTAGAAATTTATATTGCGTGCATAAAAGCAAAATTGTGAACCATAGTATTATTACCTACCTGGCAAATGTAAAACCTCATGTCATTTATGGCTTTTACTTTCTTTTGAATAATTTGTAATAGGAATTGGCTGGTACCACTATAGAAGTTATTTAAAGTTTTAAGTGGTGTCGCTTCAACATGACTGCCCAGGAGAAAAAGGTGATGAACGCCACTCAAGATTTAGAGAAGTTAATACTTAAAATTAAAGATGACCTATTGAATAAAGAGGATTCAAACTCAAAGATATTGGGTTACGAGTTGGCACTACTAGAAGTTTTTAATCATGAACAGAAGAAATTAGAAAGACTTGGATACTGTGACTATGAAGTCGCATATATAGCATACAACTTAGCCGTGGTCTTTTATGAGAGCTCAAACAAAAGGGTAACACTGAAGACAAAGGATCTCTTTGATGGTATAGGCGCCACAATAGGAAGGAAGATCTCTGCTTTTGATGAAATAAAGGGCCATTTGCAATCGAATGAATTCATATTCAACGATAGTCGGGAGCAGCTGCAACCAGACAATTTAGCGTCCAGATTTCAGAAGTTAATGGGAACCGATGGTCATAAAAGTACTCTGTCTAATAATAGTAAGGGAGGAAATAAAAGTAATAACAATGAGCCTCATTCAATAGGCGGACACTTATCAATGGAAAATTTAAAATATAGGGAGCAGATATTCCCAGAGGAGCTAAAACAACTTTTGAATAAATCTAAAGAATCAAAACTTTCAATTCTACTCATTGATTATAGAGAGTCCAAGGAGTTCAGTTATAACCACATTAACCATAATGATATAATAAATATAGAGCCCTCTTTGGTTAAATTGTTGGCCCAAAATGATAAGATAACAGATCAAGATCTAGCACTGCATCTACGTAAGCAGATGCCTGAGGATCAATTTTCTATGTTCGAATCCAGATACAAGTATGACTTGGTAGTTATCTACAATTTCAAGTATGGGTACCACAAAGGAAAACAAGATAGGTTCGAACTTTTCGAAGAGGCCATTATAGACGAGACAGCATTTGGAATCACGCCTCGGAGCCCATTTGAAAAATTGGTGGATTTGCTAATGTTCAAAGTCAAGTACATTAGTTCTAGAATGAAACAATATCCAGTATATCTAGTTGGTGGAGTCCTTAAATGGCACGAGTCTTTTGGTAATGATGCAATCACGAGATCGCAAACCAAAGTTCAACCCCTTGGATCTAATGGATCAGATGCTACAGGCACCTCAGGCATTAAAGCACCAAACGGAGCTCCAGTTACTCCATATTTAAAAAACTTTGGAGAGTATTTATCTTCTGTCAAATCTAATGGATCTTCACCAAAGCGGTTGGAACCAGAGGGATTTGCACTCACATCTCACAAATTAACAGACATTGGAAAAAGTGATAGTACTATGGCGCTTTCATCAACTCCTTCACTTTCAACCGAAAAATCTAATAGAAATGAGCTCGTATCATCGCTGTCAAAAACGCCAGACAAAATTTCAATAGAGAAATCAAAATCAAGCGAGATTTCAGATGTGGTGCAAAGCTTCCCATTACAACAAAATCGCCAACAAATTCAAGAAAATCATAAGAACGGGCTACAGAAAAAATATTTCTTAGAGCTGTATACAACAGGCCTCACAAATCTAGGAAATTCATGCTACATGAGCTGTGTTATTCAATGTTTAGGTGCCACGCCTCAACTCACAAACTTTTTCTTTCCTAATATGGACAATCCAACCGAGAAAACTTCAACTTCTTTGATGTCTTATCGCCAACATATCAATGTGAATAATAAACTAGGCACCAAGGGGGTTCTAACCATGAACTTCGTAAGCCTTTTGGTCAGTATGATGGAAAAGTCAGGGAAATTTGTGACACCCACACATTTTAAGAAAGTAATGGGTGCCTTGTCACCGGGTCAACAATTTGCAACGTTTGACCAACAAGATTGTATCGAGTTTCTCACTTTTGTTCTTGATGGAGTTCATGAAGATCTTAACCAATATAAACTCGATAACGATGGAAAACGGAAAGTAATGGAGTTGACTGCTCAGCAAGAAAAAATTAGAGAAACATTACCTGTAAGATTAGCATCTACTATAGAATGGGAAAGATATCTTAAGCTAAATTTTTCTGTGGTCGTTGATTACTTTCAGGGTCAATACTTGTCTCGTTTGAAATGTCTAGAGTGTGGTAATACCTCGACCACATACAATGCTTTTTCAATTTTGTCTCTTCCGATCCCTGAGAAGCTAGGGGGATCGTCGAATCTTGATTTGAAAAGTTGTATTGATGAATTCGTCACTACGGAATTACTTGATGAATCTAATAAATGGCATTGTCCCAACTGTAAAAGGTTTACGAAACTGACGAAGAAAATTTCAATCACAAGGTTACCAAATATTTTAATATTACACTTCAAGAGATTTAAAGTGTTACCAACTGGACATATTAGCAAACTAGATCAATTCATAAAATATCCAGTCAACGAGACACTAGATATGACTTCATACTGGCCCAAAGTTGGAAAGAATCTTAACTCAGGAGAAGAGACCATCACAGAAGAAAAAGAAAGACAAATTTTGGAAACTTTTCCATCAAGAAATCAAGTAGCACCTTTTAAATACAAACTTTATGGCGTTGTTAATCATTTTGGTACCTTGACTACTGGCCATTATACAGCTTACGTCCGCAAGCATAGCGACTTTAAACATATGAGAGAATGGTGCTATTTTGATGATGCAAAAGTAACTTACAACTGCCCTGAATCGAGAGTGCTCAACAGCAATGCATATTGTTTATTTTATCAACGTATATAATTAATGCCACTGCATACATCAATCATTTAGCCAAACTAGTATTATCATTTGATGCCGTAATCTCGTTGCCGTAAAATTCATTAATTCTTATTCGTGGATTATTGTCTATGACTCCTTTACTCATGCCAACCCATAGCCAATCTGCTTTGCTGTTGACATTGATATTAATCTCTCCTTTAAAATCTTCCACGAAATTTCTATCATTTACTGTTATGTTTTCAGTGAAATTAATGAACTCATTAAAGATCGTAATTGAGGACCAGAACTGAAGTTTCCTCAAGCATGCTATTACAAGACTTGTAACTTGACCACCGTTTAAACAATGTATATAAACCGGAGCATACTCTTTATGAATGATCAAATCAAGGGCTTCTACTAGAGTCTTGTAATCTAAGGGAACACCTCTCTTCTTTCCCTTACCGCTTGGTGCACATTCTAAATGAACAATCCTAATTCGATGCTCCCGAGTGAAGTTATAAAGTTTTTCGTCTGTCTCCTTGGTTATTGGTTCAGGTGTCAACGATATTAACGTTTTGATTCTCAAAGTTTTCAAGAAAGGGAAATTTATTTCCCTTGGATATGCTCCTCGATAAAGTTTATCCTCAACTATACTAAACTTAAGAGGCGGTGTTAGCAGATCAGGCACTATTATGCTCATAGTGTCACTGTTCCTACAAAAATTTAATAAACTTCATTCACAAGATTATATATTAGTTGTCGCAAATTAGTATTAGTTTTTGTGTAGACAAATACGTGAAATATATATCAAAAATTAATTATTAAGTGTATAAAATTGGCCATAGAATTAATGAATTGACATGGCAGTGCATGATAACAGTATAATGCTTCAGCCTAAATTTGGCTTCTTGACGTCTTCGGCAGTTGTTGCGATGACTTCTTCGAGGTTCCACCTAGGCGGTATGCCAGGGGTCTTTGAACCACCTGCTTCACCACTGCTCAATTTCAACAATGGAGCTACATCGTTGATTTGAGATATCACATAGTCCAAGTCAGACTTTGTAAGTGCAGAACTAACGCAGAACCTGGCCCTTGCAGTATCTAATGGCGTAGCTGGATAACTAACGACAACAACGGCGATACCACGATCATATAATATTCTGGAGATATCGGCCATTTTTGCAGGGAAAAATATTAATAAGGGTATAACAGGCGAATCGTCTGCACCATAAACAATAAAACCCAACTTTTTCAATGCTAATCTCAAATACCTTGAGTTGAAAGCTATCCTCTGTAATCTCTCTTGACCATCACCTGGATTCAATTTACCTTCAATTACGCTTAACGAAGAAATAATTTGGGACAATACAGGAGGGGGAACACTCTCAGCATAGACGTTTGTCAAATAGGTTAATCTCAATTTATCAATGATATCTTTATCAGCTGCGAAATAACCACCAGTTGCTCCAAACGACTTGGTGAAAGTTCCCATGAGGATATCGACATCTGCGGGATCTACTGAGAAGTAATTACAGATTCCTTTACCGTCTTTACCTAATGCTCCAATTGAATGTGCCTCATCGACGAATAAGTAACATTTGTACTTCTTCTTGATCTCAATCAATTTTGGTAAGTTGCACATATTACCTTCCATTGAGTATAAACCTTCCACAGCTATAATTATCTTACCCCAGGGACGATGAGTTTTTGGCTGACCTTGAGCAATCTGATTCCTAACAAGTTTCTCTAAATCGTTCATGTCATTGTGCTTGAAAACCTTAACCGATGCACCTGATTGCCTTATACCTAATCTGATAGAGGCATGGTTCAATTCATCTGAAATCACTAAGGTCTTGCTATCAGCGATAGAGCTAAAAAGATTAGCATTGGTACCAAAACCTTGAGAAACAATCAAAGCATCCTCTTTACCAACAAAATTGGCAACAACCTGCTCACATTGTTTATGCAAGTCCGTAGTTCCTATAATCAGACGAGGAGAGCAACCAGAAACACCATACTCATCGACACTCTTCGAAGCAAGTTCCGAGCAGATCCCTCTAGACTGTCCAAAACCCAAATAGTTATAAGAAGACAAATTCAAGCATTCTGTGAATGTGCCATTATAGAGATAAGTCTTCCCATACCTAATCCTATTGATGCACTTTACAAAACGACCAGGAGTGCCATGCACTGGTCTGCCAAAACAGTCATCAATTCTCATCTTCAAACGACGGACATAAAACTTTTCAAATCCATCATACCATGGAGAGTACCCGTCTTTTTCTATAAGGTCTTCAAAATCCTTAGGGTAAAAGATCTTACCAAAAAAATCTTCGACATGGCCAATGATAATTAAGATTAAGTAGTTCAAATAAGTTAAAATATAAATAGCGTATGAAGGATCATCGTCCACAAGGTCAGGCAACGGTTGTCCAGCAGGATAATTAGATACATATAAATGGTCCTTTGATTCTAATGTCCCATACTCTAAATCATGTAACTCATCATCTGGTCTATCATCAGCTGGAAGATCCGGCACTTTAGATGAGAGCCCAGGAGGAATAGGTTGAGACGTGGGAAGACTGACCGTTTTTTCAAAGATCATATTGTATCCCTGGTATCAATATTCTTCAATCGCTAGTAATACTCAACAAATATGCTTTCTAATGACTTTGTAGGTTAAATGTCTGAGTGATGGTTAAATGAAAGAAAACGACAGCGGAAAACCTCTACACTCGTCTCCAATATCCGTTGATGTAGGCCGTCAGTATAGGTTAACCTTATTTTTTTCTTGAAGCAGCCATCAACAAGCTGAACGAAATGTATAATAGTTACACAAATTCGATTACGCGTATAAATCTAGCCCAGACAGCCGAAAAAAAAACTGAGACATTCGAACAAAACAGTCAAATGTGCTTTACTTAAGACGTAAATATGTTAAGGGGAACAATTCGGATGTGACCTTGAATACCCGTAATTTTCAATATTACAAAGGCATGTTATCTTGATAGTTGGTCTTTTCAGCGCTCTTTACCCGCCGGAACTACCGCATAATAGGGGCTTCGGATGTACTTTTTGGGAAGTGCGTGAGTGAGGATTTGGAAGAAGATGTCGTTGTTCGGCATATTGTTAGACACATGCGTTAATTTTAGACATTCTAAGCATACTTATACAAGCTATATGTCTTACCTTCGTCACCATGAAGCGTAACCAAGTAATCATAATGGGGGACCTCCCAATCTATATGGCCGATAGATAATACAGTAGTATTCTTCAATTGGTCCTCTATAAGCTTATGACATCTAAATATAAGCTGTTCATCGTCCATTGTAGAAAATGCCTCGTCCAATATAAGGATGTCGGGATTCTTAATGATTGCTCTCAAGAAGAGTGCCAATTTTTGTTCTGAAACTGGAAGCTGGGAGAAAGGTGTGTCACCATAGATGTCTATATAGTCCTGAAACTGATTCAAAATTGATTTTGCAAAACCATTTAGGCTATCCTCAGGAACCGCAAGAACGAAATTAGCATTTCCCACGTCTTTCTTTAAACCTGAAAGTATTACATGCTTCATCGTCTTTGAACCTGGAACCATTGCATTTAATTCGGGTGACGAAATTCCGATCTTATTGTTGACGTCAAAAAATGAGCTTCCATTCCCAGTTTTCCTGACCTTTCCATCAACAGAAAGTACGGATCTCCAGGATTGAGGATGATCTGCCGTTATCAATGAGAGAAGAGTTGTCTTACCTGTTCCATTGGCACCTAGAATTCTCCAATTGGATCCTCTTGGTATAGTCCAAGAAAAGTTTGTCAAAACAGGCGAACCTTTGTATACTACCAGAGCGTTCTCAAACTTAATATGTTGATCCGCCACATTTATTGAATCATTGCTTATCTCTCTCAATTTCTTTTTACTCTGAGTAAGGCTTCTTCTTTCATGCAAGTTAACCGTATCTTTGGCGAGCTCTCTCACTTGAGGTAAAACTTCACTGTTATCTCCAGCACAGTATTTTCCTTCGTTATCAATATAGGCAATATTATCGATCCAATCGGGGATTTTCTCCTGTACTCTCAACCCCAACACAATAGCAACGTCATATTTTTGGCTGACCTTATATAACGATTCAGATACCAACTTCGTCGCCTCTGGATCGAGGCCAAGGAAAGGATCATCAATGACAAGAAGATTAGGCCTTCTTGCCAATGCCTTTGCGATTCGTGATCTTCTCATTTGTCCGTTACTCAATTTACTTATCCATCTATCTGTTAAATGCTCCAAGTTGAAGAGCTTCAAAAGATCTTTGATATAATCCATATCCACTGTTACACTGTTGTTATAATTATTTGAACCTGTAATGTAGCTTATAGTTGAATTGACGTTGTCTTGGGCCATTGCCTCATCATTTTGGGCCAAAGATTCATATCTAGCGGATAAGTGGACTCTAGGTAAACCAGATTGATCTTTGAAATCTAGGAGCTGAATTCTATCATAACTAAAAGTCTTGGAAAATTTAGGGTAAAGTCTCGAATTATTTGGCACAGCTAAAAACTGATTGCTAACGGCTCTGAGAAAGTCACTCTTCTTCAGACCCATCACGGCCCATAATGATGGCTCTCCGGTAGTGCTTGGGTCATATATGGAAAAATGGTTGATTGGTTTTCTGAAAATATATTCCTTTGATTTGGAGTCTCTTTTGAAAAGCGCATCTTTTATCAAAAGAATAGGAGACTTTTTATCGCTAAATAGAAGCTTAGATCCTCTCATTCTCCCCTCCCAACAATTTCTAACTTAGTATCTTCTAGGGTGCTGTAGTGGACAGTAATTGAGATTTATTTTTCGCAATCGGAAGATCGTTCTCTGACTCACAAATCGAGCAGATGTCTTAACTTTTTGTGCATACTTTTACGAAGAGTGGATGAGTGGTGTGGTGTCGTCAATTTACACCAACCAAAGCTCACGTCTACCGTATAAATGAGAGAATGCATCGGACTTTATACTACGATGGAAGAGGCAAGAAATATATAGTAGGCGCATTTCTTGAACTATCTGGCATCTGGCCAACGTCCACAAAGTTCAATTAATTCATGATATGATCTTCGTCTTGTTCTCTTGTCTCTATATGTATAATAATAACGTAAAGACGTAAAGGGAAATTTCTTATTATTTGCGGACAATATGTCTATGGCGCTACCTAACTTTTGGAGAGGTGAGGAGCGTGCAGTACCTTTCTTTTAATTACTTGTGTTTTTCTATCATCTATATTAACTACATCAAAAACATGGAGTTCTATGATCCTGTTATAGGAGATGCTGAGACTAAGGCGACCCACCACGAAGAGAATAAGACTGAAGAAGCTGTTTTGAAATTGGAGGATGAAATTGATAAAATGTATGGGGCCATACAGGGGAAATTTAGCTCTTTATGGACTAACACAGCCAATAGCGCAAAGGAAATATCAGAGAATAATAATCTAATAGCACATAAAGAGAGCTTACTCAATCAGTTAAATAGTGCCAAAGACAACATCAGTAATAAGTCACAAATGAGAGAAACATTATCACACATAGAGAACCAGTTGAGAAGTCCACACGTTCCGGAGGTTAATTTAAAGGATATACAGGGACAGGCTAATAATGCATTGGATAATCTTGATTTAACGTTAGAAAAAGTGGAAAAGCAAGCAGGTGCATATGTGAGCCAATTCACTTCTTTCTTTTCCAATATCATTCAGGTGTCGCCAGAAGAGGGGAGTGAAGCTTCTGACTCTAAAAAGGAAACATTGTTTAGTTCTCCGTTAACAGATCGTGAACAGTATGGAACAACTAGATATGATAGCGAACTCTTTAAATTGCACACTGATAAAGCTATCTACTTGTCAAGTGAGTTGGATCAAGAGAAAGAGCTTAAAGAGTTTCATGCAGATGATAAGACACTGGAGATTTCACATTTACTAGAGAAATACCAAAACACCCTCACTAAGCTCATGAATAGCCTAGTACCTGTGGATATTTCATACAACACATTCTGGTACCGCTACTTTAAAAATGAGCAAAAATTGAAAGATGAAGAAAAGGTACGTAAAGAGATTTTAACAGAAAAACATCTGGATAAGAAATCTAAAGACTTCAAGCATGCTGGAGATAACGCTAGTGACCAAGAAAGTTTTGATTGGGATGACGAAGATGGTGATGTTGTTGACGTAGGTAAAGAGGCAATAAATACGAGTTCCGAATTGAAAACTCCGTCAACTGAGGGTGATGATTTTGATGACGAAGATGATTGGGAATAGGTATTCGTTTCGTTCTGGCATTTCCGCTGTTACATATTAATAGTCTCATCTCCGAATGTCGCATGTCGTGTATATAAATGTCTGTAGGGATATTTTAAATTGAAGTGAGCACAACTTTCTTCGGTAGAAGCGTTATCATATTTGGCAGGATACGAAAACTGAAGAAGTTTCGTTAATGAAAAGTTAACTATTTTCTAATTATATTATCAATAATATGAGCAATCATTTAGGGGCTCAAAAGAGGCACAGTGCAGCCTATAGACAATCACCAAAAAATTCTGTTAAGAGTGATTCTCTGCTGCAAGTACTAATCAAGCCGAATATAAATACGCAGCAACGTAGCACTCTGTCTCCCTTAAAGGATCATACTGATTTCGAGGGAGAGACAAGAAGGGTGTGGGTTCGAAAGCATGGAGGATGTCCCACAACTATCACAGTCTATGAAGATGATATAGTAGACGATTTGAAGTTGGCTATATTCCAAAAATTTCCTAATTCCTTGGCTGTATATTTTGATCCTCTGGAGTTGGTATTGAAGATTGATTTACAGTCTCGCTCAAATAATGCAAATGGTTCTAAGAACACAAGTATTACAAGCGGTACGTACGGCGCGGAAAGAAGGAGATCGATGTCACCACCTCCGACGTACAACTGTAAGATCCTTGAGCCAAATCAGAGTGTTTTACAGATACTCGACATGTATTATCCTAATGGCATGGATATGTCGGATTCGATTTTGATCGAGACGCCATATAACTATGCCACTACTCATGACCAAAGCGTATCAAATAGGAATAGTATCACTGCTTATACAAGACGGGATTCTTTGTACATTTCACCCGCTAGGCAGCCGAATCATAATTATCAGAATTACCATAACTCATATCATTCATCTCAGAACTCTATTGGACAAGATGCAGCGTCTTATTATCACCAACCTAAGCCGCAATACTCATACCCTAACAAAATTGCACCTTCAACTTCAAGTCCTCCAAAGGTGAGATCCATATCACCAACTAGTTTGAATAAGAATATTCCATCTCCAGGGTCAAACTCGTTCAGAAGGACTCAGTCTAGTCCACTTTATACTTCAACAAGTGAACAAACCAACTCACAAGCTATTTTACTATTACCAAAAAACTTTTCTTTAACTACAGGAGGATCAAATTCAATAGATAGAAAGAAGACTACTCTTGAAGAAGAAAACTCCCCCTCAAGGATTCTGCTTACTTCAAGGGATCAACCACATGCTGATCAATCTGAAAAGGAGTCTAAATCATCTAACGCGAGCAACTCGGATAATAGAGAAATACGGAAATTAAATTACGACCACAACTCTTCAAACGAAACAAATGGGGAGAGTACGAGTAATCATTTGGCAGCTCGAAACAGCATAGATGGGATTTTAGCTTCTCCATCTCCCCCAGTAGATGTCAGGGCTTTGCACTCACCGTCACTTACGCCAGTGAATCAAAATGAAAATGTGGGATTTGATAATTTGATGAAAACAAAGGAAACTCTTCAAAAGAAGTCAAAAGGAATACGGGATAAGGAGTCACCAACGAAATCTGCAACGGAGAGGGTTTTGCCATCTATATCAGTGTTAGTTGTTGAGGATAACGCTATTAACCAGGCCATTTTGGGAGCATTTTTGAGGAAGCACAAGATTCACTATCAAATAGCGAAGAACGGACAAGAAGCGATAGATAAGTGGAAAATGGGAGGATTTCACTTGGTTCTAATGGATATTCAACTTCCAGTGATATCTGGAATAGAAGCAACGAAGCAAATTAGACATTTAGAGAAAGTGAATAATATTGGCTTCTCTCCCACTAGAAGTTTCACAAAGGAAGGACACATTTACAATGTAAAAGATGAAGACAAGTTAGATACTACTGTCTTTAGATCCCCAGTTATAATAGTTGCATTAACGGCCTCATCACACTCATCCGTGGATCGGAAGAATGCATTAACAGCAGGATGTAATGATTATTTGACAAAACCTGTAAATTTAGTTTGGCTACAAAATAAGATTACAGAGTGGGGCTGCATGCAAGCCTTGATCGATTTCGATGGATGGAAAGTAAAACGTAACACTTGGATAAGAGATAGGCCAGCTGAGGGCTCACACGGGCCTGCAAAATCCACGGCCGCTGTTAAAGCGTAAGAAATTTCTTGATTTTGATACTATATTACTTGCTCATGAATGTATTCGTTCTCACAGTTTTCTTTTGTAAATAGTAATCGAAGGTCGTGAATACTCTAAAAAAGTGCGCCGGATGCGTATCAAATTAATGATGGAGCTCAAGTCATTGTATACGGTCTAAACGGGAAAATAATGTCAACAGTCGAGGCCCAGAGCGAGAATTCAAACGTGGAAGCTAGTGCTCCTCAAATTGCCTATCCGTTGGAGGTAATAGACAAATGCATTGGTCAAAAGATTCACATCATAATGTCTGGCGACAAAGAGTATTGGGGAACCTTGATTGGATTTGACGACTTTGTTAATGTTGTTCTAGAGAATGTAGAGGAAATTGACTCTGAAAGTAAGAAAGATACCAAAGTGAAGAAAATGCTCTTGAATGGAAGTCATATATCCATGATTGTACCGGTCTGATATAAGGGTCAAGGCATTAAAAAAATAAGACTCTTTAAAAATCGACTGGATAGAGAGTAGCTTCGATGTATAATGAGACCATGTCAATATTCACTTTGTGTTTTCACTTACATAAATGTACTTATACTTTGAATAAAAAAGTCGTTCATATATAGCCGTTTAAGATAGCTCGGCTTCTAAACGTCTCACTACAATTATCACAAAATATATACACCAAAGATTAAGTTATTTGTAAGCACTTGTAATCGGTCAGATATCTTAGCCTGAAGGCAAATTTAATATTTTTATGGCAAAACCTTTAATGTTCTACAGTGTTCTTTGTGATCGAACTGTACACATATAAATGCGAGATATCATTTTGCCATCAACAAACGTAATTGTTAAATAGATTTTTTCAAACTTGAAGAATGAAGCTTACAGTATCGGTTGAGACAAGTGGTGAGCTAGTTAATGTTGATGTTCCAGGATCCCTCACTCTCGACGACTTTAAGGCATATTTGCAGGCCGAAACAGATATTGAGCCGGACAATCAAATATTGAAACATAACTCTAAAACGTTTAATGAATCGCTGAAGACTTTGGAAGATTCAGATGTGAAGGATGGGGATTTAATAGTATTGCTGAAAATACGAGGTGGATCTGGATCGAATCAGAACCCGTCTACTGCTGGTCAGATCAACTCACAAATCGAGTTCATGAGGCAACAATTTTTGAACGATCCCCAAGCAGGTGAACAGCTTAGAAGATCGAACCCGGAGATGCACTCCATCCTTAATAACCAACAAGAATTTCAAAATGCCATGCAGCAACAGTTGGAGCAGTTTCAAAGTGGGGTCGGTCCCAATGCTATGTCTCAAAATCAAAGAGAAGAACTTAGAAGACTTCAGGCAAACCCTGACGATCCAGAGTCTCAGGCCAAGATTCTTGAAATCATAAGACAAGAGCAGATTGATGACAATATGAAATTAGCCTATGAACTAACACCTGAAACATTTGCTTCGGTCAGTATGTTGTATGTAAACATAAACATAAATGGAGAAAAAGTGCAAGCTTTTGTTGACAGTGGAGCACAGGCAACGATTATTTCTCCAAAGCTTGCTGAAAAAGTTGGCATATCAAGGTTGATCGATAGAAGATTTCAAGGTGAAGCAAGAGGTGTTGGATCTCAGGCAATTGAAGGTAAGATTCACAGTGTCCCAATTTCCATTGGTGATTCAGACATACACATTCCATGCTCTTTCATGGTCATAGATACTCAAGTTGATCTTTTATTTGGATTGGACATGTTGAGAAGACACAGATGTGTTATCGATCTAGTGAGAGATGCTTTAATTGTTGGAGGTAATATAGAGGCAAAATTCTTGAAGGAATCAGAAATAGAGAACACCGCATTCGGTGCTGGATTAGGAGGTGCACAGAAGGCAGGAGCATCCCACTTTGGCGGGAACATCTTTAGCGACATTCCATCAGCCAATACGAGGTCTTCTCCTTCGACAACTGCAAGTTCTGCTGCAGGGGAAGCAGCGAAGAAAAGACATAACTCTGGTGAGACCAATAAAAAGTTTAAAGAAGAAGATGTTAAAAGTCTCATTGATTTGGGATTCACTAAGGAAGAAGCAATGTTTGCTTTAGAGCAGACCAAAGGTAATGTCGAGCAAGCTGCTGCATTATTATTTCAATAATAATTTAATTCATATGTAATTTAGATAGATAAGCGACTACACATCCTTTTCATCATAAAGACGAAGACCAAAGGCCCTAAAGTAAAAAGAGGATCCAGCATTGTCTATTCTTTCCACGTCTTCATCGCTTAATTCAAACTCTGAAATTTCTAACGATTGTTTGATCCTTTCCTCTTTAGAAGACGTCGTGATAGGTAAGATCCCTTTTTGTAGAGTATACTTCAAGAGCACTTGAGCATCTGTCTTTTCATATTTCTGAGACAATTCTTTCAAAAGAGGCTTGAGAGGATGGTCTTCAATCTCCTTATTGTCCTTGACTATTCTAAACAATGGGGTTAATGGCCCATAAGCCTCAAGTAAGATCTGATGTTTCCTTGCGAAGTCATAGATGCCTTTACTTTGATTTTGCAAGTACGGGTGAAACTCAATCTGATTCACCTCAGGATAATCTTCAGGAGAGTCGGAAGCATTAAATGTTTTTAAAATATGATCAACAGAAAAATTTGAGACCCCGATATATCTAGCCTTTCCTTCTTTCTTGATGTCTATTATTTCTTTCCAAGCCGACTCTATATTTTGACCATGTGACTTTTCTTCGTCAAAAGAAGGTGAATGAATAAGAAGCAAATCAACATAATCAGTTTCCAATTCTTTTAAGGCCTTTTCAATAAAATCTTTTGGTCCTTTAGAAGGTGCCTTGAATTTCCCAGCTCCTGGAGTGTATTTAGTAGTGATCCAAACATCTTCCCTTTTGATAGTACTTCTCTTCAAGGCATCTGCAACTTCAGGATGTGTTGTATATATCTCTGCAGTGTCAATATGATTATACCCATTTTTCAAGGCAAGAATAAGTTGATCACTCAACTCTTTTTCCAAGGTTTCTTTAACTTCCTCGGGTCTTCCCTTTTTCTTCCATTGCCATTTAGTACCTGATCCTGTTCCAATTGTAATTGGATGTCCAGATTTCGTCTTGTAAATCCTTGGTAAGGACACTTGTTCTACAGTCTGAGTCATAGTTATAATTAAAAGGGAAGGTTCATATATCTTATCAGCATTAAGATTTTTTGGGGGCCATTTAAGTGATTGTTGTATGCACCTGTGCTCATAACGCGAATGGCCACAACGCTGTTCTTAAGGCACTGTGGCGGACAATTTACACAGGCGAGCGCGATCTAGCGACACTCTTTACTCCGATGATAACGAAGTATATGTACCACATTATTCTGTGCAGTATATTCTCTTATATCTTTACACTTCTTTGATTTATAAGCCCGCCTAATATTAACGGCGGCTCTCTTTGAACAAACAATAATCTCTATATTAATTATATATCAGTTGGTCCATAGTATTTAGAAAAGAATACCCTGTAATAAAAATCTGATCCGAGCTGGTCAATTTTTGATATGTCTTCAGTGTCAAGTGAAAAATTGACTATATCCAACGATTCTCTTATCCTCTCCAACTTAGAAGACGTGGTAATAGGCATGATACCCTTCTGCAATGTATATCTCAAAAGTATTTGTGCTTCTGTTTTCTTATACTTCTTTGCCAACTCCAGTACAAACAATTTTAAAGGTTGACCACCCTCATCATCATTGACTCTAGAAAAAGGAGTTAAAGGGCTGTACGCTTCAATTAAAATATTATTTTTTTTACAAAACTCTTGAATCCCCTTAGACTGGTTTTGGAGAAAAGGATGGAATTCGATTTGATTCACAACAGGATAAAGGTCAGGAGATTTGGTGAGATTAAAGATACGTTCAATATCATTGACTGCAAAGTTAGAGACCCCAATGTATCTTGCCTTGCCAACTTTCTTAAGATCAACGAGTTCTTTCCACGCGCCATCCAACGTTTGACCTTGTGTGAATTCGGGTTCGAAAAATGGCGCATGAATAAGCACCAAATCGAAGTAATCTGTATCGAATTCTTTTAAAGACTTCTCAATGAATTCCTTTGGACCACTGGAAAAAGCCTTTTCCGGATCAAAACCAGGGGAATATTTAGTAGTTATCCATAAGTCTTCTCTTTTAATGCCACTTTTTTTAACTGCATCAGCTACTTCTGGGTGGGTTCCGTAAGTTTCAGCAGTATCAATATGGTTGAATCCATTTTTTAAGGCGAGAAGAAGTTGATCACTCAATGCGGTCATAAATGGATATTCTTCGGAGTCCTTGGACTGACCCGTTTTTTGAATCTTCCATTTGGTGCCCGTACCGGTTCCGATGGTTATCGGGTTTCCCGACTTTGTCTTAAAGTCCTGAACTAGAGTTACTGGATGTGTAGGCTTGGTCATTGCTTGTTTCCCACTTTCAATGTGAATCTATTCAAAATATTTCAGCACTTATCACTGTAGAGATTAGAAAATGTCAAAATATGAAATACGCGGTGACAGGTCTTATACACACAAAGCGAATGTATTAATGTACAAATGAGGTAAGTGCGATCAATCTAAAAACGGACATAGGCAAGTAAAGATTATTTGAAACCTAAAGTCCGTTCAAAGCTTCTTCTTCTTCTTCCGGTGGCCTTTCCTTCAAAACCAATGGCTTTCCAGTGATTCTAAAATACAAATCCTTGATATCATCGGTAGTGGACTCAAAATGAGAGGAGGCATCATAACTCTTACTGATAAAGATACCATCTTTAGTTCCATCATCCTTGGGTTCATAGATCTCTGCGATACCCATCAAAGTGTCAAGTCTCGGTCCTAATAATTTGAAAGCGGGCTCAAGTTCAATATGTGGGGTTTCTGTCTCAATGATTGTAGACACAATAGCTATATAGTAACCCTTAGGACACACACAATGAACATCCGAAAGAACAGTCACATAGATGTCATTTTTTCTCAGAACTTGATTCTGTGGAATGATCATTTGAACTGAATCTATGTCGTTAGTACCAGGAATAGGGTGATCCAAGATGCACATAGCTCTGATGACTTTTTGACCAGTTTTCTTGACCCTTTCAGGAAAGTAAGTAGGATCTGCAATAACAATTGGAGCCTTAGCTGTCCCTTCCTTTGTAACGACTCCAGCAAAATGAGATCCATCATATAAGACTTCGTCTATTGGAGTATCCAACATAAAAGTCCCCCCATAAATTGCTGACAATCTCGAAAAACCTTGAGGCAATTCTCCAAGGCCATATAAGGGATAAATGTATGGTGATTTACCATATTTGGCGACAGACTGTGCGTATAATTTAATTCTTTCATAGGTTGGACGAGCAGGTTCATTCAAGTATTCGTCATTTGGCCATAATGCCATTGCATGTCCAATGAAATCCTTAGTACCACTTTCTAAACCAAAATAATTATAAACATCGTTCATTGAATTTGAGTCTAAGTTGAGGCCAAGATGTGTAGAAGAAACTTCGTCATCGTATTTTGCAACGAATTCCAAGAATTTTTTCATTCTTCTCTTCTCAAAAATTCCCATTAAAGACGATCTAAGAGCCTCTGACTCGTTAGAAGGCACCTTGGAAATTCTTCCGCCCCTATAAACGTAACTTCCTCCAATTTGCTTGAACTCAATATATCTCGTGACATTGGTATGCACCAAAATGTTGGTCAATTCCCCATTAGACATCAAAAATTTCGGAATTAAGTCAACACACCAGTCTCTGTCTCTACCCTTTATTGTATCAGGTCTCTGAGCAGTAGGCTTGAACTTTGAATACAATTGAGACAAATTCAATGATGCTGATTCGCCTCCATAAAAGTCCTGACGGTCTATATGTAAAACCTTCTTACCTTCAACTGATAAAAGCCCAGATAAGACACATTCAGTCAACCCTGTACCTAATACAACCACGTCATAGTTTCCTTCCATTTTAGAAAGTCTTTAATTTCGAAATTTTCTACAATTGCAAGTGCTTTGATCCCAAGTGCTCTTAGAGAGTCTCCTTTTTGTGCCCTCCTGTTCGCTTGCTCAAAGAATGCGAGGTGAATATCATCACGTGTTTTTCTTCAGGGAGGTATGCGGCGCAGGCAACATTTGCTTTACAGGTACTATTGCCTGTATGCGTAAAGCTAGACGTAAGAATATATTGGTCTGAGCATATATTTGTCTGGCATATATAGATCTGAGCATATATAGATCTGAGCATATATAGGTTTAGATATATTTACTATTAACTTTAGATTACATTGTGAAATCCGCTTTTACCCTTCGCTAACCCATTTTTCACGATTTTAGATATCTTCTCAGGGTCTGAAGTTATGCCAGTAAGATTTTGGTAACCGGTGTCAGTGACCAAAATATCGTCCTCAATTCTGACTCCACCAATGTACCAATACTTATCCAATATAGCACGATCAATATATTTGGACTTTTCAGGAGACTCCAAAGTTTTCTCGAGCAAATACGGCGAAAAATAACATCCCGGTTCATTGGTCACTATCATCCCACTCTTGAGTTTTCTTCTGATCCGTAAGAACATCAACAAGGGATCGGGATCTTCATAATTTGGACGACCACCCACATCATGGGTATCCAAACCAAGCATATGACCCAACCCATGAGGAAAAAAGCCCGCTGAAATTTTGTTGTCAAAAATTTCATCCACTGAATATTCAGACTTGAATATTCCAAGTCTTTGAAACTCTTTGATCAATACTTTGTGACAAGTCAAATGCAAATGCTCCCAGTCAGCACCAGGCCTAATCAACTCCATCGCAGCACTTTGCATTTTCAAAACTAAATTATATATTTCCAAGTGTTCTTTAGTCCAATCTCCATTTATTGGGAAACATCTTGTTACATCACTGGCATAACAAATCCATTCAGCACCGGCATCGAGTAAAATGGATCTCTTTGTGGCAGGAATATCTTGATCATTTCTAACATAGTGAAGAGTAGAACAGTTAGTCCCACTGCAACATATAGGATCATATGACTGCAATTTGGAACCTTGTCTTAACGCATGATATAAAAATTCTGCATGTATGTGGGTCTCATTAGTCTCAATGGGGATAGCAGACATGACAGCTAAATGACATTTATCTGTTACTTGGGCAGCTTTTTTCATCAATTCGATTTCATACCAGTCCTTAATTACCCTTGACTCATCTAAGGCATAGAAAAAATCTGCATCATCTGGTAAAAGCTTATTAGAGAATTTTTGGTTCGATTCATTAATATCAGTAGTATAAATGGGAGAACTTTCAACCTTAGAAAGATCAGATTCCAATTCAGATGCATATTTCACCTCATCTACATCAGTTTCTTCAAGCACAGCTTTCTTATTCTGTGGTGGACCTGACCACATGATGTCATCATAGTCGACATCAGGTATATATAATATTAGTTTATCCTCCAGCGGGATATACAACACATGAGATCCCGGAATTCTGCAACCACTCAAATAAAAGAAGTATCTGTTCTGTCTAAAAGCCTGAGTTTGATCGCTGTAAGGGAATAATTTGAGGTCTTCCCCAGAAACAAAAAATGTATAATTAGTTTTTTCACCTTTTTTATCAATCAAATGATGATACACATTTCTCGCATGACTCTTTGCGGGATATTTTTTACCAATAAGTGATTCAGGCAATTCGGACATTTTAGCTTCAACAATCACCA
Source organism: Priceomyces fermenticarens (assembly GCA_030574455.1). Classification (NCBI taxonomy): domain Eukaryota; kingdom Fungi; phylum Ascomycota; class Pichiomycetes; order Serinales; family Debaryomycetaceae; genus Priceomyces; species Priceomyces fermenticarens. The sequence goes on along the minus strand of JAJMEZ010000010.1, from coordinate 38,574 downwards.
TAAAAAATTAACTAGATCTCAAATGTTGCCGTGCCTAGCATCCAAAAAAGTTGGTTTATACCGCTCACGACCCTCGTTATTCTGTTAGATAGATAAGAACCTCCTTGGTCAAAAAAAAAAACCAAGGTGCAAGACATTAAGCACCACCATTAATACTCTTTGGTTACTTCTATACTCATCTGGATTTTTGTAATAATCGGCTTTCTTTATCTAGCAGTTGGTGACTTTCATTTACAAGAAGCCTGCATATTTAAACTCCAGACCAAACTTGACATAAGTCGCATTCTTATTGCCACCATCAACTAACAACTCTCCAATATCATTAATTTGTTAAACTTAGAGGTTGAATATGGAAAGACTTCAAAGATTATTAGGATCCGGGGCAGGACTAGGAGGTGCTGCTCCACCTCAAACAGATGGACCAGCGATAGACAATGCTGAAACCGTCTATATATCATCCCTCGCCTTATTGAAAATGTTGAAGCATGGAAGAGCAGGTGTTCCCATGGAAGTTATGGGATTGATGTTGGGCGACTTTGTTGACGATTTCACTATACACGTTATTGATGTGTTTGCTATGCCTCAATCAGGAACTGGTGTTTCTGTTGAGGCAGTTGATGATATATTCCAAACGAAAATGATGGATATGCTCAGACAAACAGGAAGAGATCAAATGGTGGTAGGATGGTACCATTCCCACCCAGGATTTGGATGTTGGTTATCATCTGTAGATGTCAATACTCAGCAATCTTTTGAACAGTTAAATAAGCGTGCTGTAGCTGTTGTCATAGATCCTATTCAATCAGTTAAAGGAAAAGTTGTCATAGATGCATTTAGAACTATTGACACCACTACGTTAATGATGGGACAGGAACCTCGTCAATCAACATCAAATGTTGGTCATTTGAATAAGCCATCTATCCAGGCATTAATTCATGGATTGAACCGCCACTATTACTCATTGAATATCGACTATCATAAGACATCTTACGAGATTAATATGCTTTCAAACTTACATAAAAAGAACTGGCAATCAGGATTAAAATTGACTGACTTCAACACAAAAGATCATGGAAACTTGGAGAATACTCAACAAATGGTTAAGATTGCGGACTTATACAATCAAAGAGTCAAGGAAGAAAAGGAACTCACTGAGGAACAATTAGAGACAAGATACGTGGGTAAACAAGATCCAAAGAAACACTTATCTGAAACTGCAGAAAAGCTCATTGAAGACAATATTTCTACTCTTTTAACTGGTAACGTAAATAGCTTAGCTATCCAGTAGACTCATAGGGTCTTGAATAATTTAACTATATGTATTTAAAATTAAACTTTTTGATTGAAAATCGCGTAGTAAAATTCTAACAGGAAGCGCTCTTTTTGACTTTAGATGAATGAACTTTCACCAGAAAATAGTACAAAAAGAAGAAAGGTAGCAGTCGAATCAGACGATGAGTCCGAAGAAGCGATTCCAACATATATGACATCGTCTAACAAACTTAATGGTTCACCAATCGATGATAACTTTTATCTCGATACCGTGAACAGAAACAAGCTAGATTTTGATTTTGAGAAGGTCTGTTCAGTATCATTATCTAATACAAATGTTTACTGCTGTTTGGTATGTGGAAAGTATTTTCAAGGGAGATCAAAAGCATCCTACGCTTATACACATTCAATTGAAGACGATCATCACGTTTTCGTCAACCTAACTACAGAGAAGTTTTATATTCTTCCTTTTAATCATGAAATTACGTCTTCTGATGTACTAAAGTCACTTCAAGATATAAAAGATCTTTTGAATCCAAGATATTCTAGTGAGGATATAAAGCATATTCCTACAACTTCACATGATCTTCAGAATAAGTCCTATCTGGTTGGGTATATTGGGTTGAACAACAGCTCTTCACACGATTATGCGAATGTGATAATACAGTTATTAAGTCATATTTCAACTATAAGGAATTTCTATTTGAGTTTATCTTCCAATGACGAACTTGAGTCCAAGGTCGAGAGAAAGTCACCATTGAATGCGAGCTTTGGGCTCTTGATAAGAAAGATGTGGTCCAAGTATCTCTATAAAAATCATGTGTCGCCCCAAGAATTCTTGCAGCTTGTTGCCAAGTTGACAAGAAATTCTTTTCTGACTGATACTCCTAATTCTCCGAAGAAATTTTTCATCTGGGCGATTAATTCAATGCATCAGCAGCTTTCAAAAATTTTGGGCTCTTCGAGCACGGTGTTCCTGAACTCATTCAGGGGCGCTTTGATTTGTAGAACTTTTCCTATACATGAAACACAAGCGGGCCAAACTGTGCGTTATGATATTAAAGATGATTCGACTTCGCAAAAGAAGTTAAACTATTGGTTATTAACATTAGATATCCCTGGAATTTCAGTGTTTGCCAAGGACTCGAAAATTGAAGAAGTGAATTTATTCGACCTTTTAAGTAAATATAATGGAAAGAAGCGAACTCAGACAAGTCCCACAGAATTGAAAAGTTATCAACTTGTTGACCCCATGCCCCCGTGCTTGGTTTTTCATATAGATAGAGATTTTGAACTGGGAGGCAACCCTAATCCAACAGTTGTCAAATATCCAGAAATTCTTGATATGTCACCCTATACAGAAAGCCATCAAGTGAAAAAGTATAAGCTACTTCTGAGTGTCATCGTGGAAGCTTCCTCGTCTGATCTGGATGAGAATGATAAGCTCAAATGGTCTATTAACTTACGAAAAGATGATAATGAATGGATAAATATTAATGATTTGGCAATCAAGGAATGTCATTATGAATTGCTTTTCTTGGGTCAAAGCTATATACAAGTTTGGGAGCAAATTCAATAATGACCTAAACTTAAAATGCTGCTAAATTTCTATAGCTAAAATCTATGACGTATTTGTTCTTTTGTATAATTTGGCCAATTTTTGTGCGTCTTAAAAGAAGGTCAAATATAATAACGAAACTTGAGATTTTGACCTCCATAAAAGTTTTCTCCTCAGGAAACTTTTCCAAAAATGATACCCACACAGTTAAATCCTCCTCAAATAAGGCCAATTTACTTTCATACTCATTTCTAAACGAACTCACATCAACATTTGAGGATATAAATTGTAGCAGTGCTCTGGACAAAATCGGAGCGTTTCCAAACAAATGAGGATTCCTTATCTTAAACGAGTCCCAACCTGGAAGTGAGCTTAATATAAGATGTCTTTCATATTCTCTTGGGACACTACTAGATGATATATGGTTACCAATGTTAAATATTGAAAAAATCTCTTCCTCCGTTAATTCTTCTGCCAATAAACATAATATCCATAAATCGTGAAGCTTTCTGTCTATCATTTTGTTGATGAGAAAAAATTCTTCGTTGTCTTTGACAGGGCCCTCGAAAGCCTTCGTCAAATTGGAATGCGTTCTTACTACTCTATTATCATTTTCATCCTCGATAAGAATGGGAAGCTGAGAATCGGGAGATCCATAAAGGGACATCTTCATAATGCAATTATTTGATTGATTTTTCTTTTCATCCGTTGGCAATTTAAGACCATTTTTCTGACAAAGGATCAACGCGGCACTCAAGGAGAAAGGATCAGATGGAATTAGTTTCAATTGAGAACCCACTTTAGTCTTGATAATATTTGATACCCCTAACTTGAATTTCGATTCGTGTTCCGCAAGCTCTTTGCTCTCAAAATAAAAGTAGTCTTCCTGCTCAGAGTAGATGGGAGCATATTTCTCGTTATAGGTGTAGAGAGGAAATCTAGTGAAAATTGCCTCTAATACACTGGGCACCTTCATCATGTTAATTGAAGGTTTTGGAACTTCTTCGGAGTGTATTTAGATCTTTAAATCTTGCGATCTTCTACGTGCGCAAGAAAAAAAGTATCGTTCTTCCAAAGAGGGGACCTTAAGTCGCCGCTTACAAAGCTATCGGAACAATATGTGAGCCTAAAGTAGTCTAATATTTATACAATGTTAAAGGGTTAAAAGAAATCGACAAGCCATAACACCCAATATTTTCATTCATCTTCCTCTGGTACCAAATCAATCGATAAATCGTGCCATGTCACACCTGCAAACTTGCATTCACTTTGACCTAAATCATTGAAGCCAATCTTTTCGTAAAATGGAACCAATTCTTTGCGTGCAATGATAACTACCTTATCACCCAAATCCTGGTTTGAAAGCTTCTGAATATAATCATGCATTAAAAGTGTCCCCAAGTTTTTACCTTGCCACTCAGGATCGACAACCAAAGAATGAATACCGATTATTCTTGAATTCTCTTTGTGTCCAGCATTTGGATCATCTTTCGAAGGTATCTCTATTGATGACTCAGTAATTAAGTTAGAATGTATCTTCGTAGCAATTAAATGACCGATCAACTTTTCTCTGGTGACCGACGATTTCACCGGGAGCTGTTCTACTTGGTTGTCGTTTTCATCTTCGTCAGTAATCCCACGCTCTTCCCTTTCTTTTTGAATCTTATCTGCAACCTCTGGCAAGTTTATAGCATTGTATTTGTACTCATAATCTCTTACAAACAATCCTGAGCAGAATTCTGGACAAACCGTTAAACGGTATTTAATCTTCTCCATCGACGCTCTCAGTTCTTTGTTCACAAAACCTATTTGTTCCAACTCATGGCACTTTTCAGCGTCATTGATGGTCAAAGGCCTTATGGACAAATTAGGTGGAAAATCTGACATTTTTACTCAAGTTACTCTTCTCTACTAGTATCTAGGTGAATAAAACTTATATCAATTCGTGTGAGGAAAAGGGAATATGGCGAACTCACTCACGTGACAAAGTTGAAGTTAATAAAATAGATATTAATAAAAGAACAAAATTACTTCATTATATTGGGGAAATGTAAAACTATTTTATTATTCAAGGAAGTTTGGATCTATCTCCAGAACAACCTCTGACGTGATGATTTTTTCGCCAACTTGCCACAAATGGACAATATTATCGTCAGCCACAGATGCGATCGTCCAATCTTTGAAAGGACACCAATTGAAGTCCATTACCGCTCCAGTATGACCAGCATGCATCATGAAAAGCTCTGGACACCCATCTTCAGCATCTTCTTGAAGTTGTTCCTCTCCAATTTTTGAGGTATCCCATATAATTAGTCTTCTATCTTGAGATCCTGAGGCTAAAATACCATCTCTGAGAGGTGAAAACTCTAAACATGTAATCAAATCTGAATGTCCCATCATCGTATGAAGATGGCCAGATTTCGCGTTCTCCTCTGATGAAAGAAACCTTAAATCGAGTAAATCTATATTAGAGTTGGTGTTACCAATAGCAGCAAGATTTTCAGAAAATGGAGCAAATGCCAAGGAATTGATCCCCTTAGAGCCTTCATTGAAGTACTTCAAAGCTGGCTTTGAAGTGTCTCTTATATCGTACAAATAAAAAAATTGGTCATCTGATACCGATCCAAAAAGATTAGGATTCAGCTTGTGCCACTGAACGTCATTCACAATATCCAGATGTGCTTCGAATTTGAAAATTTCTCGCGGTTCTTCGTTTGCTTTTGTGAGAACAACTGACTTATCATCAGATGCCGTTAATAGATAGCCCCTCTGAAATGCATTCCACGAAAGTCCATATCCATTCTCGCTATGGGGAGTAAAGTGGGCATAACTTTGCTTGGAATCATTATTCAAGTTGAACAAATCAACTTCACCATGACCATTAATAGTAGCAACTATCGATGGATCTTGGGGCATATACCTTGCTCTGTTAACTTCGTAATTGTTTTGGAGTTTCTTTGTTACCTTTATTCTTGACGACACTTTCTTACCGTCTTCTAACTTTTCAGAACTTGGTAATTGTGTGCTGGCTAGTTTCAAGTAGTTGGTGTCTTCTCCTGAAGTGTGTGTTCCAAGTAATAATTCACAGTCAATGACACCATTTGACTCTTTATAGTTTGGCATCCATTGCACTGTAAGTGAGGGCCAGGTGAGAGCGGTCTCGCTAACAAATTCGTACATATATCGACAATTTTTCCTCCATAACTGATATTCATCCTTAATGGAGAGCTCTGTTTGAGCATTTGGATCAACGGTATTTTCTTCAGACATTTTCGTTGATATCAAAAGAGGCTTTCACTTATCTAGCTTATATTTGATTTTTTTTTTTTTTCAAGCTCACATCTACAGTGCCATAATAAACTGCGCTATGAATCTGCTTATATACAATATATAATTTTCACACCAAACTATCAGTCGTATCTCTATTAGAGAGGGGACGTCCAGAGTGGTTAAGCTCATAAGAGTCGATTACTTTCAATGCATCACTTATATGCGAAAAGTAGGGAGAGTCATCACTCTCTGTTAAGTGATCTAAGTTTCCATCCCCTGGATTATCATTGAAGAATACATCTCCTTGCGCGTAGCTGTCCGTTTCCAAAGCTTGCGAACTGTTCTTTTTACTCCTTACATTATAGTAGTTCATATCCTCCAAGCTTTCATCAATGAGCTTTCGTATAGATGTTCTCTCGAGTCTTTTTCTCAAGGCCAAAGATGGGCTTACTCGCACAAAGAATACATGAACATGTCTCTCTCTATAATTTTCAATGAGACCATAAAGAATCTCAGCTGCTGAAGAATCTAGTTCTGTCATACCATTTAAATCAAAAATGATGTGCCGTGTCAGAGATTTCGATCTGCGAGGTCGAGAAGCAGGGTGAGCACGCGTGGAGCCATACACCTCGATCCTCTTGAGACGTGCAGTCAAATCACTCGTGTTTGTAAAAGACAAAGGTTCAGGGATTTTTACAGCAATACAGCCTTCAATTTGCTCTAAAACCTCAGTGTTTAGGCATGTCAATTTTTCATCTTGAAAGAACTTCAACTTACGATTCTCCAATCTGCGGAAAGACTGAGGGACTTTCCATCTATGCTGTTGCTTGTTAGAAGCTGATAAAACAGAGTCCCTGTGTAGCTTAGATATATAAACATCAGTCTCACCAAAAGTATTTGTGCCAGGATATCTACCCAAAATTTGGATTCGAGATTCAGTTGAATTTTTAATAACCCTGATCAACAGGTACACTATGCCCACTGCAATTCCCGTCTCCATTGAAAGGAAAAGAGTAAATACCACCGTGATCAAAAATGTAATAATCTCATCATATCCTCTAGCCTTCCAGTGGAAATATAATTCATGTGGTGCCTCTTGTAATAACAGAATTCCAATGGTGCAAATGATGACACTCAATAAGCATTTAGGAACATAATAAAAAAACCCAGTTAAATAGAATGTAGCAAATATGGCACATACCCCCATAATTGCTCCCAGAAGAGTGCTTTTAGCGGCGATTGCATTGACTTTAGATCTCCCATATCCTCCAAAGGCAGGAAGACACCCGAAAAATGAACCCACTACGTTAATGGAACCCAAGGCAACAAGTTCACGATTGGTAGATATTGGCAAATCAAAAGCTGATCCTAAAGATTTTGCAGCTGTAGCAGACTCGAAAAATCCCAACATGGCACATGAAAAGCCTGCTGAAAGCAAATGTTTGATGAGAGAGAAACCTTTGAGAGACACGGGGTTGTAAATCAAGAAGGAATTATTTGTTCTTATGCTCCCAATTAAATCTATATCATGATCTTGCCAATTAAACTTATAGCTCATTGTAGTCCAAACGACAAGAACTGCCAAAATCTCTGGAAAAAGGGCAACGGCTTTGCTATATCGAACAAGCTTTTTAGCACCAATTTTTTTGACCGCCTTAAGTAGCAATATAGCACAGAGACCAGATATGCTCACTTTCAATATGAAAGGGTGGATTTTGCTCAAATTTTGAAATAAGAATGTAAGCTTATCGAACGGGGAGTGGATGTCCCTTTCATTCGGATCCTCAATGGCATCCAGAAGTAATTGTGCAAGTCCACACATTTCTATTGTTGAGTTGATGATCATTACTAGTCCCACGCTGCTTATGAAGCCCTTTAACAAAGATGCATTTAATACGTTATCCAAAAACCCAAAACGAACTAGGCCAAAAGTGAGGAGAATGAGTCCACTGATAAAGGTTATAGCAACCACGCATTCTATAGAATTGATATCCTTGTGTTTGTTATGATGAAGGTAGGGTTCGACAGCCTGACCAACAATTAACAGTATTGGGCCCTCCGGACCAACTATCATTTGTGGCACACTCCCGAAAATCATATACATCAATGGAGATATACCTAAGGAATATAGGCCACAAACAACTGGAACTTTTGCTAGTGATGTTGCATATGATAGTGAAAGAGGTAGTTGGAAACATACTAAGGTGAAACCCCCAATCATATCACCAATGAAAAACTCCATATTGTACTGCTTCATCCAAGATATACACGGTATATAATATGGCAAAATCTCAGTCCACGAAAGATCTTCCATCGCTGTTGCTACATAAATTTGGTTATTTTTGGAACTTGAACTTGATATCAGATCAGTGCTATAGCCTCTATACTTTATTGAAGGAGTATCGGTATCGTCGACGAGTCTCGAGATCGGACTCTTACTATGTTTCGTGTTAGTGCTAGAAGAACCTATTTCGAAACTTTTATTCGAATCTTTGTCCAATAAAGGCCTCATCTCACCCTTATGTTGTATACTGTTCTCCTGTCGGTTTCTTCGAGGAGTAAGCGAGGCACTTCCTTTATCTGTATCTGATCCATTTGAAACAAAACTCTCCAGCATCTCAACTATCAGAAGATTCTTTCTTCATAAAGCATTCACACGGGAATAAGGTTATCACAAGATGTTGCACACGTATTTACTGGGGCTTCAACTGCCTAAAATCTAAATCCTCGATCAGGGACTGTACATTATGACATCGTGGGGAGGCGCTCTTGATTTCAAGAAAGTAGTCGAAAAGGTAAAGAACGTGAAAGTCTCTAAAAAACTCATTTTAACCTCTGGCAAACTTCGAATGAAACCTAATTCGGGTGTACAATACTTATCAACTGGTAACTTGTATCAATGAAAGTTGGAATTCATGATTTTACTTCTGCGGATCTATTCCTACAACAGCGACAAAGTGGAAATACTCTATGCTAGCGTTAGTAGCATTTTATCATCAATTGTTCTTGAACATCTCTGCTGTATTTCTTCTATCAATTTTTGCTTTTGAAGTGGGTGGTTGGCTTTTATATGACAGCTTATAAAGTTGTCCGAGACCGGCCCCTCACGTGAAATTTATCGCTGTTATCGCTATTTTTCACGGTTCTTGACTATACTAAAATCAAATGGTGATAACTTTGCAACACAATCTTCTCTACAGCATGATTGGTGCTCACGTTAGTAAAAGGTTATTTTCTTCTTCAAGATGTGTCCTCAACACACTTGCTTTTATTGAGACCAGCGGCGGGAAAATAACTCCTACTTCTTTGTCTACCATTAATGCAGCTAAGAAGATTGGAAACCCAGTGACTGCTTTGATAACTGGGTCACAAGATGATGCTACAGTCGCAGATCTTGCTAAATTCGATGGGTTGTCAAAGGTTTTGACTTCAAAAGATTCAAAATTCGATCATTTAATTGCTGAAGAGATTTCTCCTTTAGTTAAGAGCATTTTTGAGTCAAATCCCAAGTTAACTCATTTTATCATCCCAAACTCTGCTGCTGGTAAGTCTATATTACCTAGAGTTGGTGCATTGCTTGATGTACAACCAATCTCTGATGTTATCAGTATTGAAAGCGCAGATACTTTCATCAGACCCATTTACGCTGGAAATGCTTTGGCTACAGTGAAGTCGATCGATAAAATAGTTTTGGCTTCAATAAGAGGATCATCTTTTCCACCAGCTGTTCCAACAGACAATAGTGCACCTATAGAAGAATTTAATTCTACCACTGAAGTCCAAAAAGACAATAAATCTACTTTTGTTTCTGAAAATCTCATTACTTCTGAAAGACCAGAATTAGGTTCAGCTATCAGAGTCGTTTCAGGTGGAAGAGGATTGAAGAGTAAAGAAGGCTTTGATTCATTGATTGAGCCCTTAGCTACCAAATTGGGTGCTGCTGTAGGTGCTTCAAGAGCTGCTGTAGATTCGGGCTTTTGTGATAACTCATTACAGGTTGGACAAACAGGTAAGATCGTGGCTCCAGATCTTTATGTGGCCGTCGGTATATCAGGTGCAATTCAACATTTAGCAGGTATGAAAGATGCTAAAGTGATCGTAGCAGTTAACAAAGATCCAGATGCTCCAATTTTCAACGTTGCTGATATTGGTTTGGTTGCTGACTTAGACTCAGCAATCCCAGAATTGACCTCTAAGCTTTAGTGTAGAAAGAACATACATCATTATAAATGAACAGTAAAAAAGAAAAAAGCAAGCATTGTAGCCCATATGTAAAGCTGTGCATATATCCATATTCCTAATATGCTCAAACATTTTTTTTTTAGATACGAGCACGTGACGTTTGAGTCTGGCCTTAAAGTCTATTCGGGCCAGTACAAACCTTGGAGAAGTAAAGATTCAACACTGATAACACTGGGGAACAGCACAATGGATTCCGAATTACATATCCAGAATACAGACATTGAGAATCATCTGATTGAACCGGTTGTGGCCGATTCGTCTTCCAGATCATCATCGTCATCTTTTGTACCGATTCATCAACCAGTAATCCAAGATGCGATTCAGTTGATCAATGAAGAAAAAATATTCAATAACGCTGTTCTACAATATATAAATAGATCCTCAAATGAAAATATAGGCAATGGGTACCATATTATTTCCGTTTTTGGTTCCCAATCAACGGGTAAATCGACGTTATTAAACAAGCTTTTCTATACGAACTTTGACGTAATGGATGCTCAAAAGAGACAGCAAACGACAAAGGGGATCTGGTTTGCCCATGCTCCTTCAATTGCAACCTATTCACGTCCAAAGACTGACGGTAAAAATATTTTTGTTATGGACGTCGAGGGTACCGACGGTAGAGAAAGGGGCGAGGATCAAGACTTTGAGAGAAAGGCTGCATTGTTCGCTATGGCAACGTCTGAAGTCCTAATTATTAACATTTGGGAACACCAAGTCGGATTGTACCAGGGCGCTAATCTTGGATTGCTAAAAACTGTTTTTGAGGTAAATTTGTCTCTTTTTGGTGAATCTAAGTTGGAAAACAATGATCACAAGGTTCTTTTATTAATTGTGATAAGAGATCATCTCGGTACCACTCCTAAAGAAAACTTGGCCAGTTCTATCTTAGAAGACTTGCATAACATGTGGAGCAACTTAAGTAAACCTGTGAATCTTGAACACTTAAGATTCGAAGACTTTTTCGACGTTGACTTCCATACCTTGAGACATAAAGTTCTTCAACCAGAATTGTTTATTGAAGATGTGAAATTGTTAGGTGACAGATTTTCTAGTCCCAGAGATTTGTTCAAATCTAACTATCATCATAATATACCTATTGATGGATGGACTTTATATGCGGAGAGTTGTTGGAATCAAATCGACAATAACAAAGATCTTGATTTACCTACACAACAGATTTTGGTTGCTAAATTCAAGTGTGATGAAATATCAAACTCATTATTGCTGTATTTTGATGAAAGTTTCAATCCTTTATTTGATGAAGCCACTCATGGCGTAAATGATATTAACTTCGAACACTTAGCGATGCATTTATCTAGTTTAAGGGAACAGCTCCTTGATAAGTATGATGCAGCTGCTTCTAAATATATGAAGCCAGTTTATGAACAGAAGAGGGATGTTTTGAGTGATAAGTTGGGTGAAAGATTAAAAGGCTTGATCGATCTTCATACGAAAAACGTTATCACAAACATAAAGAATGAATTTACTGGAAATATCAAGGGATTAAGTGGTAAAGGCTTCCACGAAGACTCTACAAACTTACTTTCCAAAGCTGCTCTTCAGTTTGAGGCTTTTGTAGCAATCATGTCTTTAGGTGGACTTTTCTCGTACGCCACGGAGGCTAATCTGTTGAATAAGGAGCTTTCAATTTTAGTTGAGGAGCAACTGAGAGTAGAGTTGCATAAGATTGTCAACAAGGCTTTGAAGAAATTGAAAACAGGGTTGACTAAAAAGCTTAGACAAGAACTAGCCTCTATTACACCAAACATTTGGGATAATGTTTTGAAGGAGTTTAATAATTTGTCAGAGACTAACTTCCACCGATACAAACTTGATGATAAATATGACTTTGGGCTCAATACTCCACAAGATGTTAATATGGAAAAGGTTACATACTTTGGTTTTATGTCATGGGTAACTTTCTATGATGTTTTACATTCATTTATATCAAAAGAGAGGGCTCTTGCCATTCTCAAGGAAAGATTTGAAGATAAGTTCAGATATGACGAAAATGGTATTCCTAAGATGTATGATAATCAATTCCAGTTGGATCAGGCATTTGAAGAATCAAAGGTGTTTGCAACAGGTGCATTACCTTTTCTATCACTTGCACGTATCAGTGATGGCTCAGAGATATTGACTCCTTATAACATATTTGATAAGGATGAAAGAACAAAAGTTACAGGGAAAACTGATGATAGTGATGATGAGGATGATGAAAAATTGGAGGAAGAAAAGTCATTCGCCGTTATTCTCACAGAACAAGAAAGAACCGAGGTATTATCGTCATTCAAGAAGGATATAAGTGCTCGCTACATTGAGACTAAGAGGTCTTTGATGCAACATGCCACACATATTCCGACATACATTTATGTTCTTCTCGTTTTGCTCGGCTGGAACGAGTTCATGGCAGTGATCCGCAATCCGTTCTTCTTTACTCTTTTAATAATGTTAGGTGCGGGTTTCTATGTCTTATACCTGATGAATTTGCTTAAACCATCTATTGTTGTTGCCCAAAGAATGTTTGATGAATCTGTAGCGCTTGGTAAAGAGAAACTCCGGGAATTGTTATTGGAGGACAATGAGTTACATTCAAGAAACCTAGCGAAGATCTCGGATCTGGAGCCAGAACTTGAAAAAAAACCATTGGATGAAGAAACGGAGAACTGAAGGGTTCTTATAATCGCTTTTTCTATATCAACCTGATATTACAAGAAAATATGTATGGGAAAGAAATGTAACGTAACATGTGAATTTCTCTGCGCTCGATGTCGTGTGTTTTATACAAATCGCGTTGTAACATTCCCAAAACAGGGATGTCCTGCCGCCTGGATAAGTGAACTACATTACAACTTAAGATGATAGACGTCTTAGCATTATTATAAAATTTTGGATTGTTAGATTTTATAAGTGTCCTTTATTTATTCATTTGATATCTTTCTAGATCTGCATTTAAAATTTTAGTCTTGGACTCAATTAACCTATGATAAATGAAGTCCGAACCTAGAATCAGTACGATAACGAATTCTCAGAGCTCTTCAGAGAACCAGGAAACATTAGAGTTCTTGGATGTATTTACGACAACCTTAGGCGAAATTTTTAAAAGCATCCGTCAAAAGCGTGGGGATGATTTGGAAGATTCATTACTGCTGGTTGACTCATGGAGCGATCCGTCCGAATCAGATGAAGAAGAGACTTGTCTTGATATGATCCAATCCCTGCTCACACATTCACTTAGTCAAGGATATATGAATGAACACATAAAATATCTTGTGAGTGACTATAATGAGGCTCTTGTTAAAAACTCTATGAGAACTATGATCCCTAATAGTGACATCCTGCCAACAGGAGAAGAATTTGGAAAATTTTTGGTTATTGATTTAGGTGGATCCACCTTGAGAGTTTCTGTTATCGTTATAGAACCAGCGATTTCAAACAAATCGAGAAAAGATAGGGTGCATACCATTGTTGAAAGAAAGTGGCCAGTAACCAATGTGAAAAAAGTTATGAATCAAGAATTCTTCACCGTCATAGCTTCTAGAATGAAAGAAGTTTTGGAATCCCAGAATGTCATAAAACAAGATGAGATAGTTAATGTTGGGATCACTTGGTCTTTTCCATTGGGTATGAAATCACATAATTCAGGCATACTAGCATCCCCTGGTAAAGGCTTTGAAGTTGGACCTGAAATAAGCGGTCGTGATCTTAAGGAAATTATTGAGTCAGTTCTTTTACAGAAGTTCAATATAATCGGAGATGTGAAGGCAATAGTGAATGATGCTGTAGCTGTTTATGCTGCAGGCTCCTTTTATAATAAATTTACAAAACTTGCATTAGTCTTGGGAACAGGCTTGAATGCATGTTATTCTCTTCCTGCTAAACGCATGCACCTGGACAAATGTGCGAAACTGGCCAGGTCTCTTTTTAATGTTGAACTCTCCTTGTTTGGGCATCGTTTGATCAAAGACTATTCGATTAAATATGATCGTATGATCGATGATCGGTTTAAACAAATTAATGGACCTTCCTTCAGGTCGCATATGGAACCTGATGAGTATGGACAAATCTTCCAACCTTCTGAACTAATGACAAGTGGTAGATACTTACCAGAATTAGCCAGATTGGCAATGATAGATTTAATTAAAGCAGGTGAACTATTCACAAGCATCAAGGACTTTTCCAAGCTAAAGATACCATATGATGGTCTTTCTGGGAAAACTATGAGCACTATTGACGAAGTTGAAGATCATACAATTATAAGACAAACTATAGTAGAAGAGTATGGATGGCTGTCGGAATCGATTACCTTTGCTGATATTGAAACATTGAAAACCTTAGTTGAATGTGTTACACAAAGGGCGGCACACATTGTAGCTACCATGCTAATATCTTCATTAATGCTAATTAGGCTCCGTGATAAACAGGATACACAAAGATTCATCACGATTAGCTATATTGGCTCCGTATTAGAGTATTTCAACAAATACAGAGCTTTAATTACGAAACTTATTAACGAGAATAAAAACATCGCACTGTGGGGAATGTCTGTTGAGTTCTGTCTTATTGAGAATAGTTCAGTGATTGGTGCCGCAGTGGCAGCTGCTTATCATTCTTGACGGGATTTTGTTATATTACATAGGGATATATCTAATAGACATTAATTATAACTTATACTTAATTCCAGCAGCATCATTATCTGAGACTATGAAGACATTTGATTGAGCCTGAAGATAAGTTGAAGGATACTTTGGATCATTTTTAAGACCATTAATTGTTTTATCCAAGGCAAATTGCTTATTCTTACCTAAAACTATTATTGCAACTTCATCTGAATTATCTAAAACTGTTGAAATTCCGACAGAGAGGGCATACTTGGGGACCTTACTTTCATCATTATCAAAGAACCTGGAATTCGCTTTAATGGTTGATTCTACAAGAGTAACTTTTCTAGTGACCGATTCTCTTGATGACCCTGCCTCGTTAAAAGCAATATGACCTTCGGGCCCTAATCCACCTAAGAAAATATTTATTCTTCCAAAGCTTTTAATCTTGTTTTCATATCTGGAACACTCAAGCTCAACATTTTCAGTCATTCCATTCAAAATATTTATATTCTCTCTGGGGATATCTACATGATTGAAGAACTTATCAAACATGAAGTAATGATAGCTTTGTTCATTGCTAGCTGGAAGTCCTAAATATTCATCCATATTGAAAGTTATTACATTCTTGAATGAGACTCTTCCTTTTTTATATGCTTCAATCAATTTAGCATAGATTCCCTCAGGAGATGATCCGGTAGGTAAACCCATCACAAATGGCTTGTCGCTTGTGGCATTATGGCTCTGGATCTTACGAATAATTCGTTCAGCTAAGAAAGAAGAAGCATCTTCTGAATTCGAGAAAATTGCTGTTTTCATGTTTGAAAGGCTTTTATTATTACCGCTGAGTATGAGACCCTTTCATCTACAATCCTTATCTTATATTTCCCCGTAAAATTTTAATGTAACGTTACATGAAAATTGACATTTTTCTAATCTGTCATTATATGCAGACTCGCGCATGATGTAACCTTCCAACCCACTCCCTAAATGACTAGGCACATGTCGGAGAGTGATTAAAAAAGGGGGGACATCCGTAAAATTTGCAACATGGAGAACTAAAGCACCAACACCATGAGATATACCAAATTTACTAATTGTGACTTATGTGATGAAGGCATTATCTTTGAGAAGAGAGATTTATTCGTAGACAATGAAACCGGAAAAATTATAGATAGGCCCGATTCTGATGATATTTGGGTTGTGGACTTGGGAGGAAATATCTTAGCTCCAGGATTTTTAGATATTCAGAATAATGGAGTATATGGGTTGAATTTCTCTGCCCTTCAAGGTAGTTCAACTGAAGAAGACATCAAAAATTTCAAGAATTTCTACACTGATGTGATGAGAAAGTACTTGACAACCGGGGTAACAGGAATGTGCCCAACAGTGACATCTAACTTTCCCGATGTATACCAGAAAGTTCTTCCCATTTACAAGAGAACTAATTCCAGAGATGAGACTGATTCTTTGGGGGCACACTGTGAAGGGCCATTCATAAGTAAAGATAAACCAGGCTGCCATCCAATTGATACCCTAGTCACAGTAAATAACAAGAATGACTTTTTAAAAATGTATGGAGATGGAAAAGAAATTGCTGATAGCGTTGCTATTTTGACGGCCGCACCAGAAGTTCAGGGGGTTCTTGAATCCATAGGGTCTGTCACCGACAAGAATATTGTGTTTTCCATTGGCCATACTATGACCGACTATGAAACTGGGTTGAAAGCAATTCAAAACGGTGCTACTATGATCACACACTTGTACAATGCAATGCCTCAACCTCACCATAGAGATGCTGGTGTGGTGGGTTTAATAACTTCTCCAAACACGGAAAATACTCCCTACTTTGGAATGATTGCTGATGGTGTTCATGTTGATCCTTCAATGATCGTGCTAGCTTATAGGTCGAATCCTGATAAGTGTATTTTGGTCACAGATGCCATGCATTTGATAGGTTTAGCTGATGGGTTGTACAAGTTTGACAATAGGTTTATTGAGAAAACTGGTTCTAGATTATATATGCAGGGCACAAAGACTTTAGCTGGAGCTGCAACAACTTTACCTGAATGTCTCAGGAACCTTATTTCATGGGCTGACATTTCGATTGCAGAAGCTATACAGACTGTGACTAATAACCCTGCAAAGAGCATCGGTATTCATAATGAAAGAGGGTTCTTAAACAGTGGATGTATTGCTGACTTAGTCGTCGTAGATAAAGATTGCTATGTGAAAAGAATTTTCAAAATGGGTAAGGAAGCGAAGTCATCCGATATAGAAAACGACAATTTAAGAGCATCTCTTTAATCCTCCGAAATGCAGGTGTTTGTCTTCATACATTTGATTTACCTAATTGAGGATTCAAAGTGTTCGGAATTTACTCTTATCAAGAAGAGCACTTATCCTTGTAATTAAACATTTAAATAATTAGTATTCTGATAAATAATGCAATATACTGACTCATTAAATTCCTTGCTGCTGTTTTTATTACAGCAAAGATTATCGATTCGCTTAACTGAAGATGGCCAAAAACGGTACGCTCCTGTAGCTCGACAAAGAGGAGTGCGAACCAGTGCTTCATTTATCGATGGGGAGTTTCTTGCTGGTTTATAATTATATTCGTAACTATAATACTGTTACATACTTAAATGACTTCAGTGTCTGTACCTCCTCGTCCCTTGAGGGAGGAACATCTGGGCATAAATGAAGTGAACTTCAGGCCATCTCATTCACCTGTACGTGTTGGTGGAAAAACGCCGGACTTACAGGGTAAGAAGGGAAACGCGGTTTTAAACGACGAAGTGAGACCCGTCTCGCCCACGGCTCAGATCCCAAGTCCTAATCATTTGGCGGTTAGCGATGGAGTGACTCCATTGATTCCGGACGTCAATGGAGGAACTATGGATACCAACATCGATTTTTATTCAGATAGAAGCTCTAAGGGTGAGAGCAAAATGGGTTCTTCGGAAAAAGTGTTTGATAGAACACCATCCAACTCAGGTACAGCTGAACATGCCTCTGCTGGCTCATTTAGGTCTGGAAAATCTTCTTCCAATGGTATCATTAGTAATTTCTTAAGTGCTGCTCATAATGTCATTGGCTTCAATCTGAATGAGCCTGGTATGAATGACAAAAATGAGCATTCATTCTCTCAAAAGTTGGATTCTTTGTTGAAAACTAAGTCAGAGAAGAGTACCCTGGCTTCAGCAAGTCGTACCTCCGTTGACTCTGAAAAAGAGAATAACCTCGCAAATTCTACTACCAATGTTCAATTTGAACCTATAAGAGAATCACCTGTGAATACACTTGGCTTTGGGGAGCTTACGTTAGATCATTTCGATTCTGAACGTCAACCACAAAAGAACTCATCTACTAGACTGCTGAGGAGAATTTCATCGACACCTAACCAGTCGACCGAAAATCTAAACTCCAAAAGGTCATTAAGTCCCGATATTGTCAACCGTCAAACTCCTGTGTCTAGTCAGTTGGTCGTCTCTGGAAACAGAGAGAATAAGAGAGTTCGAAGGAAGTCTTTAATCGGAGCTCTCGAAAAAATGAAGAGCCACAATAATGATAAAGGTGCCGACGAGGAAAGTAATGCGAGTGAGTCCTTTTCGGTGGAGGAAGAGAAACCAGTAGATATGGATGAAATTGATTATTCAAGCGTTCTGCTCGCCTCGGAAAGGAGAAATCGTGAATTTCACCACGTATTCAAGCGATTGCCTAATAATGAAAAACTTATCGAAGAATATAACTGTGCCCTCTCCAAGGACATATTGGTGCAAGGGAAAATGTATTTGAGTGAACATACTATCTGCTTCAATTCCAATATTTTGGGATGGGTGACGAACTTGATGATTCCTTTACAAGAAGTTATCCAAATTGAAAAGAAATTCACTGCTGGCCTTTTCCCCAACGGTATTGTCGTTCGTACTTTACGTCACAAGTACGTTTTTGCATCCCTTCTTAACAGAGACGCGAGTTTTAACCTAATCACTAATGTTTGGCATAAGGTCTTGGCAGCAAATGGGGATTCGGATGGGGCCAAGGCAATGAGGGCAAACAAGAAATTATCGGATGCAAAATCTTTGACATCAAAGAGCGATTCCGATTCTCAGAATGGCTCGGATAATGAAAGTAGTAACAATAGTAATAGCGTTTCTTCTTTATCACTTAATCTGGGTGATTCGAATGATGGGGATGACACCAATGGCAACAGTGCTCTGGATGTCGATGGTTCGGATGACTTGAGTGCAAATGAGACTGACAAGGGAGATGTTAAAGCTAGTGGAGAAAAGGATAATTTCGGCTCATTCCACGGCCTTCCTACTGTGGGACCATTGACCCATTCACCTACTAAAGTTAACTATGATAAACAACCGAATGATACATTTATTACAGAGAACGTTCTCAAGGGCCCTGTAGGAACTGTGTTCTCTTTGCTATTTGGGTCCGATATTTCCTATTATACGAAAGTGTTGAATAACCAGAAAAACTTTGACATTTCAGATGGTATAACTGCTTTAGACGACAAAAATGAGGAGAGAAATTATACCTACACAAAGCCTTTGTCGGCACCTATAGGTCCTAAGCAAACAAAATGTGTGATAAATGACAAACTTTTGCATTATGATCTCAATGACTATATTTTGATAGAACAGATGACCACCACTCCTGACGTTCCTAGTGGAAATGTCTTCAAAGTGAGGACAAAAATCTATCTTAGTTGGGCCGAGAGTAATTATACCACATTTTACGTCTTAACAACTGTTGAATGGTCAGGAAAATCATGGATTAAAGGAGCTATTGAGAAAGGAAGTATTGATGGTCAGAAAGACTCAATGAAGATTTTGGTTGATAGTGTGACACAATTCTTGAAATCTACGGGCAACTCGTCACCTGACACTTCAAAGAAGAAATCCAAGAGAAGAAAGAGTGTTCGGACCGAAGCTCAGCCAAAGGAAGAGCCGGTTGAGGTTAAGCCACCCGAGTTGACTTTGATTGATCAAATTTCAAACCTTATGGAATCCATAGGGAAATCAATACCGATTCCGTATCTCGGTAACAAAGTATCTGGAATACTTGTTGTTACACTTCTATTCTTGATCATTTTGCGTGTACACTCTGCCATGTTTAACAAGCCTAGTCCTACATTGGAGATAGTTCCAGAGAATCATACATTTTCTAACATAAAGATAAATAACCATAAGTATATGGTTGTTTCATCAGTTGATGCCAATTTTGCAAATGCCGATTTCAAATTGGAGACAGAGACTAATTTATGGGATTGGATCTTGGATAGAAGTAATGGTCAACTTAAGGTTTTGAGTGACTCTTCTTCTCACTTGAGACGATATTCAAATCAGGAGATCAAGGAAATTGTTCGACTTACTCAAATGAAGTTAGACGAGTTGAATAAGAATTATGTTGAACAATCGTAAATAAGGCCTTTCAAATGGTTTAGAGATTAGCAAAATATTTTTTAGAGAAAAAATTATTGGTGGGCATTTAGAATGTTTTAGTGCTGTCGTAAGAATTTCTTTTTTCGGATTCGTATTTATCTATGACGTAGTTATTACCTCTTTTTTAAAAATTTTTTTTTTTTTGCAGTTGTTATTGTTACTCCTTTGTGTCATTTTAGCAAATGGGATAACTATTACAAGGGTTCTCGCAGTGTTAAAGTACTTCTTATCGTGAAGAAGAAAGCTCATAATACATAGGGTACTATCTAGCAGAAGGCTGAAAGACCACATTTCAATCATTAAAAACTTCATCTGTTCAGATATAAAAATATCTGAATCTCTATCTCAAGAAAGTAAGACCACTATTAGTGATAAAATGGCTCAAGAAACTACAACAAAGCAAGAGGCAAATTTAATAGACACTCAACCTCCCCGTTATACGAATGAAGACGAAATCGATGGACCAGTCTCACCAAAGGAGCAAAGGCTAGAGGATATCAAAAACCAGTGCTCAAAGTTAATTAGCGAGCTAGAGTAAGTACATTTATTTTTTTTTTACCTGAACTTGAAGAAGATGAATACTAATTTTTTTAGTTCTCAAGAGAATCCAGAAGCTATCGTCAAGAGACATATTAGTCAGTTGAAAAAGTACCACGAACTAAAAGACATTGCATTAGGACTTGTGACGATGATTGCTGATCAAAGAAAACTCAGGACAACAGATATTTTGGAGGAGATGAGGCTTGAGATTGGCAACGACTAATTCTTTGCATTTTTCCGTTATTCATATTCACTCATTCATTCTTCAATATCTATTGACGCATTGACGCATTAACTAATTCATTCATTTACACCCAGTCATTCATTCAATAATTAATTTTTACATCATTGATTCATTCTGCTTATCGTTGTCACTTGTCACTCATTTTTGCTAAGTTACATTTCCTTCATATCCTGAATCATTTATGTCCGAAGGATACTAGTAATATGAACATATACTCAAATGCATTCTCTCAAGTTTTGTTCGTGAAAGACATTTCTGAGAAGGTGATAATGTATTCTACTCAAACTGTGCCATTTACATTGGAATCCCATGATTTAAATATTTCTGGCATAGTTTTCATAGATATGCTATATCAAAGGTTAGACTACTTTTTTTTATTATTAAGTTCTTTTCCCAAATGTTTATAGTATTTTTAATATCGTGCTTCTCATTACTATACTCTATAGATTTTTGTTACCACTATTTCATAATATAGCCCAGAAATAAAGGAGAACTTCATATTTTCTAGACATGCAATGCATCTACAAAATCCCTTCTCGGCAAATTACAAGGCTGCTTGAACGGACCCCTTTTTCGTTACCCAAAGTTGTGAATGTAATACTTCCTCCGGCATATTGTAGAATCAAAAAAAATGTTGTGGGTCATGTGAACCCATGTATTTAAGACTTCTTTGAATATAGACAACATAGTAGAGATTGTCACCAGCAAAGTCGTATCGAGTCAAGAAGACGGAGTATGCGTTTGGGTATACTTTATCTTGCTCTTTCCTTGCTAGTGCTGACATTTTGCTTAGCTACACCGCGATTGGAAAAGGTGAGTTCCGATCTTTTACCAGGAAAATGGAAAAGTGATACGACGGACACAGCTCAGGGTAGGAAAATAAAGGGTTATGTCCCAGACGTCCGATCTATAAAAGACTGGAAGGCAACGGACGTCTTATTGGTCAACGACATAGACGGTAATTTGCATGGAGTGAGTCGACTGAGTGGTGCACTTTTGTGGACTCTTCCCACAAGTGATCCTTTGATATCTGTCCAAACTGGGGATGACGAGACCTTAGACGATAGTAAAGAGGGTTCATCAAATTTGACTTGGCTAATAGAACCGTACGCTGATGGGTCTCTTTATTACTTCACGCCAGAGTTTGGTTTGAATAAATTACCAGGATCTATAAAGGAGTTAGTATTGGAATCACCTTTTTCATTGGGCGGTGATGATAAAATTTATACTGGTAATAGAAGGACATCTTTATATAAGGTCAACATAAATACCGGCCAAGTCCATTCTTCCTTTGGTGACTGTCAGAACATGTGCCCTGCTCACGACGTATATTCTGATTCAACTTCTTTCATGAGTCAAGATTATATTATGATAGGGAAGACGACATATGAGCTCAGTATAAACTCTAAGACTAACTCGAATGTTTTGTGGAATGTTACATTTAGCCAATGGGGTCCTAATAGAGTTGATGCTGATTTAATTGCCCAAAATCAACATAGTAAAGATGATGTTTATTTTACTCCATTTCATGAAACATCACTTTTAGCTTTGAATAAGAACCAAGGGTCCCCTTTGTGGATAAGCAAGTTGCCAGCACTTGCTGTTAATGTGTTTGATATATTCGCGGATACTCACGGTCTGGGTCATGTATTATTGCCTCATCCGTTGAAAGTGTTGAATGATGCACAGATAGGAATCAGCATATCTAAGAGCCATGACTTAGCTTTTGTGAATAAAACTGGAGAAAGTTGGTTTGTGATGAGTTTTTTGAACTATCCTACTCTTATAAACAGTGCCCCCTATTCAAAATATCAATTGGCGCTATATAAAATGCACAACCATTTCCCGGCTGATGAATCCTTAATTGCATTCAAAGACTATCCCACTAATATTACAATCGAGAACTATATAAAGGGAGTGCATGAAATATACTATTTAAGTGGTGATAACCAGTATCAGCCAATCTCAAAGTTTGACAAGGTCAATGTTCAAAAGTTGACTGATGAAAACAATGAGTCGACTGGCTTAAGCCGTGTCGGAAATCTTCCGAAGTTATTTGAGGGCTTCGATATGTCCAAAGAGTTATCTTTACCAGAGCTCAGTTCCCAAGATCTTATCGATGGTGAATTCAACTCCTATGTCGAAAAAAGATCCATTTTCAAAAAATATAAAACCTATTCTATTTTTGCATCATTATTGATTGTCTGTTCGATAATTGTCATCCTTATACCAACCTTTAATTTTGAGGTAAGTTTCCTGTTTCTGTTATCGAAAAATAAACCAGGACTGAAACATAGAACTTTGACAGATGAAATGAATTCAAAAGAAAATGACGTAAAAATGATAGATGATGGAAGTAATGGACACAATAAAAATGACATAGATGATAACGATATACTAGATGTTAGATCACTTACTGAAGAGGACACGGTAAGTGATGACTCGAGAGATGCAACTTTAAATCCACATTTTGATGCAAGCCTAGAAGATAGTGTATCTCAAAACAATGACGAATTTACCTCGAAAAAGAAGAAAAAGAGAGGAGGACGTGGTGGAAAAAGAGGTGGTAAAAAACAATCAAAAAATAAAGGCATTCAGCTGGAGGAAGCCGATAATGAAAGCAAGGTGAATGGAGATTTAGATTCGCAAAGGTCTTCAAAGAAAGAAACTCAGCATTCCAAAAACTTACATGTATCAGACAAAATTTTAGGCTACGGATCGCACGGGACTGTCGTTTACGAAGGTAGTTTCGAGAATAGGCCAGTGGCTATTAAAAGAATGCTTTTGGATTTCTATGACGTTGCAAACCGCGAAGTGAGTCTTTTGCAAGAAAGTGATGATCATCCTAATGTCGTGCGTTATTATTGTTCTGAAACTAGTGAATCTGAAAAGTTTCATTATATTGCTTTAGAGCTATGCCTGTGCTCTTTGGAAGATTTAGTTGAGAAGCCAAAATTCAGGAAGGAATTGAAAAATGTTCTAACCGACTACACGCTGGCTTTGTTTCAATTGGCAAGTGGGCTTGATTACTTACATTCTCTCAAAATATTGCATAGAGATTTGAAACCTCAAAATATACTTATATCAGATTTAAGCAAAGCCCAGCTGGGAAAAGATATAAGGCTATTGGTTTCTGACTTTGGGCTCTGTAAGAAATTGGATTTTGATCAATCATCTTTCAGGGCTGTGACTAATCAAACTGCTCTGGGAACTGTTGGGTGGAGGGCACCAGAGTTGTTACTCAATCATGAAATATGTGAGCTCTCTCCTGATACTGTTTTGGCTATGTCAGATACCAAAGACATGGGTAGACGTCTTACGAAGAGTTTAGATATTTTTGCCATGGGCTGCGTTTTTTACTATGTTTTGACAAAAGGAGAGCATCCTTTTGGTTCAAGATTTGTGAGAGAGGGAAACATAGTCAAAGGAGAATATGATCTCTCGGGTTTAAAGAAACATGTACCCAAAGGCTTTGTGGAAGCAAATCATCTCATTTCATCGATGATATCATTCGATTCATCAGCGAGACCAAACACTGGTCAAATACTAAAGCATCCTTTTTTCTGGTCTCCTAGCATCAAACTTGAATTTTTATTAAAGGTCAGTGATAGGGTTGAGGCCGAAAGAAAAGAAGAAGAGAGCTTACTATTATCAGATTTAGAGTCTAGCGTTTCTAAGGTTCTTCATGGGGGCTGGTTTAAACGGTTCAATAAAGTTTTCATGGAAAACTTGGGAAAGTATAGAAAGTACGATGACTCGAAAGTTATGGATCTATTAAGAGTTATCAGGAACAAATATCATCATTTCAATGACATGCCCGCACAGTTACGAGATCAAATGAGTCCTTTCCCTGATAAGTTTTATGATTACTTTTCAGAAAGGTTTCCTGACCTTTTGATGGAGATATACATGCTAGTTGAAAGAAACTTGAAACATGAACACATTTTCACTAGTTTCTATTAAGATTTTATGCACAAATTAGTATAGCAACTTCAATTCTAATGCGGAATACCGAGAAGTTTTCTACTTCCCGAGCATAATATTATATATATATTAACCTAATTTTAATCCTTATTTGTAAATCTTACCTTTTTCTCTTCTTCTCCACTTTTTTTCCTTTTGTTTTCACACCAAGAGTCTTTTCTTTTGACATAGAAGCTGTCTTTGAATCATTTTCTTCCGACAGGAAGCGGGTATGTTTACCTTTGAAATTTGATGCACTTACAGCTGGTTCTCGTTGTCTTTCATTATCTTCTCTAGTCCATTTATTGTTGCCATGTTTCGATAATGTGTTTTGAACAAAACTTTTTGCTTGTTCATTACGCTTCTCTTTCTGGGATTCATCCTTGGCTTTCTTGGTGTCGAGATCTTTAAGTCTCTTCATGTTTACTTTCACTCTCTCCAATTCACCTAGTATTGGATGATCATCTGTAGACACTCCAACTGTCTTCAAGTATGAAAATACAACTGAGACTAGTATATAACTAAAGCTGTTGTAAGTCTCTAGTTTATCATGGCTCGATGCCTTGCTTTCTGCTATTTGATCAATCGATTTTGACAACACTGGGCCCAAAGAATCTTCCAAGTTATCTATGCTTTGATTCAACGCCAGAATGAATAGCTTGACATTCTCTATGTTCTCCATATTATTGCTTAGTCCAATTCATGCAATAACGAAGATACTACTTCAAGAGTAATTATAGCTCAAGTCTGCATCTCGTTTTTCATATGTAGAAAAAAAAAAAGTCTTCTAGAAAGTTAGTAAAGCATACACTAAAGTACCATCCAGAAAGAAAAAAGCATGGTAGCTCCTCGGAAAAATAGGGAGATCCTTACCGGGGGTCAAAGGTACGCCCAAACTAAAGCAAGCAAATTTGGTGTGGATGAAGTGATGTTCGATCCAGAAAGTAGGAAAGAATACTTAACTGGGTTTCACAAGAGAAAGTTGCAGAGGCAGAAAAAAGCACAAGAGTATAATAAGGAACAAGAAAGGCTTGCAAGAATAGAGGAGAGAAAGAGAATCAGAGACGAAAGAAAAAAAGACTTTGAGTCACAGATCAAGCGTTTTAGGGAAACCATGGTGGATATCTCAGCTATAAATGATGAAGGTCAAGATACTGGAAACAAGGAAGAGGAGTTTGGCGGCTTTGATGATGAAAATGAATCGGTGGAAGATGATGAAGATGAAAAGGAAAATGATAAAGACGAAATACAAGACCAGTTACTGAGAGAAGAAACTTACAAAGCTAATATAAATGCTGATGGAAATAACCACAGTGATGAAGAAGAGACAATAGTTACTGTTGATTCAATGGAAAATCCTGCCCTCCCAAAGATGCGTTTAAATAGTATAGAAGATGCTGCTACTGCCAATAACGTTAATTTAGACATTTCACAAAAGGTATTAGATGAGTCTATTGATCGGTCGAAGAAGTACGCTGTGCTTTGCGGTGTATCAAGGCCCTCGTCGAACAGTAAGGTAAAGAAGAGGAAGTTCAGATACTTGTCAAAGGCGGAAAGGAGACAAAATAATAGGAAGCAAAAAGAAAAGAAAAAGTCAATCCGCATACATTGAATATTTATATTTATTTCGAAATAGTTGACAACGTATTCATAAAGTAATCGCTTGTGTGTTTCTGGAACATTGATTTAAAGATGCCTCTATTTATAATACTGCATATATTCATAAATTATAGACTAACAATTTTTTTCCGTACTTCATCTCGGGATGGCTTTTCTGAAAAATTTATTCTGTTCAATTTTTATTTTAGAGAAAACCTTTTGTCTTAATTGAATTTGTAAACGGTAAGTTTTATTAGTTATAAAAACAGTTGAGTCAAAGTGATGACACGTTGTCGCCCCAAACGGAGGCTCCATTTCTGGACGATGACCGATTCGATAATTAGCCAAACACACTGAAAATTCTGAGATTTGACCACTGTTACTTGCTTTAGCATTGAACATTAAACTAACAACTTTCACAGATTTCAAAGTAGCTTGTGGATCTCTTTTATGTTTGCTGTCTATAGCTATCTTTGAAGTTGTTTCATAGATTCAGTCAATTGTAGTTTACGTTTACTATCTATTTGTCAATGAAAGGGGCTAATGATGTCTTCCATGCTAATCATGAAAAACTTGTGATTACAATTTACTTAAATCGCGAATAACTTATGGTTACGCGTCTGAAGCCTTCATCTTTGTCAAAAACCTTTTATTTCTATAGTTACAAGGCTGAAATAACGAGGCTGTAAAGTCTTTGTCTTCGGTGTTTATATCACGTGATTGTATGATTGTAGTTCTGCCTTTTTCTCGGAAATGGGTGTAAAGAAGAGTAGGTATGGGAAATTTAACGGGAGCTGTGACGAGGAGGATCTTGTATGAGAACATCTTCCCCTTGTGGTACAGGGTCCTTTTTTTATTCCAGTTTGCCGTTCTTTTATGGTATGCAGTTATCTATTGGTGCTCGATAGTGTTTCAGATCAATGTCTTAAAGCTACTTGCTTTATCGTATTCTCCATACAACATTCCTAGATTAGATGAGGAACGACCAAATACAGGTGAGTTTCAGTCTACGATAGATGCCGAGATGAGAGATAATATGACTTTGTTAACTGGTGTATGGAGAAGTTTTAAGTCTATCTCTGTGGTTAATTTCATTAGCTTTATACTCTCCAAGGCAATTGAGTTAGCATTTGAGCCAGAAGAACCAGAGCAAAAGAGTTCTTTCATTCAGTTTATATCTCACACGATTATAATCTTTACCATTGGCTATAACATTTACAAAATATTTGGAAACTCCAGTAAAAGTGTTGGACAAGTTCGGATTAATACAACATTCAAGAGGATAGTAGTAGGCAAGATTAATTATAACACGATGAGAACGAACGATATTTTGTTATCCGATACATTGGTATCATGTGCCAAGGTTTTAAATGACCTTGTATTGTTCTTATGGGGTGTTATTTGGGGATCAGATAAACCGTATAATTTGATCCTTGAATTCTTCATATTATGTATCCCTCTGATCATAAGAATCAAGCAATGTTACTTTGAGTATTCAAACACCAAGATGAAACAACATTTTTTCAATTTGATGAAATATCTGACCAACCTTGGACCATTATTCATAAACATGCTAATCAAGTATAGGTTAGCTAAAATCGACTACGGAAGCCCTGATTCAAATAAGCATGAGATTATGAGTGCTATTCTGCAGCTTAACACATCGTGGTATTTATTTTCTGCTATAAATTCTCTCTACTCGTTTATCTGGGATGTGAAGATGGATTGGGGCTTTCAAGTTTTTGATCCTATCTTTGAGAATAAAAGACGTACTATAACGCTAAGACAGGACCATGAACAAGTATACAAAAGCAGAGTATTTTATTTCCTTATAATTGCAATAGACTTTTTCCTAAGATTTTTATGGATTCTCAAGGTTTTCATAGTTAAAGATGCTACAATTTCACTCTCATATGTGGGTTATGTATCTACATTTTTGTTTGGTTATGATGCGTTTTCTTTAGGGTATGTCGTCGTGGAAATACTCGAAATAATCCGCCGGTGGCTCTGGTGTCTTGTTAAATTAGAGTACGATTGGACCAAACTTAACAGAATTCATTCAAATGAAAGCATTTATGTGCAATAATTCATGAAAAAACTTATATTATATTTATAGACAACCGAACACTACATTCCATTATATGACCTAAGATGATGTATCCAAGAGCGCATTTTCCAACCAAGCCTTACACTCCGAGGCTGACCAGCAGTTACAATCCTTAAACTATAGTTACTGTTGATTGTTAAGCCAATTTTGCGATGCATTTCTCCAAGCCAAGTCTGCTTTAGGACTGATCCTGTTATCCTTAGCCCACTTGTATTTGAGAGGAGACTTTATGGTGACATATAACACCAAAACTGAACCCATTGTGGCGATAGCCGGAATACTCAACTTAGGTGCATGTGCCATTTTTGATTATTACCTAGAAAGCTTTGTTTAATTACTATGATTTTGTTTCTCATTACTTTCGAATAATCAATTTTTGGTTGGCCATTACCCTTACTTATATACAGTCGTTGCAAAAATTAACATGCTCTAATAGATCTTCATATGAAGTGACTAAATAAAGTGATTGGAATGGAATAACTAGAGAAGATAGCCGATGATCCAGTAGAGACACTCCGGGGAATTGTTTGGTCTCTTGGACTTTTGGATCCTTTTCCAAACATACACACGGGACAGCCAGGCCCGCTACAAAAAACGAAACACTTTTAAAAGGGCAGAAATATATAACGGGCCTCCCTTCAGGCAGATCGAAGTCACAGTGGATTACAGCGTTCAAGGGTTTCAAGAAGTTATCCAATTGTACTTTTGAATCTACTATATCTAACTATCTACTTAGCGAGTCTTTTAATATTATGTAAGCGAAATCCTTCCCTCAGAAAAAATTGAAGACATAGACTGGAAAATCAGGGCACATTCGTTGACTATAGAAAAGGATGTTTAAAAGGGTGGCATTTAGGATTCCGTTTGGAGTTGGCCGCTCTAATAGAGCAGCTTATCACAGCATACGTTCGGATCCAAGCTTGAAGACTGAGTATGATTCTGTCACCGATTATGGAAGCTACAAGAACAATATTTTCACGCATAGACTTCCCGAATCAACTGCTCAACAAAGTCCTCCATTAGCTGCTTTGCATTCGAGATTAGGTCTTCCATCGCTATATTCCTATTCAACGCTCTCTCAGGCCTTGAATTTAAACAAATACGATAATGGATTGGCAAATAATTTTGGCTTAAATACTTTAGGGAAGACCTTATTATCGTACTACGTTTCGGAGTATTTGTTGATGATGTACCCAAGAATACCGATGGCAATACATAATGCAGCTGTTGATGCATACATGGGAGTAGAGGCTCTTTCAGAGCTTGGAAGATCCTGGGGGATTGAAGTGGACAAAACGACAAAGTTGGAAAAGTACTTGGCTCAAGAATCTGAGTTTGTTCAATATGGAAAGTTAAGATTCATGTCTGATGAAGAAAAAAGCGAGCCACATGAAGATGGTGTCACTGAAATATTACCTGAAGAATTGAACTCAATTAAGGGAGGTAAGACATATGTTTCTAGGGAATCGTCATCTTATGCGTCTGCAGTGAGATCTATAATCGGTGGTATTTTTACACATTCAGGCGAAGATGCAGCTAAGGACTTTATTTATGATCATATTTTGTCCAGAAAATTGGACCTTCCACAAATGTTTCAATTTAGCAGACCTACAAGAGAATTGGCAAGATTATGCGAAAAGTTAGAATTCGAGAATCCTTTAGAGACTAGACTCATTGCAGAGACAGGGAGATTATCCAACCATGCCATATTTGTTGCTGGCGCATTTGTTGGTGGTGAAAAGTTGGGTGAGGGCATAGGCTCTTCATTACAAGAAGCGAGAACAAGGGCTGTTGTCAATGCTTTGTTGTCATATTACTTATATTCACCAATTTCTGCTAATGGTGATGTTATAACGTTACCTAGCGATAAAAACTACAAGTTTGAAGGAATAGTGGGCCCTGGTGATGTGGCAATTTAAATCACAAATAAATTTGTATATAACATGTACATATATCAATCATACGCTGCTCTTACGGAAAAAATTGCCAAATTGATTTGCACTGTTCAATGTCTCATGTTTACAATATAGTATAAGTCTACATCTATGGAGCTTCACCTAGACATTTGGCAAAATATGAAGCGAGTTTTTCTTTTTATAATGGATGCAATACATATTATCGCGATGCGACCAGAGTCAGATATTATGTAGGAAAAATTTTAAGGTGTAGGTTATATTGATTGATAATTCAAAATCGACTTAGAGTCTCTAAGATCAGAGGCAAGTAGATATCAAAAATGGTGTCTCAAAACAAGATCAATGTCCTTATTATTGGAAATGGTGGTAGAGAGCACGCAATCGTTTGGAAATTAAGTCAATCTCCAAGGGTCAACCATATCTATGTTGCGCCTGGTAATGGAGGAACTGCTATTACTTCAAGCGTCACAAATGTACCTGAATTGTCTGGTTCTCCCAAGCATTTCAAGGAATTACAAGAGTTCGCAGTAAAGCATGATATAGGATTAGTGGTTCCTGGTCCTGAGCAGCCTTTGGTCGATGGAATCACGACTGTCTTCACGAAAGTTGGAATTCCAGTTTTTGGTCCATCAGCATCTGCTGCTTTACTTGAAGGATCTAAAGCTTACTCAAAGGAATTTATGGATAAACATAAAATTCCTACTGCTCAGTTCAAGAATTTCAAAAGTTATGATGAAGCCAAGAAGCATATTGAGACAGTGGATTACAAGGTTGTGTTAAAAGCTGATGGAATTGCCGGTGGAAAGGGTGTTCTTATTCCTGAAAACAAGGAGGAGGCACTTGCTGGCTTAAACGAGATTATGGTAGACAGAAGCTTTGGTGCTGCAGGTGATGAAATCGTTATTGAAGAATATTTAGAGGGAGACGAATTGTCCATATTGACAATTAGTGATGGGTATTCTTACTATAATTTACCAGCCGCACAAGACCATAAGCGTATAGGAGATGGTGATAGTGGATTAAATACTGGGGGAATGGGTGCATATGCACCGGCTCCAATTGCTACACCTAATGTTTTGAAGAAGATCGACGAGGAAATTATTCGCCCAACCATTAATGCCATGAGAAAGGATGGGTTCCCAATGGTGGGTGTTCTTTTCACCGGTATTATGTTGAGTCCTAAAAAGGAACCAAAGGTTCTTGAGTATAATGTTAGATTTGGAGACCCTGAAACTCAAACTGTCTTACCTTTGTTAACCGAAGATACTGATTTGGCTGAAGTTATGCTAGCTGCCGCTGAACACAGATTGGACTCTGTCACTATTCGCACCAGAGACAATTTCTCTACTACAGTCGTTTTGGCTGCCCAAGGGTATCCTGAATCTTACAAGAAAGGTAATGAAATTACTGTCAAAGAGCCGTTACCTAAAGATACTTTCGTCTTCCACGCAGGTACAGCAGAGAAAGATGGGAAGGTTGTTACTGCAGGGGGTAGAGTTATTGCTGTGACCTCTGTATCAGATACCTTGAGAAAGGCAGTTGATTCTGCATACGTCGGCCTTGGACATGTTCATTTTAGTGACAAATATAGTAGAAAAGATATTGGCCATAGAGCTTTCCGTGATGCAGACAGTGCTAAAAAGGGAATTACATATGAAGACGCTGGTGTTTCGGTAGATAATGGAAATTTATTGGTTGAACAAATCAAGAACAAGGTTAAATCGACTGCCAGACCTGGTACCGACTCGGACATTGGTGGTTTCGGTGGTACCTTTGACTTGAAGAAGGCAGGTTATAACAATGACAATACTATCTTAGTTGCTGCTACTGATGGTGTGGGGACAAAATTGAAGATTGCACAAGAAATGGGAATCCACAATACTGTAGGTATTGACTTGGTTGCTATGAACGTTAATGATTTGGTCGTCCAAGGTGCTGAGCCATTGTTTTTCTTGGACTACTTTGCAACGGGCCATTTGGATGTTTCTGTAGCTGCCCAATTTGTGGAAGGGGTTGCAAATGGGTGTTTACAAGCAGGCTGTGCATTAGTTGGAGGAGAAACTTCGGAAATGCCAGGTATGTACTCAGATGGTGATTATGATACAAATGGTACCTCAGTTGGTGCTGTAATAAAGGATGCCATCTTGCCTAAGAAAGATGATATGGCTGAAGGCAACATATTGATAGGGTTGGAATCAGATGGTGTTCATTCTAATGGGTTCTCTCTCGTTCGTCGTATTATTGAATCTTCACAATACGATTTCAAATCCAAAGCTCTGTGGTCAGATTCCGGAAAGACAATAGGAGAGGAGCTCTTAGTTCCCACCAAGATTTATGTCAAACAGTTGCTAAAATCTGTTCAGAAAAATTTGATATTAGGAATGGCCCATATAACAGGTGGTGGTCTTGTTGAGAATATTCCAAGAGCATTGCCAAAGCATTTGGCAGCTGAAGTTGATGGTAGTGCATGGAAAGTTCCTGAAATTTTCAAATGGTTGGCCAAGCAAGGAAATGTTCCAACTGATGACTTACTCAAGACATTCAATTTGGGAATTGGTATGGTTCTCATTGTAAAATCCCAAAACGTCGAAGAATTAACAAATTACCTTAAACAAGAAAAGGAGACCCCCATTGTTATTGGTAAATTAGTCAAGAAAAAGAGTGATACACCAAGTTGTGTTGTCTCAAATATTGGTCCATTGTATTAGATTTTCATTTCTATAAATATGTTTTAAAAGATAAACGAAATATTAGTTTTTTCAGTAGTTATCGCATTTCTAGCAAAATTAATTTTGCAACTTATATGAACGATAACTTGCAATCGATGCATCAATGTTGGAAGGTGCAGCCATTTTGTACAATATACATGTGGATGCAATTGCAGACTATTGAAGTAAGACCCTTACCTTTTGAGGAGATCACGAATATGGTAGCCATAAAGCTTCGATATCTCTGGTATTTCCTCATAAGGATTGCTCATCTCACGTGACATGATGATTATTAAGCACTAAACAATCAAGTATTTCAAGAGACGACTCTACCGCCTCTAGTCCACAACTACATTTAAAACTCTTCATCGGGTGGGTAAGGCAAAAGTTGAGCGTTCAGGTTCAGATAAGAGTTGATCCATACTAGAATATCAAGTATTTTGGAAACTTGGGTTGAAGATTCGAAGAAGAAGCCGCATTGTTTTCTGGTGAGAATTGGATGAAGCAAGAGAAGAAAGGAAGATCTACACAAGTTGAATTTCATTCGCCAAAATAACTGACACAAGTTACGATTATCTAAGGCTTTCCCTTCAGAGTATCCAGTGCTATAGATCTATCGATTTAAAATTCAGACATTGCAAACATGGGGTTGCTCTCGCTCGGTACACCTTTGGATTGGCATGATTCGAAGAAGTATAACGAGAAAGTGAGAGAAGATGGCACTCTACAGCTAATCAATATATTCAAGCAGCATGATCAAAGAAAGCAGAATCCTTTTCTATGGGGTGACGAGGTCGAGTACATGCTCGTTGATTTCGATGATAAGCAGAAAACTGCTAAATTATCTATAGACCAGGACCACATCCTAGAAGATCTTAATGACCCCCTGAAATCATTAAACAAGTCAATTCAAAATAATGTTTTGTTTCATCCCGAGTATGGTCGTTTCATGATCGAATCTACTCCTCAAGATCCTTACGATGGGCTCTCTTTGAAAGATTATGTCTATGTTGAGGAGAATATGAAAAAAAGAAGAGAGATCAGCCAAAGTGAACTACCCATTCACGTACGTCCGTTAACTATCACAGTATTTCCTCGTATGGGATGTCCTAATTTTACATCATTACCTACAAAACCAATTGGTCCAGCATCTCAGTCACTTTTCTTACCAGATGAGATTATAAATCGGCATGTAAGGTTCCCAACATTGACCGCGAACATTAGAAAGAGAAGGGGATGTAAGGTTGCTATAAATATTCCCTTTTATCCAGATGTCAATACAAAGCTTATGGATGATAGTATATGGCAAAGAGACCTTTTTAAAAGTGACAGAGAACCGTATTTGGGTGCGGCCATACCTGGTCATGTTTACATGGACTCAATGGGATTTGGTATGGGATCATCTTGTGTCCAAGTTACAGCTCAGGCAAGCGACATCAGTGAAGCACGTTATCTTTATGACTCATTAGCACCTTTGACGCCTATATTATTAAGCTTGAGTGCCGCTGCCCCAACATTCAAGGGGTTCCTTGTTAATCAAGATGTTAGATGGAATGTTGTCAGTGGATCAGTTGATGATAGAACTTTTATAGAAAAGGGTACTTGTCCTTATACTGGTTATGATACTTTTGGTGGTCTAAATATTGATAAGAAGAGTGTTAGGGGTCAAAGTTTCTCGACAGATGAAAATGGGGAGTATGTGAGACTTACCACAAATGATAATAGACCTATCCAAAAGATTCCGAAATCAAGGTACGATTCAATCGATAGCTATCTAGGCGACCAAGCTTATGGAACATCTTATTTCAGTGAGGATTACAATGACATTTTTTCTCCAATAAACAAAAAGGTTTATGGAACTTTAATAGACAGTGGTCACTTCGACTCTACATTGGCCAAACATTTTGCCCACATATTTATAAGAGATCCTCTCGTTTTGTTCAGTGAAAGAGTGAATCAGGACAACGAGTTAGACAATGATCATTTTGAGAATATTCAATCAACAAACTGGCAAACTTTAAGGTTCAAACCTCCCGCTTTATATGAAAAAGGGCATGATATTCTGAAGACGCCTGGGTGGCGTGTTGAATTCAGGCCAACAGAGGTGCAATTAACAGATTTTGAGAATGCTGCATATTCCATTTTTATTATATTGGTTTCGAGAGCGATACTTAAGTTCAAGCCTAATTTTTATATCCCAATCCTGAAAATTGACGAGAACATGAAGACTGCACATTCAGTGGACAGCGTCTTAGATGGGAAGTTTTGGTTTAAATCTTTTGAGGATTGGAATCTAAATAGCCAAGATTTTATGGGCTACGATTTGAGTTGGTTCGACCGATATGTAAACGCGGGTAGTGACGAATTAGACAACAACCTGGTCTACATTGCAGGCTACTCTAATGGCCCAGAATCGAGTAACAGTTCAATTAGCCCAGGAAATGAGGCTTTATACTCGGTGAATGAGATTGTTAATGGGAATGATAAGTTCCCAGGTTTAATTAAGCTTGTGGTGAAATTTATTGCAACTGATCTTATCCCCCATGATCAGCATTGTCGGTCAGAATTGTTAGCGAAGAAACTTTTAAGAATCCAGGCTTACTTACGCTTGTTATCTCGTAGGGCCACGGGGAAGATCCCTACAACTGCCCGTTGGGTAAGGAATAGAGTGCTTAATTCCCCTCTCTACAAGCAGGATTCGAAAATCAGTGATAGTTTGAATTACGAACTCATGAAAGAGGCAAGAGCGATCACAGATTTGAATGATGAAGAACTTTTGCAATCATTTTTTGGAAAGGATCTCACCAATTTTATAATGCACATCTAGTAGCAATAGACATATAATTTTATCGCGTATGCAACATGTAAAGAGACATTAGGGTATAGTTGCGCGACTTTTGTTCATGCCGTATATTCATTTCTTTGTTTCATGTTTCTCGACGTGCATATAATTTTCCTTGAAAACACGTCTCTAAACATTGACATTATTAAACCAGTTAATCCGTAGCAACGAGATTAGTGATTGACAAAATGGGATTTCTAGATGATGTGAAAAAATTTATGCATTCGCTTACCACAGAGGACCACTATGCATCTTATGATTCTCCATACAGAAGCTCTGGTGCGAGTGGGAATGCTAATAGTGGATCAGGAGGTGGATTGAGTGAATTTAATCGTCTTGCTTCAATTAACTCCTCGTCTCATTCATTAGATGGGGGTGAGAGAAATTCTTCTAGCACAAATGTGGGTTACAGACCCGGTATGAGATCTTCCAATTTGAACTCATCATCAGAAGTGCCTTTACAGACATTTGATAATTCAGGACAGCCACCGCTTCCTTCTGTCGACGCTATTTGGGATAGAATTGAAAGTTGGTTAGAGGAAAATTATCCCGAGCTTGAAGATAACTTAAACAGTGGTGCAACTACAGCAGATTTGAATGAGTTTGAAAATGACTTGGGAAGTGGCTCTCTTCCCACTGAGTTTAGACAATTTTACAAGAGACATGATGGGCAATTAAATGGTGGGAGCCCAACAGGCTTGGTTTATGGTTTAGAATTGCTTGATTTGGAAAGTATTCTGGAAGAATATGCCCTTTGGGCTAAAGTTGCTCTGCGTTTGGAGAAGCAAGAATACTTACTCAATAAACAACAACCTAAAGAGGGCTCATCTTCTGAGCATCAACAGAAGGCCCAAAATGTCAACTCCTTTATCAAGAACCAGAGATCTGTTCCACCAAACTCTGTGCAATCTATTTATGTTCATAGAGGTTGGATTCCAATCATTAGGGATAACATCGGTAACGTTATTGCTCTTGATGTTGCACCTGGTCCTGCTGGTAAATGGGGACAGATTATTATCTTTGGGAGAGAATATGACACCAAGGTTGTTGTGGCAGGCTCGTTTCATGAATTCATTTTCGGACTTCTTTCTGACTTTGAGAACGGAAACTTTGAAATAGATAGAAGCAATTCAAGAGACGCATATGGATACTTGGAATCATCAAGAGATGATGATTTCATGATTGGTGCTGAAGATGATGGAGAAGGTGATTTAACTTTTTTCGATAGAGATAACCGTGAATTCCCAAAGAGTATAGACACCAGAAAATTGAGCTACT
The DNA here is from genome assembly GCA_030574455.1 of Priceomyces fermenticarens. Taxonomy (NCBI): domain Eukaryota; kingdom Fungi; phylum Ascomycota; class Pichiomycetes; order Serinales; family Debaryomycetaceae; genus Priceomyces; species Priceomyces fermenticarens. The sequence continues at coordinate 969 of JAJMEZ010000010.1, read as the reverse complement.
TGGAAGTCTTGAAGTTGAGAGCTTTGAGGAAGTACGGATTACCAGACACTTATTCGACATCTTTTGTTCCACAAAGGATCAGAACAAAACTCACAGCGCCATCGAACTCCTCCCTCAGATCCTCAAGTCCAGTTATGAAAACTGGTAACAAAAATGCATCTGCAAACCCTCTTATTAAGTTAGAAAGTGCTGCAGATGTGACTTTACCTAAAGAAACACTCATCGATGAAGAGAAACCTAAAGGGACTAAAAAGGAGGAAATAATACCGACTGAGACTAAGAAAGAAGAGAAAGAAGAAACAGAAACTAAGGAAGAAATTTCAGAGACCACTAGTAAGAAGTCCGATGAGGCAACAACTAAGAAGCCAGAGACTTCCGAGAGTGTAAAGGAAGAAGTTGCTGATAAGTCAGTTGATGCAGATGAGAAGAAGGAGGATGTGAAAGCTTCGACACTGGATAAAGAAATTAAGCAAAAATCTGAAGACGGCATGAAAGATGTTGAGTTGTAATTTCGGCATTTTTTTTATAAACCGTCTAATTATACCACTATATTATAACCGTTAAACCTTATACTATATCTATATATTATCACCGTATATTATACCTTCCATTATAACCGAATATTATTTCCGTTATTGAAATGTATGATACATCTCGTTTCTAGTCGATCCAATCTCAACACTTTTGTGTCAGATCGCCCTTCCAGTTTTATGTTATTTTGAATGGTATACTACCACAACTAGCCAAAACAAAATAAGCATATAAATCTCCTATGGATTCCTCAGGCTACTGGGATCAGAGCAGTGTAAATAATATATCGAGTAATGCTGCTGGAGAACTAAACGCAAGAAGAATCTATAATTCTTCTTCGATTAGTGCTATTTCTACATCCCTGCAACACCAAGTCCAAACACAGGGAATTATACCACAGGGTGAGCTAATAGATTCTATAGCATCGGCATCCGTTTC